>CM038680.1:556591430-557159925 GCA_021605205.1 Aegilops longissima
ATGATGTTCAACAAATTGAAGAATTTGTTGCTTTTAAGGGTGCTTATGAAATTGCTTCTTTTATTGAAAAGTATGATGCTACTCTTTACAAATCTGAAAATTTTGCCATACTTGAATATTGTTATGATAATTATGCTTCTAATGCCTATGTTAAACTATATATTGAGAAATTCTCCACTGTCCAAGAAGACACTAATATTTTGCAGGAAGCTATGGAAGAATAAATTGATGAAACTGTGAGCTCATTGGATGAAAAAGATGATGAGGAGAGCAAAGAACAAAAGGAGGAAGACCGGATTGATCACCCGTGTGCCCACCTTCTAATGAGAGTAACTCTTCAACTCATGCATTGTTTAATTCCTTTTCATGCTTACCGAAGGATGATTGCTATGATCCCTTTAATTCATATGAAATATCCCTTTTTGATGATGTTTTCTATGCTTGTGGCCAAGATGCCAATATGAATTATGCTTATGGAGATGAACTTGCTATAGTTCCTTATGTTAAACATGAAATTGTTGTTATTGCACCCACGCATGATAGTCCTATTATCTTTTTGAATTCTCCCTACTACACTATATCGGAGAAGTTTGTGCTTATTAAAGATTATATTGATGGGTTGCCTTTTACCGTTCCACATGATAATTTTGATAGATATAATATGCATGTGCTTGCTGCTCCTACTTGAAATTATTATGAGATAGGAACTATATCTCCACCTCTCTATGTTTCCCATACTATGAAATTGCAAGAAACTGCTTATACTATTCATTGGCCTTTACTTGGTGTGCATGAATTGTTCTTTTATGACATGCCGATGCATAGGAAGAGAGTTATACTTCGTTGTTGCTTGATATATGTTACTTTGTGCTCACTACTAAATTAAAAATCATTGTTAATAAAAAATGGCTTTGATATACCTTGGGAGCCGGGTGGATCCATTACTTGAGCACTATATGCCTAGCTTAATGGCTTTAAAGAAAGCACTGCCAGGGAGACAACCCGGAAGTTTTAGAGAGTCATTTATTTCTGTTGAGTGCTTTTATATAGTTCAAAAACAAAAAAATAAAGAGGGGGGCCTAAAAACTTTTCAAAAAGGAAAGTGAAAGTAAGAAAGACAAGCATTGTTGAAGTGGGAGAGCTCCTTGAACTTTGTTCATGCTCACGAAAACTTTGTGAATCTTGATTACAGAAACTTTTCATAAAAAATAATTATCCCCTTGTAAAATTCCATTGTATTATAAAAATAATGTGCCAAGGTTTTCCTTTAGGATGTTTACAATGCTTATTGGTTTGTACGGTGCAGGACAGAAACTTTGGCTGTAGTGCGCGATTTTAAGTTTTTAACTGGAACGTCAAATGGTTCTGACTCTTTTTGCACTGTCTTTCTGTAAAAAAAAATATTTTTCCTAATTTTGGTAGAATTTTTGGGGTATCAAAAGTATGGTGAATGTTCAGATTACTACAGACTGTTCTGTTTTTGACAGATTCTGTTTTTGATGCATAGTTTGCTTGTTTTTATGAATCTATCAATTTATATTAGTGGATTAAGCCATGGAAAAGTTATATTACAGTAGAAAAATGCAAAAAAAAATATGAATTGGTTTACTACAGTACTTAGAGTAGTGATTTGCTTTATTATACTAACGGATCTTACCGAGTTTTCTGTTGAAGTTTTATGTGGATGAAGTGTCTAATCGAGGAGGTTTCGATATGAGGAAAAGGAAGAGAGGCAAAAGCTTAAGCTTGGGGATGCCCAAGGAACCCCAAGTAAATATTCAAGGAGACTCAAGCGTCTAAGCTTGGGGATGCCGCGTAAGGCATCCCCTCTTTCTTCAACAAGTATCGGTATGTTTTCGGATTTGTTTCGTTCATGCATTATGTGCAAGTCTTGGAGCGTCTTTTGCATTTAATTTTCACTTTTCTTTAATGAACCATGCTGGTATGAGATAGTCGTTGGTTGATTTATAGAATGCTCATTGCACTTCACTTAAATCTTTTGAGTGTGGCTTTATAGAATGCTTCATGTGCTTCACTTATATCATTTGAAGTCTGGATTGCCTGTTTCTCTTCACATAGAAAACCGCCATTTGTAGAATGCTCTTTTGCTTCACTTATATTTGTTAGAGTGTGGGCATATCTTTTGTAGAAAGAATTAAACTCTCTTGCTTCATTTATATCAATTTAGAGAGATGACAGGAATTGGCCATTGTCGGTGTCAAAACCGGCGGATCTCGGGTAGGGGGTCCCGAACTGTGCGTCTAGGCGGATGGTAACAGGAGACAAGGGACACGATGTTTTTACCCAGGTTCGCGCCCTCTCGATGGAGGTAAAACCCTACTCCTGCTTGATTAATATTGATGATATGGGTAGTACAAGAGTAGATCTACCACGAGATCAGAGAGGGTAAACCCTAGAAGCTAGCCTATGGTATGATTGTTTTTCGTCCTACGGACTAAAACCCTCCGGTTTATATAGGCACCGAATAGGGTTAGGGTTACACAGAGTCGGTTACAATGGTAGGAGATCTACATATCCGTATCGCCAAGCTTGCCTTCCACGCCAAGGGAAGTCCCATCTGGACACGGGACGAAGTCTTCTTGTATCTTCATAGTCCAGGAGTCCGGCCAAAGGCTATAGTCCGGCTATCCGGACACCCCCTAATCCAGGACTCCCTCAGTAGCCCCTGAACCAGGCTTCAATGACGACGAGTCTGTCGTGCATATTGTCTTCGGCATTGCAAGGCGGGTTCCTCCACCGAATACTTCATAGAAGATTTTGAACACAAGGATAGTGTCCGGCTCTGCAAAATAAGTTCCACATACCACCGTAGAGAGAATAATATTTACACAAGTTCAATCTGCTGATGTATTCCGCAGCGTGACATCACACCACGGCCAAGCCTTTATTTGAATCATTTTTACTCTCCCACCTCAGCGCGTTTAGCGAAGCGGTTTCCTTGGCACGTCTTGTCAAGGCAGAGATCGTGACCCCTTATCCCGGGATTCTCATCAATACGGGCGTGGGTAACCCAACCGCGCCATTGATTACGGTGCTTGGGAGATAAGCGAGTTTTATCAGGCCGGTGGGGACGCGTAGCTTTGTCCGTCCATATAAGGGGATAAGGATCCACCTTTTCACACACGCCTTCTTCCTCCTTTGCTTATCCATTTCCGCGCACTCGAGCTCCAGCGCCCAAGTCCGCACATCCCACCTCAACCTTCTCCAACTATGTCCGGAGCGGGAGGCAAGTGGATGGCCTCCTCCGTCAGGGAGGGGCACATCAAAAAGCTGCGGAAGGCTGGATATTTGTCCGACGACATCGCGCATCGGCTCCCCAACAAGGGGCAGCTCATCCCCACCCCCAGGCCCCATGAGAGGGTGGTGTTCCTCCCCCACTTCCTCCGTGGACTAGGGTTTCCACTTCACCCATTTGTCTAGGGGCTCATGTTCTACTACGGCCTAGATTTTCACGATCTGGCCCCGAATTTCATCCTCAACATCTCGGCATTCATCGTCGTGTGCGAGGCCTTCCTCTGCATCCAGCCCCACTTTGGCTTATGGTTGAAGACCTTCAATGTCAAGCCGAAGGTAGTGGGCGGCTGCCAAGCGGAGTGCGGAGGTGCCATGGTGGGCAAGATGGCCAACGTCCTATGGATCGAGGGCTCCTTCGTGGAGACCATAAAGGGGTGGCAATCGGGGTGGTTCTATATCACCAAGTCGCGCGACTCCAAACGGGCGGCGGCCCCCGAATTCTGATCTAGCTTCCCTACACGGCTCACCTCATGGAAAGAGATGTGCCTGACGTGGGCTAATTCAGAAGAGTTGTCCGGACTCCAAACCTGCGTCCGAAACCTGGTGGACAAGAAGCTCAAGCTTGTCAACGTAGTCCAGGTTATGCTCATCCGCCGGATCCTCCCATGCCAGCAACGGGCCTTCAATTTGTGGGAGTTTGATCCGGCACAGACACGAACCTTGAGCGGCTCTTGACACTCGTATGAAGATGCAGGAAGGTGTTGTTCAAGGGCGCCGAGGCTCCCGCATCCGCTACCGAAGATCGCGGATTCAGCTCGCAGCATCAAGCCAGCGAGGTAAGCTATTTTACCCTTTACGGGACTCTTTTTCATAGTTTGACTCTATGCGGGATCTAAAACTCCCTGTCCTTTGACAGGACTGGCTGAAGACGTCCGGATAGGTTAACTGTCCGCCTCCCTTGCCAGAAGACCCAGCGGACGCCCGTTTGACAGGGCTGCTGGTTCCGGCACCTTACGTGGTGCCGGAGAAGAAGGCCAAGAAGAAGGCCACGGGGACCCGAAGGAGTTCCCGGCGCCAGGTGTTGTCGGACTCATCGTCCGATGACTCCGAGGCGGACTCCTCTCACGAAGATGAGGACGAGGAAAAAGAGGCCTCTCCCCCAGCCGGGGGAGAGAAGAAGAGGAAGGCCGCCCCAACTGGGGAAGCCGGAGGTTCCAAGAAGGGGAGGACCCTCCCTCCGGACTACACCGCCAACGCCGACGACGGCGGAGAGGGGTGGCCACCAAGGACCGAGCCCCTGGTGAGATCTTAAGTGTCCGGACACCATAATAACTCATGGCGTTCCATTTGTCGCACAACATCTTCTAACGCCGAATATAACCATGTAGCCCGCCCAAGGACGGGCTCGACGATTCGTCGAGCGGCTCCCTGGATTCTTCGGAGGTGAATAGCACCTCACTTCCGACCGCCTCGTCTCCTCCCGCCGCGGATGATGCCGGGGTGGACTTCCAAAAGGGGCCCAGCCAGGAGGAGGGGGCCATGGAGGCGCCGTAAGGCGACCTCCCAGACTCCGGGCGCAAAGGGGGTAAACCCCGAAGGGCTTCAAGTCCGGCCCTGTGCTGGACTCCGTACCGGAACCTTCAGTGGTTCCGGAGTCCGGCAGGCGACCCCTTCATAAGAAGGGCAAGACTGCGACGCCGGTGACCTCCGTCCAACCGGAGGCACCGGGTGATTTGATGGAGGCGCTTAATGGCGCTTCCATCGACGAGGATCACCGCCTTTGTTATGAGTGTGGTGATCAGAAGTTCGATCCGCCAAGAGCAGGCTGGTGAAGCTGTGCCACCATCTAACGAGGCTTTGAGGTATGTATTTGAGATATATAAAATATTACCGCATAGACGGTATCCTCGATGCTCAGTTTGGTGTTGGAAAGAAAAGCGGGCGAGGATCTAAAAGATATACGCAGGAGTCTAACATAAGTATGTCAATATGGGAATGCAGGCTGCACTGCTGACCTCTGCCGCACTAACTGCGGAGGTTGATGCATTGAAGCAGAGCCTCGAGCAGTCCGAGAACGAGCTCGGACTTGCCAAAAAGCAGCTCGAGGATAAAGAAGGTAAGTAATACCTTATGGGAGTATTTAAAAGGTGTGGTTGCAAAAGATGACAGGAATAACGTGAATCTGCGGGGGCCACAAGCGAGGTGGTGACCACAAGAAGGCGGTGTCAAGGCCGAAAGCAATGCGGCCATGGGCGCCGGCGAGAAGAGAGAAGCAGGAGGCGCGGGTGGCGGAGGTGCGGCAAGAGCTCCAGGCTCTCGTGGAAAAACATGAGAGTTTGGATCATGACTCAAAGACTCGACAGTCCGAGCTCGCCTCGGCCCTTGAGAGCGCCAAGGCCGCTAAGGCCGAAGCCCAAAAAGCCCTCCAGGAGATTGAGGCGATGAAGAAGATAGCGGCGGGTAAGGCATTCTATATGCAAAGCAAGCATGTGAAAGTGAATTATCATTACTTACCGAATCCGGAGCTCTCCGGAGCATTCGCAGATCTGCCCTTGATGTGGCTGATCTGCCGCATTCTACCGAGCCGAGGAGGAAGCTCGACGGAGAAGGTGTTCTAGTCTCGATATCTTTGAGGCGGACACCGGTGCCCTTAAGCGACCAGTTGAAGCAGCTGGTCGAGCTCCATAAGGTGGCCGAACAGGCCATGAAAGGCCTCATAGTTCGGCTGTAGCCTTAGGAAGCCATGCCTGGGAGCTACTTCGGGCTGGTGAGGCGGCTGGTGGATGCCTGTCCATGGGTTGAAGTCATCAAGCGCTCCGTCTGCATCGAAGGGGCCTGTAGGGCCCTTGCCCTTGCTAAGGTGCATTAGGGCAAGATGGACGCTGAGAAGCTTGTGACGGACGGACCACCACCGAAGAAGGAGCATCGCAAGCCTGAAATATATTATGAGGGCGTCCTGAAGGGTGCCTGCCTTATAGCGGATGAATGCTCCAAAGATATAATTTTTTAGTAGACTCGCATTTGTTATCTTGTACGCTGAAAACTTGTTCATATGCGCTAAGCAACACTTTTAAATTTAAAATATTACCTTCTGTGCGGCCGTGTATTAAATTTGAGAGATGACGAGTCGTCGGCTTCAGCCCCCATGCCACGAGTGCAGGGGTGTCCGGGATAAACTTGAGCGCTCTTGTTCCCATTCTTAGGTATTTCGAGGGAGGCGCTCAACGCAACGAACAAGGCAATCAGACTATAATACTTGAACACTCTCACTTAGCCATAGAATTGTATAATTTTAAATTTCGGCGAAGCCCCTAGTATTCGGAAGACCGAGTTCGGGGCGCTATCCACGCCTAGGCCGGACAATGCCGGCTCCTCGCTCTAAGCGGCATAAGTCTTTAGGGACTCGAAAACCTCTCGAACAGCGACCGGCTCTCTCCCAGTGCTACCTTAGCCGATATAACGGAACATAAGGTACCAAAACATGGGAGCCGAGCAAACCCAACTATTGACCCAAGACATGATTCGGAGCCGATGCATACAATGCTATAAGTTCGGGGTGCCGCACTTGTGAAAGTGTTCGGACTTATCACACCATATTGTGGGGTACTTAAGCCCACAGTGTATTGCCCGTACCAAAGTGTACGGTTGCACAATGTCATAAATGAACATATATATATAGAAAAAAGGAATTCAATAACAGGCGAAGCTATATATTGTTTATTCAAAGGGCTGCGAAGAAGCGAGCGATACAAATAGTCACGATAAGCAAGGGGCGAGACTTTTAACATGTCCCCTCCAGGGGTAAGCCACGGGGTGGTATGTAAAACAGATATATTGCTTGTAATAGAGACCACCTGGACACTCGATGTAGCTTTCTGCTTCCCTGGCTGTTGCATCGTGTGTTCGGCGATTCTAATGCCGGACAGGGCTTCGTGAAAACGGTGTCCCGAAAGTAAAAAGAAAGAAGAAAAGAATGACACAATTGGGAGATCCTGGTGCGGTTGAGCCGCATTCTGGGCATGTCATGGTCGTGCCCCTTCCCCTATGCCCATGGTATTTCCAAAGCGTAATTATGTACGCGTAGTACTGGTTTTGCAATTTTGCGAGGGCTGGGGCTTGGGCCGCATTGCTATGCGTGCTCGGAACGTGCCAACGGTCTTGTTGTAGGTTACTCTGGGCCAGCAGCGGTGTCGGGCGTTTAATAGCCGGACTCGAGAATTGCCTTAAGAGGCTGCTTTGTACTTCCGCCGCGAGGGCTGCCGTATGCTCCTCCGTACGGATAGAGCGTTCGGTGTTTCCATTGACCGTAATGACTCCTCGAGGACCTAGCATCTTGAGCTTGAGATATGCGTAGTGCGGCACCGCATTGAACTTTTCAAATGCGGTTCATCCGAGCAGTGCGTGATAGCCGCTGCGGAACGGGACTATGTCGAACATTAACTCCTCGCCGGAAGTTATCCGGGATCGAAGACCACTTCAAGTGTGGCGAGGCTGCATGCAGTTGGCCTCTACACCTGGTATGACGCCTTTAAAGGTCGTCTTTGTGGGTTTAATCCTTGATGGGTCTATGCCCATTTTGCGGACTGTGTCCTGATAAAGCAGGTTCAGGCTGCTGCCGTCATCCATTAGGACTCTAGTGAGATGAAATCCGTCAATGATTGGGTCTAGAACCAATGCGGCAAATCCGCCATGGCGGATGCTAGTGGGGTGGTCCCTTCGATCAAAAGTGATCGGGCAGGAAGACCACGGGTTGAACTTTGAGGCGACTGGCTCCATCGCATATACGTCCCTTAGTGCGCTTCGCTCCCTTTTGGGTATGTGGGTTGCGTATATCATGTTCACCGTCTGCACTTGCTGGGGAAAGCCCTTCTGTCCTCTATTGTTCGGCGGCCGGGGCACCTCCTCATCATCGCTATGCAGCCCCTTGTCATTGTTTTCGGCATTTAACTTGCCTGCCTGCTTGAACACCCAGCAATCCCTGTTGGTGTGATTGGCTGGTTTCTCAGGGGTGCCATGTATCTGGCACGAGCGATCGAGTATTCGGTCCAAATTGGACGGGCCCGGGGTATTTATTTTAAATGGCTTTTTCCGCTGACCGGGTTTAGAGCCTCTGAATCCGGCATTGACTGCCGTATCCTCAGCAATATCGCCGTTAATGCGGCGCTTGTGCTTGTTGCGATGCGACCTGCCATTGTTGTCCTTGGTATCCGAATTACCAGGGCTCTTGGTCATGTTGTTACTACGAGCTAGCCAGCTGTCCTCTCCCGCGCAAAAGCGGGTCATGAGTGTTGTGAGGGCCGCCATGGATTTCGGCTTTTGCTGTCCTAGGTGCCGAGCAAGACACTCATCGCGGATGTTGTGTTTGAAGGCTGCAAGGGCCTCAGCATCCGGACAATCGACGATTTGATTTTTCTTGGTTAGGAACCGTGTCCAGAATTGTCTGGCCGATTCCTCTGGCTGCTGAATTATGTGGCTTAGGTCATCGGCGTCTGGTGGTCGCACATATGTGCCCTGGAAGTTGTCGAGGAATGCGGCTTCCAGGTCTTCCCAACAACCAATTGACTCTGCTGGCAAGCTGTTAAGCCAATGCCGGGCCGGTCCTTTAAGCTTGAGTGGGAGGTATTTGATGGCGTGTCGATCATCACCGCGGGCCATGTGGATGTGAATGAGATAGTCCTCGATCCAAACCACAGGAACTGTTGTGCCATCGTATGATTCAATGTTTACGAGTTTGAAACCCTCAGGGATTTGATGATCCATAGCTTCATCTGTGAAGCATAGTGGGTGTGCGGCGCCTCTGTATTGGGCTATATCACGACGCAGCTCAAATGAGCTTTGTCTACTGTGTTCAGCCCGGCCGGAGTTGCCATATCCGGTGTGACGGTTATCGTCACGTGTCGTGGGGCGCCCACGCGATCTGTAGATCGATCTTGTTTGCCTTACCTTGACCTCCAATATATCTCGCAGGTCTGGCGCATTTCCTCGCGCCTTGGTATTTTTTGAGCGGCACCGGGGTGCAGCTTGATTTGAAGGCCGAGAGGCCTCTCTGTCGCGGCCACAAGGTGGCCGGTCAGCCATATCATGCGCTGGTGATGTAGGGTTGGATGCTTCCTCCTCTAATCGGGGTAGCAGCCTGCGTTTTGGGTAGCTCTTGGAGGGGCGCTCGAGTTCGTACTCTTCGGCCGCAAGGACTTCAGTCCATCTGTCAACTAGCAAGTCTTGGTCAACTCTAAGTTGTTGCTGCTTTTTCTTGAGGCTGCTTGGCGTGGCCATTAGCCTGCATTTGAAATGCTCTTGTTCGACGGGATCCTTGGGCACGACGAATTCTTCGTCGTCGAGGCTTGCCTCATCTTCGGAGGGAGGCATGTAATTATCGTCCTCTACCTCTCTTTCTGCCGCTCTCTCATGAGGGCTGGCTTCTCCATTCTCCTGCGCTGAATCATCTTTGGAGGGGTTATCTTGACCTTTATGCGGGGTGTTATTGTCTCCCGTGCGGAATCACCGTTTCTTTGTGGTGGGATTTAGAGGCGCCACGGCGTCGGGCGCTTAGGCTGTTCTTGGAGGGTCATCCACCGCTGTTCCATCGCCATTCCCATCTTTTGGGATGTCCACCATGTATATGTCGTATGACGAGGTGGCCTTCCAGTGCCCTGTGGGTGCTGGTTCTTGGTCGTCTCCTGCATCTTCGTCCATACCGTCGATGTCTTCGGAGTCGAAGTCGTGCATGTCGGTTAAATCATCGACAGTGGCTATGAAGTGGCTGGTGGGTGGGCTTAGAATTTCTTCGTCGTCCGCATCCCAACCTTCCTGACCATAATCCGGCCAGGGCTCTCCTGATAAAGAGAGACACTTTAGTGAATTCAGGATGTCACCAAAGGGCGAGTGCTGAAAGATGTCTGCGGCGGTGAATTCCAGATCGGCGCCCAATCGGATTCGATTGGCGGGGGCGCGGAGGGCTCGGAGTCCGGAGAGGAGTCCGGCACCTTGGAGTCACGAGCTTCGCAAAGGACGGGGTAGGTGTATGGCTCAATCGCCGCAGAGATTGCAGCCCCCGAGGCAGTGTCCAGCCACCCGTCCTCGATCGGCGCAGTCGGCTCCGAGCTAAAGGTCGGAGCGGACACTGGTGCGGCCTCCAAGACACGGTTCGGCAGCATAGCTAGATCATGCCCCTCGTGATAGTGCGGCGCGCTTGGCTGTGGCTCGAACCCGTCGAAGATCAAGTCTCCGCGGACGTCAGCCGTGTAGTTCAAACTTCCAAATCTGACCTGGTGGCCAGGGGCGTAGCTTTCAATCTGCTCCAGATGGCCAAGCGAATTGGCCCGATGCAAACCCGCCGAATCTGAAGATCTGTCCGGGAGAAAAGTCTCACCACAGGTGCATCGCTGTTGATGATCGGAGGGCCATCGGGCCTAAGGATGACGATATATAGCGACCCGACCGAATGGATCAAGTCTCGTGCTTCGTGTCATCCACGGATCGGTATCTTGACACACACACGATACTCGAAGGATTTATAACAGAGGTAAATCACGTGTATAAAATAGCGTAAATACTATTACCTCGATCCATATATATAGCGGAAGCAACAAGGTTGTGGATTCCCATCAACACCAACGGCAAAGTTGAGTATAGGAAATCGTAACCCTAACGTATCACTTACTGTCGTGCGAAAATTCTGCAACATGAAAAGTTGCAGCCGAAACAGGTCAGCACATGGAATATCTGGCAATGTAACACATAGAGAGTAATGAAGGAAATAAGCCTATACCAAACATGCATATATGGCTGGTGGAAAAGCTCTATGGTTATAAGGTTTTGCGAAAAGCCAATTTTTCCCTACTTCAAAGGAATAAATTTATTTAACTATCATGGTGGTTGTTAAACATTGAGAATGTTTGACAGCATTCTCAATCCCAATTAAAAGTACTCATTAAACCCAAACAAATTATATTAAGTAACGTGATGAGATCAACAGGATATCCAGGTACTAGATACTCAAAATTGTCCATAACCGGGGACACGGCTAATCATGATTAGTTTGTACACTCTGCAGAGGTTTGCGCACTTTTCCCCACAAGACTCGATCGCCTCCGTTTGTTTTCTCGCACTACATGGTGTTTGAGAAACAGATGACCGAGACATAGTCTTTCAGAAGCACTAGCACCTTACATGTGGTTAGACCGTACCAACCTACATCCCCTACATCAGCTAGTCTACCCGTAAGAGTTCGCACAACTTAGTCAACTAGGCCAGAGCCCATAATGGCTTGTGGCTGCACACGGAAGTTTCTAGTTTGAATAATCTCATGATCCCTTTGGGCCTGGGTGGCGGTCCGAAGAAATACAGGCAAATCCTGTCTACCCAGGTGCCTTGACAGGCAAGTCCTGGAATAGCCAGGTGCCTCAATCCACCCAGATGTGTGTTTAAGTTTCCACCTTAGATAAACCATTAATTATCAATCTCACATCTGTCATGGATATTCACTCACCCAATCCACGTCTACGAGCATAGCATGGCATAATAAGCAAACGTAGAAGTAACTCCCAAGGTTTCATAAGTAAAACAGGTAATAGGTACTACCTCAATCTACTTCCCATCCCACAATTTAATTAGATCCTAACCATGCAAGTGTTTGAGGATTGATCTAATGCATAAAAACTGGGTAGTAGAAAAGATATGATCAAGTGTTACTTGCCTGCAAAGTTGATGAAGATGATTCGCACACAAAACTCTTGATAGATCTACTCGTCACACTCCGGTCAATCTATCGTAATCAAGCAATAGTAACCACACATAAGCAATCACTCAAAAGATCGGAAAGAGCGAAGAAAACAATTAGGAAAAGCGTCAAAACCAAATCAAATAACTCTTGAAGCATAAAACAATTTCTAACTGTACCAAAATTATGTGAATTTGGCCTTATCAGAAAGTTTAGGTCAAGAGCTTGATTAGCAAAAGAATCAACTAAATCGGAGTTATGAAACTCAAGTTATGATCAAGCGAAGTTCAAATACAAATCTGTTTGAATTCAAATTTTAAAACTTTCAAAAACATGTTTGAGTTGTATTACTGGATAGAGGAGATCATAACGAAGAAGTGGGCGTTGGTTTCGTTGGATTCCGACTTACGAGTAAAAAGTTATAGCCGTTTGAAGATTAGGGACTACGGATAGGTCCATGACGGGAATTAAAAATTAAAAGAAAAATCTATCGAGCGAACGCTCGCTAAACAAAACCGGAAAGAAAACCGGCGAGAAAACCGATCTAGGGTTTCAGAAAGGAAACCGAAACGAAAAACCGATCTAGAAAGCGGGCGAAACCGATCTAGAAAGCGAAGCGAAACCGATCTAGAAAACCGATCTAGAAACGGTGGCCTTGAGGCTAGTACCTCGAAGAGGCGAGGGCTCGGCGGTGGCGGCGAGGGGGCGGCGGCGGCAAGTGGTGGCGGCGGCGCTGGTGGCGGCGGCGGCGCTGGTGAGGGCGGCGGCGGGCGGCGGCGGCGGCAAGTGGCGGCGGCGGCAAGTGGCGGCGGCTGCTGGTGAGGCGGCGGCGAGGGCGGCTATGGCGGCGGCGGCACTGCTGCTGCTGTTGCTGCGGAGGAGAGAAGAGGAGAGTTGATTTGATGTGTTGGAGGGGGGGTGCTTGGGTATTTATATTGGGGAGGGGAGGGGTTTTGCTTGGGGTAGGGGAAAAGAAATAGATTAGGATTAGGAATCCTAGGAAATAGATCTAGGAATAGATACGGAATAAACGAAGTAGGAAAGGAGTCCTACTAGAACTTGGGAAAAGGAGGCGGCTCCCTGGCTTCCCAGGTGCGCGCGCGTGATGGCCTTGTGGCCGGCCGGCGGCTAGCGGCTTGGGCCTTTGGCCCAAGGCGCTGCGCTCCCCTTTTTTTTTAGAAAAAATAATAATAATTTAACAGAGACAAATAAAAATAATAAAACCAAATAAATAAATATATTATATAGGCATATAATATATCAAAATTTTCAGAAAAAGATTTCCTACATGATGAACTTTATTCTAGATTCAAATAAAATACATAAAAATCCAAATAAAACAAACAGTGCTACTGCCTAATAAAATCCACTGAAAATCATTTTAAAAATACGAAATGAATTCAAATTTATTCCTCTCCAATTTTCTGATGTAGGGAATCATGTTACCTTATTTCCATATATTTTATTTTTGGAGAAAATAATTTGAATAAAACTCAAATAACTCCAAATTGAAAAATAATTCAAAGGAACTTTGAATTTAATTCTTTGAAACTCCCAACTCATATTTCATATGTTTTGAAGAAGTCATTTTATCTTCTCTCGTGAAAATCATTGAGTTGCATAAAGTTTCAGAATTGGAAATATTTTCAAATGAAATTCAAATATTTTCAACACCCTTGTCATTTGAATAAATGGAAGAAGTCATGTCATCTTCTCTCCGTGGTTTTGTGAGGAAAAGAATTTGAATTCCCGAAGTTCATAAAAGCAAAATGAAAGTTTGGGAAAGTCCTTTTATTCCCTCTCATTTAACTTTCAAAAGTTTCGAATTCACTCACTTTCAGTCAATTAATCAAACAATCAATCAAATCTATCTATTTGTTTATAACATTCCAAAATTTAGAATTTTGGGATGTTACAAACTACCACCCTTAAAATGAATCTCGTCCTCGAGATTCGGAGAGGCTAGAAAGAAATAGGTTAGGGTTTGGGGGTCCTCTCAAAATCCATCGATCGTCTCCGGGGTCTCGGGTGCTACCACCCTTAAAAGCATTGTTACGGTTCCATCAAAACTCATATACTCCATCCTTATTACTGACCGTGTCGGTCTTCTCAGGTTGTAAGGATAATTCCTTCTCTGGGCTCTTCCGGTAGTGGCATAACCTTTTCCTCAATTCCTTTGTCCTTTCCTCTTGGTAAGGTTATCCCGAAATCGGGTCTTCTTAGCTGACGGGTCTGGCGCCAATTCTAAACAAATATCGGTATCTCATGGTGGTCAACGATTTATGGTTTTCTCCTGCAGAAAGCAGTGCAGGTTGAACCTCACCGTATAACCTACGGTTGGCAACAACTGCCTTGTACAAGGGAAAATGCTTATACCATTCTAAGGTTCAAACAAGGTTTTGATCGTCGTCTCTCTACTATAGGTAAGTCACTCAGATTTACTATCCCATATAGCAAAGCTTAATAATAAGAGTAAGTCGGTATGGTGATCAATCCATCCCACCCAAATCATTACGTTGTACATGGTTTAGCGAATCTCGCATTCTAACACTCGGTCATCCTCACAAGCATTGCAGAATTTCTCTTGTCGACGAACCAAGTCCGGAAAATCCATTGATTCGCAAGCCAAACAAACATCTATCGTTCCTTAACAACTCTCGGGTTTTGCGTAAACTCCTATAGAATCGTAGGTTGATACAAGTCGTAACTTCTTCCGGGTTTTCCTTCAACAAGAGTGTGCTTGCTTCTTGGCAGGTCACAGGGCTTGTGGGTTATGGCCCATCTCATCACTTGCAATCCTTGAACACATCCTCGGGGCAACTGATCGTTATCCCAACATCCAACTCCACGGCATACTTAAATCCATCCAATTGTCTGTCTCTTTTCCTTATATTTGCACCAAACTAAGGCGTGATTACTCGGACTCATCATGGAATTTCCATTGATCCATATTTCCAACATCATACCTCCTTTATATCCAATAACACTTCATCTCTTCATCCTCGTGGGATGTCCCACATACCGTGATAAAACTTATACTTATGAAATCCATACTCCACTTCGTGGAACCTCATTATCCTTTCCAGGTCAAGCGTCCTTACAAGGAAATATTGGCCATCCTGCATGGCACTTCTTCCCTCGGGAAGCGTGAAACACATCATGAACTCTTGACAGTCCTTGGTGACTCCAACTTGTTAGCCTATTCTCCCATCGCTCCAAAACTCGGTATGGTCCTACAAATCTCGGGCTAACTTTCCCTTAACTCCAAATCGTTTAACTCCTCGCAGAGTGGCACACAAAGATATGCTCTGTCTCCGATTTCATAGACTACCTCCTTGCATTTTGAGTGCATAACTCTTACACTGGTGAGCTATCTTGATCTATCTCGAATCAACTTAACATTCTCTTGACTCCTTGATCATATTTGGTCCAAACAACCGACGGTCTCCAACTTCATCCCACATCAGCGGTGTCGGCTCCTTCTCCCATACAAAGCTCCAAAGGGCCATCTTCAAACTGACTTCGGTAGCTGTTGTTGTATGAGAAACTCAGCGTAAGGTAAATTATCATCCCTACTAGATCCATAATCTAGCATACGTTCTCAATATGTCCTCCGGTATCTGATTGACTCTCTCGGTCTATCCATCTGTATGCGGATGAAAGGCTGTCTTGAACTCTAGCCTAGTACCTAAAGTGCAGTGCGGCTGATTCCAAAACTTTGAGGTAAAGCTGTGTTCCTCTATGATGGTCCTCGGAACTCCATGCGGACATCGATCCTTGTCCAATATATCTTGGCCAACGCACTCTTATTTCTTTGGGATAAAGTGAGCCACTTTGGTCAAGCGAGTCAACTACTACCCAGATAGAATCATATCCCAATCGGGTTTCGGGAAATCCAGAAATGAAATCATGCCAAGCTTATCCCACTTCCATTCGGGTATCGGCATAGGATGTAGTAATCCTGCTGGCCACGATGCTCTGCTTTTACTTTCTCGGCATGCATCACTTACGACTACATACTCCATAATATCCTGCTTCATACCAGTCCACGAAACACTCCTTCAAATCCCAATACATCTTGGTGTTTCCAGGGCGAATCAAGTATGGTGAGTCATGAGCCTCCTGAAGTATTAACTTCCTGATCTTTGCATTATTGGGTATATGTACACTGTCCTCAAACCATAAGGTGTCGTGCTCATCCTTACGAAAACCTTTGGCCTTTCCTTTGCTCATCCTCTGTTTTACCTCAACAATATCTTTGTCATCCTTCTGAGCTTCACGGATCTTTCTCAACAATGTAGACTGAACTTCCATTGCTACAACAAAACCCTTGGGAACAATCTCCAACCAAAGTTCCCTGAAAATCCTCGGCTAACTCCTTTGATAATCCTCCGATTATGAGGGTATTCGTCCTTATTTTATTTATGGTTATATCTTATTTCTCCACAAGGCTTGCACGCACAAGGTTTCTTCATATCCTTTCCATGAGGCTTTAACTTCTGGGTCACAAACCGAGACTTTAGCAAAGTCAACTTAAATTCTTCCCAAGTGGTTACTCTTTGCAATCCATTGATGGTTTGGTACATCCTCCACCAAATAGCAGCACCTCTTTCAAAGCCTTTGAAGAGCATCTTTGGGTCATATCCTTTCTGGCTGTAGGGTTATTCTTCATATGATCCTCCATGTTCGAATCCATCGTCATCTCCAATTGACTCATTGGTCCGGAAATTACAAGCTCATCTCCATCCATCCTCTAATGGGTCCATGGGTTTGGGGTGGGATAAGCGAGATCGAGAGGGATGCACACAGTACAAACAATGGTTTTGAAAAGACAGATTTTATTGTGGCTGTCGGAAAACATCAAACAAATTACAGCTCACAATAAATGCATCTAACGAGGTATGTAACAGGGTTTGGTCTTCTAACGGTCAATAAATCTTCAAAAGTCATCAAACTCTTCCAATCTTGATCATGTCTCTGATGGATCCTTCTGATCATGCTTGTCCTTCTCAAGTTCTTTTGCCAGATCATCTCTATTGGCGCGAAGTCTCTCGCGACGTCCTTCAATATTTCTAGAGTTACGTTCCAACTGCCGGTTTCAACATCCTTGACATGATCCATGATCCTACTGTCCTTCAGTTACTGTCAAATCTCCGGTATCTCGATGTTTTGCTCCTTCATCTTGTCTACTTTCAGCTTACGGGTCTGAGTTCTTCACGAACTGCTTCCTTATCAAATCTGCTTCTGCAGATCCACCTTAAACTTCTTCATGTAATACTCCAGATCCTGGTGATACACCAGCTAAGGTTAAAACTCCAACGTTTGCGGATAGATGCTCCATCAGCTTTCTACCATCAATCCTTCCATGCATCGCATGCTTAACTCCATACGGTGACAATAGCATAGGCGGCGATAACATCATGGATAGCGTGTTTCGCTCTTGTCATTTTCATGAGCTATCATTCCATAGTTGATATCTCATGCCTTAGGGTTTTCTGACAAAGCTTTGAATTCTAATGCTCCATGTTCTGTCTTTCTCCGATACACCTTGATCTCGGTTATTGATAACTTCCATAGTCTGCCAAGTTCCATAAGCGTAACCTTCCTAGGTCATACAAATCCGAATTTATTTGGAGCCTTCAAATTCTCCAAGTCTTGGTCTTCACCGTTGTAGTTTCCGTTTACGGTAAAATCATCTTCATTCAATGGTCTTAGTTGTCCGATATCTTATCTCCTTGGAGTGGTCTCATCATCAAATCTTGAGTGGTCAAAAGGAAAAGGGCATGGTCTCACTAAAAGGAATATTTGAATAAGCTCAAGAGAAGAGAGGTAAAAGATCTTTTGAAAATGAAGTTGTAGAAAAATCTTTCCTATGGGCTTATCGGTTTCTAGGGTCACGTCCTACAGTCAACATGTGCTCGATACCATCTTGTAGCGACCCGACCGAATGGATCAAGTCTCGTGCTTCGTGTCATCCACGGATCGGTATCTTTGACACACACGATTACTCGAAGGATTTATAACAGAGGTAAATCACATGTATAAAGTAGCGTAAATACTATTACCTCGATCCATATATATAGCGGAAGCAACAAGGTTGTGGATTCCCATCAACACCAACGGCAAAGTTCAGTATAGGATATCGTAACCCTAACGTATCACTTACTCGTAAATCGAAAATTCCGCAACATGAAAAGTTGCAGCGAAACAGGTCAGCACATGGAATATCTGGCAATGTAACACATAGAGAGTAATGAAGGAAATAAGCCTATACCAAACATGCATATATGGCTGGTGGAAAAGCTCTATGGTTATAAGGTTTTGCGAAAAGCCAATTTTTCCCTACTTCAAAGGAATAAATTTATTTAACTATCATGGTGGTTGTTAAACATTGAGAATGGTTGACAGCATTCTCAATCCCAATTAAAAGTACTCATTAAACCCAAACAAATTATATTAAGTAACGTGATGAGATCAACAGGATATCCAGGTACTAGATACTCAAAATTGTCCATAACCGGGGACACGGCTAATCATGATTAGTTTGTACACTCTGCAGAGGTTTGCGCACTTTTCCCCACAAGACTCGATCGCCTCCGTTTGTTTTCTCGCACTACATGGTGTTTGAGAAACGGATGACCGAGACATAGTCTTTCAGAAGCACTAGCACCTTACATGTGGGTAGACCGTACCAACCTACATCCCCTACATCAGCTAGTCTACCCGTAAGAGTTCGCACAACTTAGTCAACTAGGCCAGAGCCCATAATGGCTTGTGGCTGCACACGGAAGTTTCTAGTTTGAATAATCTCATGATCCCTTTGGGCCTGGGTGGCGGTCCAAAGAAATACAGGCAAATCCTGTCTACCCAGGTGCCTTGACAGGCAAGTCTGGAATAGCCAGTGCCTCAATCCACCAGATGTGTGTTTAAGTTGCCACCTTAGATAAACCATTAATTATCAATCTCACATCTGTCATGGATATTCACTCACCCAATCCACGTCTCTGAGCATAGCATGGCATAATAAGCAAACGTAGAAGTAACTCCCAAGGTTTCATAAGTAAAACAGGTAATAGGTACTACCTCAATCTACTTCCCATCCCACAATTTAATTAGATCCTAACCATGCAAGTGTTTGAGGATTGATCTAATGCATAAAAACTGGGTAGTAGAAAAGATATGATCAAGTGTTACTTGCCTGCAAAGTTGATGAAGATGATTAGCACTCAAAACTCTTGATAGATCTACTCGTCACACTCCGGTCAATCTATCGTAATCAAGCAATAGTAACCACACATAAGCAATCACTCAAAAGATCGGAAAGAGCGAAGAAAACAATTCGGAAAACGTCAAAACCAAATCAAATAACTCTTGCAGCATAAAACAATTTATAACAGTACCAAAATTATGTGAATTTGGCCTTATCAGAAAGTTTAGGTCAAGAGCTTGATTAGCAAAAGAATCAACTAAATCGAGATTCTGAAACTCAAGTTATGATCAAGCGAAGTTCAAATACAAATCTGTTTGAATTCAAATTTTAAAACTTTCAAAAACATGTTTGAGTTGTATTACTGGATAGAGGAGATCATAACGAAGAAGTGGGCGTTGGTTTCGTTGGATTCCGACTTCGAGTAAAAAGTTATAGCTGTTTGAAGATTAGGGACTACGGATAGGTCCATGACGGGAATTAAAATAAAAGAAAAATCTATCGGCGACGCTTCGCTAAACAAAACCGGAAAGAAAAACCGGCGAGAAAACCGATCTAGGGTTTGGAAAGGAAACCAAACGAAAAACCGATCTACAAAGCGGGCGAAACCGATCTAGAAAGCGGGCGAAACCGATCTAGAAAACCGATCTAGAAAAGCGTGGCCGCTGAGGCTAGTACTCAAGAGGCGAGGGGCTCGGCGGTGGCGGCGTAGGGGCGGCAAGCGGCAAGTGGCGGCGGCGGCGCTGGTGGCGGGCGGTGGCGCTGGAGGGCGGCGGCGTGGGGCGGCGGCGGCGGCAAGTGGCGGCGGCGGCGGCTGGTGAGGGGCGGCGTGAGGGCGGCTATGGCGGCGGCGGCACTGCTGCTGCTGTTGCTGCGGAGGAGAGAAGAGGAGAGTTGATTTGATGTGTTGGAGGGGGGGGGGTGCTTGGGTATTTATATTGGGGAGGGGAGGGGTTTTGCTTGGGGTAGGGGACAATAAATAGAACAAACAGTGCTACTGCCCTAATAAAATCCACTGAAAATCATTTTAAAAATACCAAAATGAATTCAAATTTATTCCTCTCCAATTTTCTGATGTAGGGAATCATGTTACCCTATTTCCATATATTTTATTTTTGGAGAAAAATAATTTGAATAAAACTCAAATAACTCCAAATTGAAAAATAATTCAAAGGAACTTTGAATTTAATTCTTTGAAACTCCCAACTCATATTTCATATGTTTTGAAGAAGTCATTTTATCTTCTCTCATGAAAATCATTGAGTTGCATAAAGTTTCAGAATTGGAAATATTTTCCAAATGAAATTCAAATATTTTCAACACCCCTTGTCATTTGAATAAATGGAAGAAGTCATGTCATCTTCTCTCCAGGGTTTTGTGATGAAAAGAATTTGAATTCCCGAAGTTCATAAAAGCAAAATGAAAGTTTGGGAAAGTCCTTTTATTCCCTCTCATTTAACTTTCAAAAGTTTCGAATTCACTCACTTTCAGTCAATCAATCAAACAATCAATCAAATCTATCTATTTGTTTATAACATTCCAAATTTTAGAATTTTGGGATGTTACAACGACACAGAGGAACTCTCAATGAAAGCACCAATGTTAGTGTCAAAACCGGTGGATCTCGGGTAGGGGGTCCCAAATTGTGCGTCTAGGCGGATGGTAACAGGAGACAAGGGACACGATGTTTTTACCCAGGTTCGCGCCCTCTCGATGGAGGTAAAACCCTCCTCCTGCTTGATTAATATTGATGATATGGGTAGTACAAGAGTAGATCTACCACGAGATCAGAGAGGCTAAACCCTAGAAGCTAGCCTATGGTATGATTGTTTTTCATCCTACGGACTAAAACCCTCCGGTTTATATAGGCACCGAATAGGGTTAGGGTTACACAGAGTCGGTTCCAATTGTAGCAGATCTACATATCCGTATCGCCAAGCTTGCCTTCCACGCCAAGGAAAGTCCCATCCGGACACGGGACGAAGTCTTCTTGTATCTTCATAGTCCAGGAGTACTGCCAAAGGCTATAGTCCGGCTATCCGGACACCCCCTAATCCAGGACTCCCTCAGTCATTCACATGGTTAGTCATAAAATCCTACATAAACTTGTAGATCGCTGAATATGATATGTTTGATTCCTTGCAATAGTTTTCCGATATAAAGGTGGTGATATTAGAGTTGTGCTAGTTGATTAATTGTGAAATTGAGAATTACTTGTGTTGAGATTTGCAAGTCCCGTAGCATGCACGTATGGTGAACCGTTATGTAACAAAGTTGGAGCATGAGGTGCTCTTTGATTGCTTTCCTTATGAGTGGCAGTCGGGGACGAGCGATGGTCTTTTCTTACCAATCTATCCCTCTAGGGGCATGCGTAGTATTACTTTGCTTCAAGGGCTAACTAGACTTTTGCAATAATTATATGAGTTCCTTATGACTAATGCGAGTCCATGGATATACGCACACTCACCCTTCCACTTTGCTAGCCTCTATTGTGCCGCGCAACTTTCACCGGTATCATGAACCCATTATTTACCTTCCTCAAAACAGCCACCATACCTACCTATTACGGCATTTCCATAGCCATTCCGAGATATATTGCCATGCAACTTTCCACCGTTCTGTTATTATGACACGTTCCATCATTGTCATATATCTTTGCATGATCGTAAGATAGCTAGCATGATGTTTTCATGGCTTGTCCGTTTTTTGATGTCATTGCTATGCTAGATCATTGCACATCCCAGTACACCGCCGGAAGCATTCATATAGAGTCGTATCTTTGTTCGAGATATCGAGTTGTAATATTGAGTTGTAAGTAAATAAAAGTGTGATGATCATCATTATTAGAGCATTGCCCCAGTGAGGAAAGGATGATGGAGACTATGATTCCCCCACAAGTTGGGATGAGACTCCGGACTTTATGAAAAATAAAAGAGGCCAAAGAAGCCCAAATAAAAAAAGAGGCCAAAGAAGCCCACCAAAAAGAAAAAGAAAAATAAAAAAAAAGAGAAAATAAAAGAAAAAATGAGAGAAAAAGAGAGAAGGGGCAATGTTACTATCCTTTTACAACACTTGTGCTTCAGAGTAGCACCATGTTCTTCATAGAGAGAGTCTCCTATGCTTTCACTTTCATATACTAGTGGGAATTTTTCATTATAGAACTTGGCTTGTATATTCCAATGATGGGCTTCCTCAAAATTCCCTAGGTCTTCGTGAGCAAGAAAGTTGGATGCACACCCACTTAGTTTTTTTGTTGAGCTTTCATATATTTATAGATGATGACCCACAAGTATAGAGGATCTATCGTAGTCCTTTCGATAAGTAAGAGTGTCGGACCCAACGAGGAGCGGAAGGAAATGATAAGCGGTTTTCAGCAAGGTACTCTCTGCAAGTACTGAAATAAGTGGTAACAGATAGTTTTGTGATAAGATAAATTGTAACGAGCAACAAGTAACAAAAGTAAATAAGGTGCAGAAAGGTGGCCCAATCCTTTTTGTAGCAAAGGACAAGCCGGAACAAACTCTTATTATAGGAAAAGCGCTCCCGAGGACACATGGGAATATCGTCAAGCTAGTTTTCATCACGTTCATATGATTCGCGTTCGGTACTTTGATAATTTGATATGTGGGTGGACCAATGCTTGGGTGCTATTCTTACTTGAACAAGCATCCCACTTATGATTAACCTCTATTGCAAGCATCCGCAACTACAACAAAAGTATTAAGGTAAACCTGACCATAGCATGAAACATATGGATCCAAATCAGCCCCTTACGAAGCAACGCATAAACTAGGGTTCAAGCTTCTGTCACTCTAGCAACCCATCATCTACTTATTACTTCCTAATGCCTCCCTCTAGGCCCAAATAATGGTGAAGTGTTATGTAGTCGACGTTCACATAACACCACTAGAGGTTAGACAACATACATCTCATCAAAATATCGAACGAATACCAAATTCACATGACTACTAATAGCAAGACTTCTCCCGTGTCCTCAGGAACAAACGTAACTACTCACAAAGCATATTCATGTTCATAATCAGAGGGGTAATAATATGCATAAAGGATCTGAACATATGATCTTCCACCAAATAAACCAACTAGCATCAACTACAAGGATAATCAACACTACTAGCAACCTACTAGCACCAACCCCGGACTTGGAGACAAGAATTGGATACAAGAGATGAACTAGGATTTGGAGATGAGATGGTGCTGGTGAAGATGTTGATGGAGATTGCCCTCTCCCAATGAGAGGAGCGTTGGTGATGACGATGGTGATGATTTCCCCCTCCGGGGAAGTTTCCCAGCGAACAGCTCTGCGGAGCCCTAGATTGGTTCCGCCAAGGTTCCGCCTCGTGGCGGGAGTCTCGTCGAAAGGTTGCTTGTGATTTTTTCTCATCGAAAGACTTCATATAGGTGAAGATGGGCGCCGAGAGCCACCGGGGCCCACGAGGTAGAGGCGCGCCCGGGAGGGGCGTGCCCCACCCTCGTGAGCAGGGTGTGGCCCCCCTGGCCTTCAACTTCGGCGATGATTTTTTTTTATTTTAAGGAGTTTCAGGACTTTTGGAGTTGCGCAGAATAGGCCTTCAATATTTGCTCCTTTTCCAGCCCAGAATTCCAGCTGTGGGCATTCTCCCTCTTCATGTAAACCTTGTAAAATAAGAGAGAATAGCCATAAGTATTGTGACATAACATGAAATAATAGCCCATAATGCGATAAATATCGATATAAAAGCATGATGCAAAATGGACGTATCAACTCCCCCAAGCTTAGACCTCGCTTGCCCTCAAGCGAAAAGCCGATAACAATAAATATGTCCTCATATTTAGAGGTAGAGGCGTCGATAAAAATAAAATACGGACATGAAGGCATCATGATTATTCTCATAACAGCAACATATATTGATTTGTCATATGATTACTTATGTTCAAGTGATGATCTTTTCACAAAGCCAAAGTATGAATCAGAAACCTTATTGAGCGCCAACAAATTATACCCTCAGTCATTGAAGCAATTGCAATTTATCATAACATTGGAAAGAGTCTATGTCAGAGCTCAAATGCAAGTCCACATACTCAACTATCACTTAGTCCTTCATAATTGCTAGCACTCACGCAATACTTGTGGTTACAGAGTTTTAATCGGACACAGAGAAAGATAGGGTCTTATAGTTTTGCCCCACAACCTTTTACCTCAAGGGTAATGTCAACAATAATAATTCATGCTCCCCCACATCCAATTAGATATATATATCATGTTCTTTCCAACATGTTGGGCTTGCCAAAGGATAAAACGAAAAAGGAAAGGTGAAGATCACCGTGACTCTTGCATAAGGAAGAAGATAATAATAAAAGATAGGCCCTTCGCAGAGGGAAGCAGAGGTTGCCATGCGCTTTTATGGTTGGATGCACAAAATCTTAATGCAAAAGAACGTCACTTTATATTGCCCCTTGTATGTGGAACTTTAGTATGCAGTCTGTCGCTTTTATTACTTCCACAACAAGTTCGTACAAAGCTTATTTCTCTGCACTAATAAGTCATGCATATTTAGAGAGCAATTTTTATTGCTTGCACCGATGACAACTTACTTGAAGGATTTTACTCAATCCATAGGTAGATATAGTGGACTCTCATGGCTAAACTGGTTTAAGGGTATTTGGAAGCACAAGTAGTATCTCTACTTGGTGCTGAGAATTTGGCTAGCATGAGGGGGAAAGGCAAGCTCAACATGTTAGAGGAACCATGACAACATACTTTATCTTAGATACAAGAAAACATAACTCATTATGTTGTCTTCCTTGTCCAACATCAACTCTTTAGCATGTCATATTTTAATGAGTGCTCCCAATCATAAAAGATGTCAATGATAATATATCTATATGTGAAACCTCTCTCTCCTTATTACTTCCTATTAATTGCAACGATGACCAAAGCTATATTTGCCAACTCCCAACCACTTTTAATCATCATACTCGTTCTATGTGAAGTCATTACTTTCAATAAGATCAATATGAACTCTTTGTTTCTTTTTATTCTTTTCTTTTATTCACTCAAGGTCATGGCAAAATAATCAAGCCCTTGACTCAACACTAATCTTTACTATATATAGCTCACAGACTCGATTGCATAGAGGGATCATAAAGCAAAACTTCAAAACTAGATCATGCTGTGACTTTGTTCTACTATATCAAGATACTACTAATAGGATCAAACTAAGAAAAACAGTAAAGATAGGAGTTGTGATGGTGACACGATACCGGGGCACCTCCCCCGAGCTTGGCAGTTGCCAAGAGGAGTGCCCATACCCATGTGATTATGTCTCCTTCTTTGTTGTTGGCGGTGGAGGTGTTGTTGATGATGCAAGCTTGTCGTCCACCTTCCATGGCATAGGCTCACCCTCATAGAAGGATGATCGAGTCTCCGGAATCCCCAAATCTGCAACAGGAACAGCTCGAAACGAAAACAGAGGATATTTGCGTGATATGGTCGTCAAAACCTTCGGGAGAATATAAAATGAATTTTTATTGACCAAAATACGTATCGTGCAAGAAAACGGAGTCCGTAGGGCACACGAGGTGCTCACGAGGTAGGGGGGCGCGCCCAGGGGGTAGGGCGCACCCTCCACCCTCGTGGAGGCCTCGTGTCCTCCCCGGACTGCTACTTATTTTTCTATTTTTCTAAATATTCCAAAACGGAGAAATATTTCCTTAAAATTTGTTTTGGAGTCGGTTTACTTACCGTAACACATACCTATTCCTTTTCGGAGTCTGGAACGTTCTGGAAAGTGTCCCTTATGTATTCTTCCGGGGTTACGGTTTCAATAATATTAGTTTCAACATTTATAGGATTACCTGAGATATAGTGTTTGATCCTTTGGCCGTTTACCACCTTCGGATTTGTGCATGCAAAGTTGTTGATTTTATGGCACCGGAACGATAGACCTCCTCGATAACGTAGGGACCTTCCCATTTAGAGAGATGTTTTCCTGCAAAAAATCTTAAACGAGAGTTGTATATCAATACATAATCACCTACATTAAACTCAAGCTTTTGTATCCTTTTGTCATGCCATCTTTTAACTTTTTCTTTAAATAACTTGGCATTTTCATAGGCTTGGGTTCTCCATTCATCAAGTGAGCTAATATCAAATAACCTCTTCTCTCTGGCAAGTTTGAAATCATAGTTGAGCTCCTTAATAGCCCAATATGCCTGATGTTTTAATTCGAGAGGTAAGTGACATGCTTTTCCATAAACCATTTTATACGGAGACATACCCATAGGATTCTTATATGCAGTTCGATATGCCCATAATGCATCATCATGTTTCTTGGACCAATTCTTTCTAGACCTATTAACAGTCTTTTGCAAAATTAATTTGAGCTCTCTATTGCTCAATTCTACTTGACCACTAGACTGCGGGTGATAAGGAGATGCAATTCTATGATTAACATCATATTTAGCAAGCATTTTACGGAAAGCACCATGAATAAAATGTGAACCACCATCAGTCATTAAATATCTAGGGACTCCAAACCTCGGAAAAATAACTTCCTTAAGCATTTTGATAGAAGTGTTATGATCAGCACTGCTAGTTGGAATGGCTTCTACCCACTTAGTAACGTAATCAACAGCAACTAAAATATGAGTGTATCCATTAGAGGCAGGAAAAGGTCCCATATAATCAAAGCCCCAAACATCAAATGGTTCAATAACAAGTGAATAATTCATATGCATTTCTTGACGTCTACTAATATTACCAATTCTTTGACATTCATCACAAGACAAAACAAACTTACGGGCATATTTGAAGAGAGTAGGCCAATAAAAACCAGATTGCAATACCTTATGTGCAGTTCTATCTGGCCAGCGTGGTGTCCTCCATAAGCTTCAGAGTGACACTTGCGTAGGATCTGTTCCTGTTCATGCTCAGGTACACAACATCTAATAACACCATCTACTCCTTCTTTATAAAGATGTGGATCATCCCAAAAGTAATGTCTCAAATCATAAAAGAACTTTTTCTTTTGTTGGTATGTGAAGCTAGGTGGTATAAATTTAGCAACAATATAATTAGCATAATCAGCATACCATGGAGTGCTATGAGAAGTACTTATGACATTTAGTTGTTCATCAGGAAAGCTATCATCAATAGGTAGTGGGTCATCAAGAACATTCTCTAACCTAGATAAGTTGTTTGCAACGGGGTTCTCAGCTCCTTTTCTATCAACAATATGCAAATCAAATTCTTGCAGCAAGAGAACCCATCTAATAAGTCTAGGTTTAGCATCTTTCTTTTCCATACGATATTTAATAGCACCATGATCGGTGTGAATAGTTACTTTAGAATCAACAATATAGGGTCTGAATTTATCACAACCAAATACAACTGCTAAAAGTTCCTTTTCGGTAGTATCATAATTTCTTTGAGCATTGTCTAGAGTCTTACTAGCATAATGGATAACATTTAATTTCTTATCAACTCTTTGCCCTAGAACAGCACCTACAGCATAATCACTAGCATCACACATAATTTCAAAGGGTAAATTCCAATCAGGTGGTTGAACAATAGGTGCAGAGACTAATGCTTTCTTAAGTATTTCAAATGCTTCTACACAATCATCATCAAATACAAATGGTACATCTTTTTGTAATAAATTAGTCAGAGGCCGAGAAATTTTTGAGAAGTCCTTAATGAACCTCCTATAAAATCCGGCATGACCAAGGAAACTTCTTATACCTTTGATGTCCTTGGGACATGGCATCTTTTCAATAGCATCAACCTTGGCTTTGTCAACTTCGATACCTCTTTCGAAACTTTGTGTCCCAAGACAATACCTTCATTAACCATAAAGTGGCACTTTTCCCAATTCAAGACAAGATTAGTTTCTTCACATCTCTGCAAAACTCGATCAAGATTGCTCAAGCAATCATCAAAGAGGAACCATAGGCGGAAAAGTCGTCCATGAAAACCTCACAAATCTTTTCACAAAAATCAGAGAATATAGCCATCATGCATCTTTGAAAGGTAGCAGGTGCATTACATAAACCAAAAGGCATACGTCTATAAGCAAAAGTACCAAAAGGGCATGTAAAAGTAGTCTTTGATTGATCTTTAGCCGATACAGGTATTTGAGAGAAACCAGAATAACCATCTAGAAAGCAATAATGTGTATGTTTGCATAATCTTTCTAGCATTTGGTCAATAAAAGGTAAGGGGTAATGATCTTTCTTAGTAGCTTTATTTAATTTGGGGAAATTAATTACCATCCTATAACCTGTGATAATTCTCTGCGGAATTAATTCATCTTTATCATTAGGGACAACAGTAATACCTCCCTTCTTAGGGACACAATGGACAGGGCTTACCCACTGACTATCAGCAATGGGATAAATTATACCTGCCTCCACAAGCTTGAGTATTTCTTTTCTTACCACTTCTTTCATTTTATGATTCAAACGTCGTTGAGGATTACGAACTGGTTTGGCATCCGCTTCCAAATTTATTTTATGCTGACTTAGAGTGGGACTAATGCCCTTAAGATCGTCAAGGGTATATCCAATAGCGGCACGATGCTTCTTCAGAGTTTTCAATAATCTTTCTTCTTCATGCTCTGAAAGGTTAGCACTGATAATGACAGGATATATTTACTTTTCATCAAGATAAGCATACTTAAGATTATCAGGCAACGGTTTAAGCTCAAATACAGGATCACCCTTGGGTGGAGGAGGATCCCCTAGGATTTCAACAGGCAAATTGTGTTTCATAATAGGTTCTTGTTTAAAGAATACTTCATCTATTTCTCTTCTTTCATTCATAAACATATCATTTTCATGGTCTAGCAAATAGTGTTCCAAAGGATCACTAGGAGGTACGGCAACAGAAGCAAGACCAATAATTTCATCCTTACTAGGCAATTCTTCTTCACGATGTTGTTTACTAAATTTAGAGAAATTAAACTCATGAACCATATCATCCAAGCCAATAGTAACAACATTCTTTTCGCAGTCTATCTTAGCATTAACAGTATTCAAGAAGGGTGTACCAAATATAATGGGACAAAAGCTATCTTGTGGAGAACCAAGAACAAGAAAATCAGCGGGATATTTAGTTTTCCCACACAAGACTTCAACATCTCTAACAATTCCCATTGCAGATATAGTATCTCTATTGGCGAGTTTAATTGTAACATCAATATCTTCTAACTCAGCAGGTATAATATCATGCATAATTTCTTTATATAAGTCAACGGGTATAACACTAGTACTAGCACCCATATCACATAATCCATGATAACAATGATCTCCTATTTTAACCGAAATAACAGGCACGCCTACCACAGGTCTATGTTTATCTTTATCACAGGGTTTAGCAATTCTAGCAGTTTCACCAGAGAATTGGATGACATGCCCATAATTATTATCAGACAAGAGATCTTTAACAATAGCAATATTAGGTTCTACTTTGACTTGCTCAGGAGGTGTATAAGTTCTAATATTGCTTTTACGAACAAAAGTTGAAGCTTTAGCATGATCCTTTACTCTAACAGGGAAAGGTGGTTTCTCAACATAAGAGGTAGGAAAAATAGGATCATTATAAGTGACAGTCTTTTCTTCAACTTTAATAGGTGCAGCTACTTTTACTTCTATGGGAGGATGATATTTAAACCACTTCTCCTTAGGGAGATCAACATAAGTAGAAAAAGATTCACAGAAAGAAGCTACTATCTCAGAGTCAAGTCCATATTTAGTACTAAACATACGGAAAATATCGGTATCCATAAAAGATTTATCACAATCAAACTTAGATGTCATACCTGACTCCTTACCTTCGTCAAGGTCCCAATCTTACGAGTTGCGTTTAATTCTATCCAATAAATTCCATCTAAATTCAATAGGCTTCATCATAAAAGAGCCAGCACAAGAAGTATCGAGCATGGTGTGATTGTAATCAGAAAGCCGAGCATAAAAATTCTGAAGAATTGTTTCTCTTGAGAGGTCATGATTGGGGCATGAATATAACATTGATTTAAGCCTCCCGCAAGCTTGAGCGATGCTTTCTCCTTCGCGAGGCCAAAAATTATATATATAATTGCGATCACGATGAACAAGATGCATAGGGTAATACTTTTGATGAATTCCAATTTCACTCTTTTGTAGTTCCATGATCTTGTATCACATAGCCTATACCATGTCAATGTGTCTTCCTTCAAAGATAAAGGAAAAGCCTTCTTCTTAACAACATCATCGGGTATACCTGCAAGCTTAAATAGTCCACAAATATCATCCACATAGCGAAGATGCTCGTCGGGATGCTTTGTTCCATCTCCTGTAAAAGTATTAGCCAGCAGTTTTTCCATGATACCCGAAGGAAATTCAAAAGGAGTTTCATTTTCAATAGGTTCAGTAGGTTGAGGAGCAACTCTTTGCTCTACTGGAAGGGGTGAACATACCCCGAACAAGCCCCTCATAGAATTACTTTCCATAGTAACAAGTGACAGAAAATTTCAGCACACTATATAAATTTTTCCTTACCAAATTCCACCTACCAAAGGCACTACACTCCCCGGAAACGGCGCCAGAAAAGATTCTTGATGACCCACAAGTATAGGGGATCTATATTAGTCCTTTTGATAAGTAAGAGTGTCGAACCCAACGAGGAGCAGAAGGAAATGATAAGCGGTTTTCAGCAAGGTACTCTCTGCAAGTACTGAAATAAGTGGTAACAGATAGTTTTGTGATAAGATAAATTGTAACGAGCAACAAGTAACAAAAGTAAATAAGGTGCAGAAAGGTGGCCCAATCCTTTTTGTAGCAAAGGACAAGCCGGAACAAACTCTTATAATAGGAAAAGCGCTCCCGAGGACACATGGGAATATCGTCAAGCTAGTTTTCATCACGTTCATATGATTCGCGTTCGGTACTTTGATAATTTGATATGTGGGTGGACCGGTGCTTGGGTGATGTTCTTACTTGAACAAGCATCCCACTTATGGTTAACCTCTATTGCAAGCATCCGCAACTACAACAAAAGTATTAAGGTAAACCTAACCATAGCATGAAACATATGGATCCAAATCAGCCCCTTACGAAGCAACGCATAAACTAGGGTTCAAGCTTCTGTCACTCTAGCAACCCATCATCTACTTATTACTTCCCAATGCCTCCCTCTAGGCCCAAATAATGGTGAAGTGTTATGTAGTCGACGTTCACATAAAACCACTAGAGGTTAGACAACATACATCTCATCAAAATATCGAACGAATACCAAATTCACATGACTACTAATAGCAAGACTTCTCCCGTGTCCTCAGGAACAAACGTAACTACTCACAAAGCATATTCATGTTCATAATCAGAGGGGTAATAATATGCATAAAGGATCTGAACATATGATCTTCCACCAAATAAACCAACTAGCATCAACTACAAGGAGTAATCAACACTACTAGCAACCTACTAGCACCAACCCCGGACTTGGAGACAAGAATTGGATACAAGAGATGAACTAGGGTTTGGAGATGAGATGGTGCTGGTGAAGATGTTGATGGAGATGGCCCTCTCCCAATGAGAGGAGCGTTGGTGATGACGATGGTGATGATTTCCCCCTCCCGGAGGAAGTGTCCCTGGCAGAACAGCTCTGCCGGAGCCCTAGATTGGTTCCGCCAAGGTTCCACCTCGTGGCGGCGGAGTCTCGTCCCGAAAGGTTGCTTGTGATTTTTTTCTCATCGAAAGACTTCATATAGGAGAAGATGGACGTCGGAGAGCCAACAGGGGGCCCACGAGGTAGGGGGGCGCGCCTAGGGGGTGGGGTGCGCCCCCCCACCCTCGTGAGCAGGGTGTGGGCCCCATGGCCTTCATCTTCGGCGACGATTTTTCTTTATTTATTTTAAGGTATTCCATGGAGTTTCAGGACTTTTGGAGTTGCACAGAATAGGCCTTCAATATTTGCTCCTTTTCCAGCCCAGAATTCCAGCTGCCGGCATTCTCCCTCTTCATGTAAACCTTGTAAAATAAGAGAGAATAGCCATTATTATTGTGACATAACGTGAAATAATAGCCCATAATGCGATAAATATTGATATAAAAGCATGATGCAAAATGGACATATCAATAGCTCTAGTGCATCCGTTGCATGACAATCCCGACCCACTCACATTGATATCTATTGATGGGCATCTCCATAGCCCGTTGATACGCCTAGTTGGTGTGAGACTATCTTCTCCCTTTTTGTCCTCACAACCACCAACATATACCACCATAGTGCTATGTCCATGGCTTGCGCTCATGTATTGCGTAAGAGTTGAAAAACCTGAAGCGCGCTTGAAAGTATGAACCAATTGCTCGGCTCATCATCGGGGTTGTGCATGATTTGAATGCTTCATGTGATGAAGATGGAGCATAGCTAGACTATATGATTTTGTAGGGATGAGCTCTCTTTGGCTATGTTATTGCGATAAGACATAATTGCTTGGTTGGTATGCTTGAAGTACTATTGTTTTTATGTCAAATGATAGACTATTGCTTTCAATCACTCGTATCTTAATATTCATGCCATGATTAGACACATGATCAAGATTATGCTAGGTAGCATTCCACATCAAAAATTATCTTTTTTATCATTTACCTACTCGAGGACGAGCAGGAATTAAGCTTGGGGATGCTGATACGTCTCCGTCGTATCTATATTTTTTGTTTGCTCCATGCTAATATTCTACAACTTTCATATTCCTTTGGCAACTTTTTATACTATTTTTGGGACTAACATATTGATCCAGTGCCAAGTGCTAGTTCATGTCTATTGCATGTTTTATGTTTCACAGAAACCCAATATCAAACGGAGTCCAAACGGGATAAACACGGACGGAGAATTATTTTGGAATATTTGTGATTTTTTGGAGGAAGAATCAACGCGAGACGATGCCCGAGGTGGCCACGAGATAGGGGCCCATGCCCACTTAAAGTGGGCGCGCCCCCCACCCTCGTGGGCCACCCGTAAGGCGGTTGATGCCCTTCTTTGGCTGCAAGAAAGCTAATTTTTGGAAAACGATATGGGCGAAGGTTTCAATCCAATCGGAGTTACGGATCTCCGATATAAAGGAAACGGTGCCAGGGCAGAATTCCAGAATGCAAAAACAGAGAGATAGATCCAATCTCGGAGGGGCTCTCGCCCCTCCCAAGCCATGAGAGCCAAGGACCAGAGGGGAAACCCTTCTCCCATCTAGGGAGGAGGTCAAGGAAGAAGAAGAAGAACCGGGCCTCTCTCCCCTTGCTTCCCGGTGGCGCCGGAGCACTGCCGGGGGCCATCATCATCACCGCGATCTTCACCAACACCTCCATCATCTTCACCAACATCTTCGTCACCTTCCCCCATCTATATCCAGCGGTCCACTCTCCCGTAACCCACTGTACCCTCTACTTGAACATGGTGCTTTATGCTTCATATTATTATCCAATGATGTGTGCCATCCTATGATGTGTGAGTAGATTTTCATTGTCCTATCGGTGATTGGTGAATTTCTATGATTGGTTTAATTTTCTTGTGGTTATGTTGCTGTCCTATTGTGCCCTCCGTGTCGCACAAGCGTGAGAGATTCCCGCTGTAGGGTGTTGCAATACGTTCATGATTCTTTTATGCTTGTTTGCTTGAGTGACAGAAGCATAAACCCTAGTAAGGGGATTGTTGTGTATGGGATAAAGGGGACTTGATGCTTTAATTCTATGGTTGGGTTTTACCTTAATGAACCTTTAGTAGTTGCGGACGCTTGCTAGAGTTCCAATCATAAGTGCATATGATCCAAGAAGAGAAAGTATGTTAGCTTATGCCTCTCCCACATAAAACTTGCTATCGGTCTAGTAGCGTAGTCAATTGCTTAGGGACACTTTCATAACTCCTACCACCACTTTTCCACACTCGCTTTATTTACTTCATTGCATCTTTATCTAAATAGCCCCTAGTTTTTATTTACGTACTCTTTATTATCTTGCAAACCTATCCTATCACACCTACGAAGTACTTCTAGTTTCATACTTGTTCTAGGTAAAGTGAACGTCAAGCGTGCGTAGAGTCGTATCAGTGGCCGATAGGACTTGAGAGAGTATTTGTTCTACCTTTAGCTCCTCGTTGGGTTTGACACTCTTACTTATTGACAGAGGCTACAACTATCCCGTATACTTGCGGGTTATCACAGCTCCCTTGGCGATCAGCCCAGAATCCGCCAGCTCGTCCAGGTCCTCCTCCCGAATTGAAGATCGGATCCAATCGCCCTGGATCCAGCCCGGTGGCAGCCCCGCACGTGATGAAGACCCGCGATGCTGCTTTTTCCCTTCGCCGCCCCCTTGGCCTTCTTTGCATGCTCTAGCGCCGCCGTCTTGTCCTTCACCATGGCGGCGGAGCGGCGGCGTCGGAACAGAAGAGCTGGGCGCGGCGGGGAAGTGGAGGAAGAAGGAGGACGAGCGTACATAGTGCAGACGCCTCGGCCCCGTCGCCTTATAAAGGGTCGCTTCAGTGGTAGCGCATGGGACCGAGCAATCTGTCAAATCCATAGCGATCGCGTGCAGCGACGTGGCGAAAAAGGTGGCGCAGAAATCGAGGCATCGCTGTTTATCCGTTCCGCCCGCTTCGGCACTCCCCGTCCCGCACGCTTCCCCGAAATTTTGTATCCCGCGAAATCCGGGATACGCAGCAGCCAATCGCACCCAAGATCCTGCACTCTAATATAGCACTCGGCAAATGACACCACAAGTTCAGTCGACGACTCTCTGAATGGATCAAGGCGACTGGATCGACGCTGAAGTACCAACGCGAGTTTTCCATCTTGCGGTAAACGCTCGCAAAGGTGCAAGACTCAGAACAAGTTCAACTCCAACCTACTTTCCACTCGGACCTTAATCCATTCGGGGGCTACTGATGAGGATACAGACCTAGGATAGGGTCATAGGCCTGACCTATACGTCCTACCCAAGGTTACTACCCAAGAAGACAAGAAGTTCAAGAGGCAGCATGAGACCCCCGGTCGGAGATGTCGAGTGCAATCCACTCGACATCATGTCACTCGGGAATCTTCTTACCTACTGCCACTCGACCATCCAGAGAATCACTCGACCTCCCGAAGACTAGGAGTCACTCAGCATTACAACGGGTAGGCATTCACTCCGTAGTCTTTAAGGTCATTAACAGCACTTAAGGCTGGCGTTACCAGTAACGCCCCCACTTTATGTACATTAAGTCCCTTGTAATGGAGGGCGAAAAGGGTCCTGGCGAACTCTATATAAGCCACCCTCATCCTCTGGCACAAGGGTTCGCACCCCTGTAACATCACACATATAATCCAATCGACCGCCTCCGGGCACCGAGACGTAGGGATGTTACTTCCTCTGAGAAGGGCCTGAACTCGTAAAACTCGTGTGTACATCTTCACCATAGCTGAGATCTTGCCTCTCCATACCTACCCCCCTTTCTATTGTCAGCCTTAGAACCACGATGGTGAGGGAAGAGAGGATGACGGCTCCGGTGATCGAGTGGAGGGAGGAGATGATAGCTTTGGCAATGTTGGAGCCTTCAATATTGCAATGTCCGGTGAGGTTTATATATTAATTAAGCCTCTACTGACTAGATGCATTAGTTGATTTGTATGTACATATATTAACACTTCTTTCTTCTTTTACCCCTCCGGATCGAGCCAACCTTCTATAAGGAGATGAATCCCGAAGAAAAGGTTGGGCGAGAATGAAAGGTTCACAATCGAAGAAGTCGTTGTAGATGGCAAACTGACTCTTCCCAAGCGGACCTCAGACCGATTTATACATCAGTGCGGAGTTGTTGTTAGGGACAACATCCCGGTTAGCATCCAAGAATGGAATAAGCCAAAGGCGGACGATGACGTTTCTTATGACGACAATAGATCCAAAGATGAGCTTTGGAATACGCTCATGAAAAATTTCAGCCTACCGCTAGAGGTGGATCCAAATAACCCTGTTATGGAGCGAAAAGTCAAGGTGTGGGCTCTTAAGAAGATGGCCAAACAATTCAAGAATTGGAAGAAAAGATTGAATGAAAAGTTTGTCCTAAAAGAGAAGACTCCACCATTCACCGGTTATGAGAAGATAAAACATCACTGGCCCGCATTTGTGGCATACAAGACATCAAAGAAAGGTAAGAAAAGGTCATAGATAAATAAGCAAAATGCTGCAAATAATGAATATCACCATGTTACCGGGTCAGGTGGCAACAAGGTTGCGTGGCCTACGTGGGACAACGCTGAGAACGACCTGCTTGATAAAGGGATCCATCTAGCGACATTGAATTGGATCGAACGGGCAAGGACTTGGTTCTTTGGGCATGGGGAAACTTTGCACCCAGAAACATGGAAGTGTGATTATACGAAAGCTCAACTTGCAACACCCACCAAAAAACATTCAAGATGCAATCAAGGCCATGCAGGAAGAGAAGTTCCATCCGGATTGAGAGAAGTACGATCTTTCATGCGCCCTCGGGAATCCTGAACACCCTGGACGAATTGTAACACCCCCAAAAAGAATTTAACCAGGTTTTAGTTATTAAAATTTTGCCAAGAGTTTAAAATTTTTGCCTGCAAGAATATCTCTGCTGATTTTGAAAAACTTTTCTTTTAATATTAAGGAGTTTTTCCCAAGTGGGCCTTTCCAAAACATATTGGACTTATATGCCCTCCCTTTAAAAACATCTCTCAATCAGTAGATTTATTTATTAAATTATTTCACCCTGAGCTTTATTCATTAAAATGACTTGTTCTAAGTTTTTGGAGCTCCTTTTTGTACTACAACCAGTTGATAAACTTAACTAAAAATCCAACCAAAATTTGGAGATGTCATGTGATGTCTCTAAATCACTTTTGTGCAATAATATATTTCATTCATTGCATATTTTGAGTGCTACACATGTTTTTCTTCTCTGGTCCAGTGGACAATTTTACACTACAACCCGTTTAAATATTCCTTTCTAGCTTCCACCAAAATTTTGGGATGTTAGTAGCAGCATATGATTCCACTTTATGCAAAAATCCAGGGATGTTATTTGAAATTTTTGAGTGAATCAACCTCATCTCCATTCTGGTCCAATATGATGATTTGTACAGCAACCATAGTCTTGCTTGCTCTTTGGCCCTAGATTCTTTCTCCTACTTGTAGTCCTCCATGCTAAACCCCTAAGTCCAGGAGCATGCACTCATTTGATCATTTTTGGTTCATGTAATAATGCCATTCACCTCCTGTCCAGATTTGAAGTTCTGCAAAACTTGCACTAGCAAGTTTGTGCTTTTCACAAACTAACCTCACCACCCTCTTGTGCATCCATGGAGACACTGATCTGGAAGGATTGGCCACTCCAAGAAATGCCTAGGTGCCTGTGGCATTTTGTCAAACACCTGGAGTGCATGATCAGATTTGACATGAGTTGTTGTTGGCATTGTGAACTTGGCCACCTGACCAAACCACCTTGTCCCTTGAGCTTCCCTCTATCACTAACCTAGTTCTGTTGCTTGCCAACCTCACCTGAGACCTGTAGCATGCCACGGCATTTTATTGAACACCTTTCGTGCGTGCTCTGGGCGCGCCCAGAGCGCGCGTATTGCACGAGCCGCGCCCGAGCCGACACGTCGCGTCCCTGATTTTTGGCCCGCTCTGTAGTGCCACGCCACGCACTCCCCTTCTCATCGCAACGCGCCAAGCCGCCCTGGCAGCCTACAGCACCGCCGACAGAGCTCTTGGCGGCACATCGGCGTTCGCAGCGCGCCTCTGCCACGGTCGGCACCGCCAAAGCCACCCCGGCTCGCCACCTGCCCCTGTGAGCAGCGCAAGCTTATCCCCTCGCTCGTCGGCTAGCTCCCGTCGTCGCCACGATACCCTGACGCTACAGGGAGGCGGTTCGCCGTCGTCCTTATCGCCGGCCGCCTCGGAACCGACCTCCACCGCCTATATAAGGGCCCCGGAGCTCAATCGAGTCCTCGAGCAACCTCAAATGATCTTCCTAGTGCTACCTTGGCCAGCACTCGAGGAGGGGAAGGCCATCTTCCCCGAGTCCGGCCGGTTCGGCCGCCGCCAAGTCCCGGCCGATTCCGTCGCCACCAGTGCCTCCCCCTCTCCACTCTCTCCACCAAGAGCTCTCCCTCCCTCTCGCGAGTGCAACCCCACGCTCAATTTTGGTCAGAGACCAACACCGCTAAACTCACTTTGTCCCGGGCCTCCTCCGCCATGGAGCTCGCCGCCCGCGCTCCCTCCACCCAGCGACCCTCGACCACCGGGAGGACCGCCTAGGAGTGGCGGATCCATCCTGCACTCGGATGCCGCGAAGAACCGCCGTCAGCGGCGACGATCGCCGGACGCCACGCCTGCTGCTCGGGCAGAGAAGAGGAGGAGTGGGGACTGGTCAACCTGACCGGTGGGCCCCTGGACCCACTGTCAGAGACCCAGCCCGCCTCCACGTGTTTAAGTGGGCGTAAAACCCGAGTCGTCTCCCGTTTCAAGACGTATTCTGCGTAAACGTTTTCTTTTACTGTTTTGTTTTAAATAATGATTTTGACCAAACTTTGACCTGTTGTATCTTTTTAAATACAACTCCAATTAAATTGATTCTTTTCCTACCTATTTCAAATATTGTCTAGTTTATTTTAAGATTTATTTGAAAAAATTTCAAAAACAACTTTTGTGTTGTTTTTATTTTTGTGTGTTAATTCTTTTATATTTTCATAAATAGGATTTTTGAAGAGAGGAGAATTATTTCAAGAGTTTGAAATGCACCCTGCCTTCCCGTGACCTGAAGGCAAGCATTCTGAACCCCGGCATAATACTTTTGTGTGTTCGTTGACACGTTTATAACATCACCTCATTTCGGAGGACTCGTTATTTCATGTCATATGATCATGTGCATGGATGCATATTAGTGATTTCCATGCTGTTGGGAATGAACACACTTGTGATGATAATCATCCTCTTGTGCCTTGCATGCATGCCGGAAGAAGTCCGGGAAAACCTCTGCCTTGGGTAGGCATGAGTTTGTCGCCGGTCTCCGTCGGAACGGTTATGTCCGGTATGGCATAGTAAGGTATAGTGAGCGGGATTCTATTGGTTGAATTATTTTCATTATACATGTCATGCAGGGAAATTTATAAACCTCCTGAGTCGACCCTAGATCGAGTCTTGTTCGATAACCCCATACTTGTTTCGTACTACCACTCGTCTCTACAACAAGTAGAGTACGGTTCGATAAGTTGTCAACCTCTTTCTAGCACACACCGCATGAGAGAGGCCGGGTGGAAGATACGGTTGTAGCTGGTAGGCAGGCCACCTGGTCCGGGGCATGGGTGTTTCCGGTTGAGACCGAGAGGGGAGGCCACCCCTTAGAGCACGCAATATAAATTTGATCTCATGCTACGCGAGGTTGTAGCCTCCCCACTTAGAGTTTGCTTGACAGGTGTCGTGGGTGATTCCAGACACGTGTGAGTTAAGCTGGTGTGTGCAAGTTAGGTGTGTTTTCAACAAAAGACCGTGAAGCGGAATTAGTCCCGATGGACTAAAGGAATCCGTTACTCGTGGGTAAAGAGTACACCCTCTGCAGAGATTAAACCTATTCGAATAGCCGTGTCCATGGTTAAGGATTACGATGCAGGATGGGTCAAGTGTCGGTCTTAGTGTCGGTCTTCGGAGGTGAAACTGTTAAATCAGAACTGATATTACCACTTGTGACATGTGATAATGATGATTATTATTTTGTTGTGGACTAACCCGTGATATTATTGGTATTATCGAATATCCCTGGGACGGTTCTACCTCCTGGATATTCACTATGATTGTTTTTCTTTTAAAGCCCTTTATGTGGTGTCGCTCAGATGCCCGACTGTGGCATTTCTTTTAAAGCCCTTTATGTGGTGTCGCTCGGGCCTCGATTGTGGCATTTCTTTTAAAGCCCTTTATGTGGTGTCATTTGAGGCCTGACCGTGGCATTTCTTTTAAAGCCCTTTATGTGGTGTCGCTCAGACGCCCGACTGTGGCATTTCTTTTAAAGCCCTTTATGTGGTGTCGCTCAGACGCCCGACTGTGGCATTTCTTTTAAAGCCCTTTATGTGGTGTCGCTCAGACGCCCGACTGTGGAATTTCTTTTAAAGCCCTTTATGTGGTGTCGCTCAGACGCCCGACTGTGGCATTTCTTTTAAAGCCCTTTATGTGGTGTCGCTGAGACGCCCGACCGTGGCATTTCTTTTATAAGCCCTTTATGTGGCGTTGCTTCAGACGCCCGCTCGGTGCCTTTTATTATTATTATGTTATTGCATTTTCATAAATAACCTGCTTACATGCATCAGAGATTCATTTACCTTTTGTGACTGACGTCATGAGCATAAATATTTCGGAACATCGTTGTTATATTATTCCTGTGTTCATAATGTTTGCGAGTACATTCAAAGTACTCACTGGCTTGTCCCTGGCTATTGTCTTGGCCAGATTTCTTGCGCGGAAAGGAGCGACCGTGTTGACAGCCCGGAACCTAAGCAACGGTGATAGCAGCCTCGCGAAGATAGGAGTTAACCTGGTCAGCTGTTCCCGTGGGAAATGGAGTCCCATAGACACTGATGATTTACAACCCGCTTCCGCCATCAACCGCTAGAAACCATTTGTTGTACTCACAGACCAGAATGGTCTTGTACCACATATTTTGTGTTTTGCTTGGAGTTTCTGTATCAAGTTGGTGCCTCATCAGCTAACAGTAATCCTGGGGCTGATGAGCACAAGGGCCATTTTCTGGGAATTAATACCCGGAGAATGGGTCCCCACACGAATACAAGGCACATCAGGCTCCGTTCCATGGAAGGTTGGGTTTCCCGACAATAGTGCCACTTATAGAAGCCGAGTGAGAAAGAAGAAAGAGGAAGAAGCCGAGATGAAAACCCTTTGTCCTCCGTCTGCAGGGGCAATTCCTGAGAAAAGTGCTAATAGCCCTTGTTTTGGTCATGTCCACAGGCCTTTCCATTCGTCTTTATTCGTCTTTCTTTCGGCAATCTATGCATAATTCTACTTCTTGAACCACATAATCCGCTTTTGAAAATGGATAACTAGCTCCATTATGCATCAAGTACTAAGGATGGGCCCAAAGCACACTTTTGAAAGGCATCGGTCATCTTAAAAACCCCAAAAGTAGGAAGTCTAGCGTGCTTCTTTAGTGCTGCTCTTCAATCAGATTCTTTCTCACTGAACGAGGCGTATTAAAGTGAAAGAAGTTCCAGGTCGAGTCCCGAGAAGGTGATAGTTAATTTTGATCATGAAATTGGCACTGTAATTTGGAATTGATTCTGGACCCCCACCTGCTCAGGACGATCCCATTACGGATTTTCTGGAGGGGGATACGCTTGACCTAACGCAGAAACGGGAATTCAGAAATATTCTGAATTTCTTGAAGACCAAAAGTAGAACGAACCTTCAAAATGAGCGAATCGCACTATTGCCGATGCAGGGTTTTGCTTATTTCTTCGGTTCGAGGAGACACCCTGAAAGGCAATGGACCAGATTGAAGAAGGTTCTAAATGATGCTCTAGCCAAGTGTAAGAACTACAACGAGATGATAACAGAGCATTCATAATTCAAGTTCTTCACTAGTTCTTGTTACTATCAAGAACCAAATGTCAAAACCTCTCATAGGCTTGGCTATTGTGCCATGGCCATCATTGCACTACTAGAAAAAGGGCTATAGATGATATGGCCACTAATGGTGCACCGGACATGTGGTGCGCCACTACTATATAGCAGTGGCGCACCATGTGTCGGTGTGCCATTTAGTAGTTTTGCAAAAAAAAATATAGTAGTGGCGCACTGTGTGGCTGGTGCGCCATTACCTAGTCCGCCATTAGTATTTTTGGGAAAATAATAAAAAAAATGTTACTAGTGGCACACCGTGTGTCTGGTGCGCCATTAGTGCGCCATTACCTGGTCCGCCATTAGTATTTTTGGGAAAATAATAAAAAAATTTGTTACTAGTGGCACACCGTGTGTCTGGTGCGCCATTAGTGTCTATCACACTAATGGCGCACCAGACACACGGTGTGCCACTAGTAACAAATTTTTTGGCGCACCAGACACACGGTGTGCCACTAGTAACAATTTTTTTTATTATTTTCCCAAAAATACTAATGGCGGACCAGGTAATGGCGCACCAGCCACACAGTGCGCCACTACTATAATTTTTTTTGCAAAACTACTAATGGCGCACCACCAGCTGGTGCGCCATTAGTAACCAGGCTTACTAATGGCGCATGTGTAGGTGGTGCACCATTAGTAACCTGGGACCTGCTAGATATTTTGGACAGCCACACCTACACACTCACTTTCCCCACTTCATTCTCTCCACCTCCTCCTCCAAGCTTGTCTCGGCTGCCTCCTCCTCCTCACCTCATTTGCACAATAGATTCATCCAAATTAAGTGGTTAAATTACCTTTTTTGATAGGTAAGTAAGGGGAAAGCTATCTTTATCGCATTTCAACAACGTGCACATGCACTTTTTATGGCATAGCTAGATCTATGTATGTTTGTGGTGTTGCATATGTTTGTGGTGTTGCATATATGTTTGTGTTTGCAGGTACCGGTATTTGAAATGCGATAGTTGCCAATATTTTGATGGAATGTTGATTCATTTCCGTTTCGGCGAGAATTTTGGCACTATGCATTCTTTTAGGTCCTATTTTTAGGCAAAGTCATGCCAAATTTTTTTCTTGGTTGTAAAATATCGTTTTGCTCTACCCAGCAGGCGACCATGGTCCACATGATGACCGAAGGCATCGCGAATAGGTTTTTGAGCTCCGCGAAGGCCGGGATGCTTCAAAAGAACGAGACCGAGATAAGATGTCCGTGTCGAAGATGCAAGCTGAGGAGCCTTATGGACCCGGATTCCGTACAGGTGCGGGACCACCTGCTCTTGCGTGGTTTCATGGATGGCTATCGGTGGCAAGGTGATGAAGATAATATGAAGTCGTCCATGGGGGCCGGGCAAGAATTGAGGAATGGGAGCAAGACAACCATGGCGAGGGCGGGCGAGAAGACGAAGAATCCAGGACATGATCACGAAGTAGATGCAGTACACAGCCATCATGTAGAAGATGCCGGACATGATGATGAGGAAGATGCCGAAGCAGACGAAGGGCATGATCATGAAGATGAAGATGCCGGAGCAGACGACGATGGACCATCGATGGGCTGGGTGCAGGACCCTCATATTCAAGAGCTTCTTCTCAAGCAGACGGATAACACAAGAGCTGCCGCCCGAGAGAAAGCCAAGCTGGATCAACTGGAGATAGACGCGGTTACTCCATTGTATTAAGGATGCAGGCCCGAGGATACCCGCCTGAAAGTAACGCTCATGGCTCTGGAGATGAAGGTAAAACACAAAATGACCGGCGATGCTTCGGCGAGAACATGTCATTCGCACTAACGTCTTCCCAAGGGGAACAAGTGCCCGACCAGTTTCGAGGAGGCGAAGAAAATCGTGTGTCCTCTGAATTTACCGCACGTGAAATACCATGTGTGCATGAACAATTGCATCATTTATCGGAACGAGCACGCGGAGTCTACCATATGTCCGGTGTGCGGCGTCACTCGATACAAGAAGAGGAAGAAAGCTCCTCGAAAAGTGGTGTGGTACTTCCCGATCACTCCTCGTCTGCAATGGTATTTCGTGGACCCTAAGGTAGCAAAGCTCCTGCGTTGGCACGCGGATAGGGAGGAGAATAAGCGAGAAGATGACGCAAATTATCCGGAGATAAATAAAAAAGACAAGATGCTGAGTCACCCTAAGGATGGGAGCCAGTGGCAAGCGTTGAACTTTGAACACCCAGAATTTGGGAATGATCCAAGGAACATCGTGCTGGGCGCGAGCACCGATGGAGTCAATCCGTTTGGCAGCCAGAGAAGCACACATAGCACCTGGCCTATGTTTGTGTGGATGTACAACCTTCCCCCTGGTTGTGCATGAAGAGGAAGTACATTCACATGAGTTTGCTAATTGAAGGGCCGAAACAACCAGGGAACTACATCAATCTGTATCTGGGGCTGCTGAAAGAGGAGCTAGACACATTGTGGAAAACGCCATCCAATACGTGGGACGCCGCAGAGAAAGAATATTTCCCTATGAGAGCCGCACTGCTCATGATGGTGCATGACTATCTTGGTTATGGATATGTCGCGGGGCAGGTGGTCCACGGATTTTCTGGATGCGTCAGGTGCACGGATGACACAACGTATCGCCAGCTAGATAGAGATCTCGGGTCTTCAAAAACCGTGTTCATGGGACATCGAAGGTGGCTTCGCGACGACGACTCGTGGAGGAAACGCAAGGATCTGTTCGATGGTGAAACCGAACCTCAAAGACGCCCGCTTACGAGGACCAGCGAGGAAATAGACGAGCTATTGAAAAATTGGAAAGATTGCCCACCGCCGGGAAAGGCGCCAGAGCCGGGAAAGAAGCAAAAGGCGCCAGAGCCGCTGCTGAAGGTATGGAAAACAAGGTCTGTTTTCTGGGACTTGCCATACTGGAAGATCCACCGTGTGCCTCACAGCCTTGATGTCATGCATATCACGAAGAACGTGTGCGAGAGTCTGCTTGGTACCCTGCTCAACATGCCAGAGAGGACCAAAGATGGGCCGAAAGCAAGGGCAGACTTGAAATCAATGGGCATCAGGGAGGAGCTTCATGCTAATGATGATGATGATGAGGCGAAGCAAGACACGGAAAGTCGTCGCAAAGGCAAAAAGGCCAAGAAGACCGGAAATGACTTCCCTCCCGTTTGCTTCACTCTAAGTCAGGAGGAGATCGATCAGTTTTTCACCTGCCTCGTAGGAGTAAAACTTCCTTCTGATTCTGCTGGGAAGATAAGCAGATACCTAGACTCGTGAAGCGAAGTTCAGCAGGATGAAGTCTCCCGACTGTCACGTGCTGATGACGCAGATACTTCTAATTGCAATCCGTGGGATCATGTACGCGCACGTCCGTGAAACGCTTTTTGGCCTATGCAACTTTTTCGACGTCATCTCTCAAAAGTCGGTTGGCGTGAGGCAACTCAGAAGGCTACTGGAAGAGATCGTGGTGATACTATGCGATCTTGAGATGTACTTCCCTCCCGCATTCTTCAACGTTATGGTGCATCTGTTGGTCCATATCATGGAGGATATCATCCAACTCGGGCCGATGTTCCTGCACAGCATGATGCCGTTCGAAAGGATGAATGGTGTCATCAAAGGATATGTTCGCAACATGTCACGTCCAGAGGGAAGCATAGCCAGGGGCTTTCTGACCGAAGAGTGCATCTCCTACTTCACGAATTATCTAGGCATCAAGAACCCCGTTGGTCTGGCCGTCAACAGGCACCTCGGCAGGCTCGTTGGATGGGGTCACCGTGAGGGTCGCCGCGAAATGCATGTCGACTTCGAGGGTCGACTCGCGGACTTTGAAAGAGCAAACCTAGTCGTGCTACAACACATAGACGTGGTCGATCCTTGGGTGGTAGAGCACAAAACCTTTATTGAGAAGACGTACAATGATCGAGGCCAACAGAGGACGGACGGAGATATAATCAAAGAGGACAACTCATGTTTCACGCGTTGGTTCAAGCAGAAGCTTCTGTCGTACCCTTTACATGAGGATTCTTCTGCGGAAGAACAACGCATATTCGCCTTGTCACAGGGCGCCGAGCACAACCTGATGATGTATGAGGCGTACGATATCAACGGCTACACATTCTACACCGAGGGGAAGGACATGAAGAGAGATGGATATCAGAACTTCGGGGTAACGATGGAATCCTACACCGGTAACGACAAGGACAGATACTACGGAAGGATCGGGGAGATCTGGGAGCTGAGCTACGCTGAAGAGAAGGTCCCGATGTTCCGTTCAGATGGGCCAAGAGTGTCATAAAAGAAGACTGGTATTTCACCACGATGGTTATACCCGAAACCAAATCCAAGACTGCGGGCGCAAACTTCACCGCGAAAAATGAGCCATGGGTACTAGCTTCCCAAGTGCACCAATGCTTCTTCATTACCGATCTGTCAAAGCCCAGTCGTGTTGTCGTGAGGAGAGGCAAAAGGAAGATCATCGGAATGGATGGAGTCACCAATGAGCAAGACTTCGACAAGTACGGCGACCGGAAGATGGAACATGACGACGACGATGAAGTACCAGCATACACCACAAGAAGAAGCAGGACCACCCTACCTAAAGGACATCCTTTCAAGAGAAGAACTCCATTTACGAAAAATAAGGGCAAGAAGATTGTGAACAGATAGCTAGCTAAGATCGATTGTATTTAATTGTAGCCTTCATTTCCTGATTGTATTTCATGGGCACTTTTTGAACTCATGAATATTTTTAAATTTCATGGGCACTTTTTGAATTCATGAGTATTTTTTCAAATTTGATGATATTTTTTCATATTCAGTATGAAAATATTGAATATTCATGAGGACACTCGATCTCGATCCCCATCCATCTCGATCTCGATCCCCTTCCATCTTGATCGCTATCCCCCTCCATCTCGATCTCGATCCCTCCCCCCCACACCCTCCCCCGCTCCACCGTCGCTGATGACCCACCGCACCCTCCCACACTCCACCGCCGCCGCCGACCCCCCGCACCCTCCCCGGCCCGCTCCACCGCCGAGCACCCCCGCACCTCCACCGCTCCACCACCGCCGACGACCCACCGCACCTCCCCCACTCCACTGCCGCTGCTGACCCCACGCACCCTCCCCGGCCCGCTCCACCGTCGCCGATGATATTTTTTCATATTCATAAATATTTTCAAATAAAAAATTTGATGATATTTTTTAAAAAATTATTACTGTTTTTATAAAAAATTATTACTGTTTCATATTCATATTCATTTTCTAAAAAGTTATTAGATGCAACAAAAAATAATAATAATAACAATAACATACTAATGGGGCACCGCTCGGGTGGTGCACCATTGCTATCCAAAAAAATAGATTTCTAATGGCGCACCGCTCGGGGGTGCACCATTGCTATAAAAAAACATACTAATGGCGCACCGCTAGGGGGTGCGCCATTAGTAATCTTCCCCCTAGCTAATTCGCCCGACCCCTTCGTCCCTCCCTCTCGCCAGATCCACTTCCCCCCGCTGCCCCGACCCACGACGCCACCGCCCCTACGTGCGCTGCCGTCCCCGCGCCCCCCACCACTACAGCTCCCCCGCCGCCCACCGGACAGCAAGCCGCCGCGGCCCCCAACCATCCCGCCGCCGACCTGCAACCATCCCACTGCCGACGACCGCACGGGGTGCAGGACGACGACCGCCGCCGACCCGCGAAGCACGTGGCCGCCGGCCTCCCCACGACCAACCGAGGCGCCCAGGAGGACCGCCGCCGTCTTCCTCTCCGACTACGAGGACCCGGACGAGCTCGGACCCCGACCCCGACCCCTTCGCCGACCCCAACCCCGACCCCTCCGGCGACCGGCCGCGCCCGCCCAGGTACCTCTCCTCCTTCCTCCTTCCTCCCTCTCCACCCTTCCGCCCGCTGTCTGCCACCCGCCCTCCTCGTCCCCCTGCCCCACCCGCCGCCGCCCTACGCTGCTCCTCCTGGTTGCTCCGCACGGCGCTTGTTCCTAACATCGCTGACCGGTGACCAAAGTCACTGTCCCTGCCTCAGCCCCGGGCCCTGGCCGGCGGCTGCCGTTCCCGATTGCTCCGCAGTGCTGCTGCTGCCCTGCTGCCTTTCTTTCTGCTGCGCCAAGATTGGGTAAAAAATTTGTGCCAAATTGATGCGTTTGAGTTCCTCTCTCCACTGTATTTCAACATTGTATAGAAAGGGTGAAACTGAACTGATACAGTGTTGTGTCAACAGTTCTTTATGTCGTAGAACTAGAATAATTTTACTGGGAAAAAAATTATGTTCGCCAAATTTTTCTGGCCTGGGGTTTCATATGAAGTGCTGAACTTATTCATTCCAGTAAAATGAATTAGATAGGTCCCTGATTTCAGCGAACTCATTAACTGAGTGTCATATTTCAAGTGTTAACTGAATTTGCTACAGGTGTCACCTTCTTAGACTGAATGTTCTGCATCTTATACACTATCATAACTTCATTTGTGCTCAAGTTTTGTCAAAAGAATGATCTGAATTTGTATGCACACTGAATGTTCTGAATTTTTGACACTGTCACAACTGAATGTTCTAAATTTTTGACACTGTCATAACTGAATGGTCTGAATTTTTAACACTGCCTTAACTGAAATGTACGCTAGATGTTCTCAATTTTTGACACTGTCATAACTGAAGTGTAAACTGAATGTTCTAATTTTTTTACACACTGTTTTAGCCGAAAGTATGAACTTAAAGCATTCCTAATAGTTGTGACCTAATTATTTTGGCTTTGCTTATGCCAATGTACTACTAGCTAGGACTACCTTGTGGTTATTTATATGTGTGTGTGCACTGGACGCAAATCATCAGGTAGAGGTAGTGTGTTTTATTTAACATTTGGTGGGGGTACTTAATGTGCTATCAGCAGGTGTTCTCCATATGAAATGCCACAAACCACTACTGTTGTTTTTCAAATGCTTCAGTTCTGCTCGTGTTGTTTTGTGCCGGTGTTCTGTCTATGATTACATTCCTGGTTGTTGCAAATCTGTGTCCATGAGAAGTGATCACATTTAGGAAGGCACAACACTGGCCCAATCTGGTGAACAAAACCAAACTTGGATCAGCGATGCTTGCAAGTTGAGGCTACAACATGCAAGTACACTTAAAAGTAAGCCAAAGAGAACATATAGTAGAACTGATCTCTGTATAGTCTGCAGATGTTGTAGAAAGAACTAGATGCAGAGCAATTGACCTTGTCTGTTGCCTTTTTATTTTGCTGAAAATTTCACACAAGAAATAAATAAATGAAGAGCAGCAAGTTTTACTATTTTCCCACAATCTCAAGTTTCATACATGTCCTGTTCCTGCATTCTAGTTTGTGGCAGCCAAACGCTACTACCGTTGCATTTCAAGTTTTCACTAATGCTATGATGTTGTTATAACTGGTTTCATTAATGCTACGCTACGCTGTATGTGTAATTTCCCACCTATGAAAACATATGCTCTTGCATTTATATTCCTGGTACTCATTATTTCCTTGCCTAACAGGAAGGTCTGCTTCCTGCCCTGCTCCACTAGCTGCTTCGGGGAGAGACCCATCGGCGGTAATTATGTTATCCCGCTTAAATCAATTTCTTCTGAAATGTTTTAGTGTTTTGTAATATTGGTGAGCATTGTGCTACTGTTATGAGTACCCTCTCATCAATTTGGGTGAGCATTGTGCTACTTCTTGTCTCAGATTTGTGATGCTTCTGCTATACTACTTGCTGACTGTAAGATAACTTATGTGTGGACGAGCCTAGCACAAATACTTGATAGTTCCTCTTCTAAAGATATGAGTTAACTTTCTGAACCTATGCACACAAAACCAAGTATTTCTTCGATTTCTTTGCACTAGTTAACTTACTAAACAAATGCTTATGGCATCAAGTATTAGCTAGAGTTCTTTGCTTAAGCTGTTGTCCATACAAGAATCTGGGCCATTTGGTTCAGTTTCTACCAGCAAGAACACATCAAGTGGGTAAATAGATGCTGCTGTTGGACTATATGTTCTGGACTATATGTTCATTGGTACTATATGTTCAGAATGAGTTAGCTTGCTGTAATTTATCGAAATTCATAATGTGCTGGACTATATGTTCATTGGTACTACTTGTGATCTTTGTCTTTGTACTACTTGGGAATTTTGTCAACTTGTGATCTTTGCTCTTTGTACTCGAGAGGCCCTTGAGTTTGCCGGAATGTCGATTAACTTCCGTTCCGAAGAATTGGTATTACTCCATATGTCCTATTGTCAGCAAAGGTCATGCTGAAAATTTCCGTGAATTTTAGCATGACTTTGCTAAAAATAGGACATATGGGGTACTGGCGACTAATGCATGGGTCGGGGTATCTTAGTACTTAATTAAGTAGGATCAACTGCCCCTTTATTCTTGCTGCATTAAACCATAGGTGGCAATAGAGCCAAGTGATTAGGCCCAACTTAGAATTCTCCTTCCCTTTTCTTGAAAGGGTATATTATTAGAAGATACCCATATATATATCAGTCAACCTAGGGTGCCTCGGCATCGATAAACCCTAAATGATGAAAACTTAACTTAGCATTTAGAGTGCCTCAGCATCGACAAACCCTAAATGATAAAACCTTGGCTTTTAGGGTGCCTCGGTGTCGATAAGAACCTAAATGATGAAAGCTTAGGCTTTTAGGGTGCCTGGGCGTCGACAAACCCTAAATGATAAAAGCTTAGCTTTTAGGATGCCTCAGTGTCGACAGACCCTAAATGATGAGACCGTGATCTTGTTCCTTGACAATAACCAACTTTTTGACCAATTTTTTTTCCTATTTAGAGTGAAACATGGCCCACAACGATGAGGCCGGCGGTTCGGGCGGCAAGCAATTCTGGGAGCTGTCCCAGGAGATGGAGGAAGAACCTCACTGCTGAAGGAAATATGCCCTAGAGGCAATAATAAAGTTATTATTTATTTCCTTATTTCATGATAAATGTTTATTATTCATGCTAGAATTGTATTAACCGGAAACATAATACATGTGTGAATACATAGACAAACAGAGTGTCACTAGTATGCCTCTACTAGACTAGCTTGTTAATCAAAGATGGTTAAGTTTCCTAACCATAGACAAAGGAGTTGTCATTTGATTAACAAGGTCACATCATTAGTTGAATGATCTGATTGACATGACCCATTCCATTAGCTTAGCACCCGATCGTTTAGTATGTTGCTATTGCTTTTATCCATGACTTATACATGTTCCTATAACTATGAGATTATGCAACTCCGTTTACGGAGGAACACTTTGGGTACTACCAAACGCCACAGCGAATCGGGTGATTATAAAGGAGTACTACAGTGTCTCCAAAGGCAGATATTGGGTTGGCGTATTTGAGATTAGGATTTGTCACTCCGATTGTCGGAGAGGTATCTCTGGCCCTCTCGGTAATGCACATCACTAAGCCTTGCAAGCATTACAACTAATGAGTTAGCTGTGAGATGATGTATTACGGAACGAGTAAAGAGACTTTCCGAGAACGAGATTGAACTAGGTATTGATACCGACGATCGAATCTCGGGCAAGTAACATACCGATGACAAAGGGAACAACGTATGTTGTTATGCGGTCCGACCGATAAAGATCTTCGTAGAATATGTAGGAGCCAATATGGGCATCCAGGTCCCACTATTGGTTATTGACCGGAGACGTGTCTCGGTCATGTCTACATTGTTTTCGAACCGTAGGGTCCGCACGCTTAAGGTTTCGATGACGGTTAAATTATGAGTTTGTGTATTTTGATGAACCAAAGGAGTTTGGAGTCCCGGATGTGATCACGGACATGACGAGGAGTCTCGAAATGGTCGAGACATAAAGATTGATATATTGGACGGCTATATTCGGACACGGAAAGGTTCGGAAGTTTTCGGAGAAAACCGAGTGCCGAGGGTTACCGGAACCCCGGGAAGTAATGGGCCTTATTGGGCCAAGAGGGGAGAGAGGGCCGCACCAGGAGGTGGCGCCCCCCATGGGGAGTCCGAATAGGACAAGGAGGGGCGCGCCCCTTCCTCTCCCTCTCCTCTCTTTCCTTCCCCTTCCTCCTTCCTAGTTGGACTAGGAAAGGGAGTCCTACTCCCACTAGGAGGAGGACTCCCCTCCCTGGCGTGCCTCCTAGGGCCGGCGGCCCTCCCCTTGCTCCTTTATATACAGGGGCAGGGGGCACCCTAAGACACAAAGTTGATCCTTGAGATCGTTCCTTAGCCGTGTGCGGTGCCCCCTCCACCATATTCCACCTCGGTCATATCGAAGCGGTGCTTAGGCGAAGCCCTGCGTCGATAGAACATCAAGATCGCCACCACGCCGTCGTCTTGTGGAACTCTCTCTCCCGGAGCTTTGCTGGATCGAGCTCGAGGAGCGTCACCGAGCTGTCGTGTGTCAAGAACTCGGGCGCCGGAATAACGGCGCTGGGATCGGTTGGATCGCGAGGAAAACGATGACTACTTCCTCTACATTGTGATCGCTTCGCCGGTCTCACGAGGGTACGTAGACAACACTCTCCCCTCTCGTTGCTATGCATCACCATGATCTTGCGTGTGCGTAGGAAATTTTTTGAAATTACTACGTTCCCCAACAGTGGCATCCGAGCCTAGGTTTTTATGGTTTGATGTTTTGCACGAGTAGAACACAAGTGAGTTGTGGGCGATACAAGTCATACTGCCTACCAGCATGTCATACTTTGGTTCAGCGGTATTGTGAGATGAAGCGGCCCGGACCGACATTACGCGTACGCTTACGCGAGACTGGTTTCACCGTTACGAGCACTCGTGCTTAAAGGTGGCTGGCGGGTGTCTGTCTCTCTCACTTTAGTTGAACCGAGTGTGGCTACGCCTTGTCCTTGAGAAGGTTAAAACGGAGTCTATTTGACGAAGTATCGTTGTGGTCTTGATGCGTAGGTGAGATTGGTTCTTGCTTAAGCCCGTAGCAGCCACTTAAAATTTGCAACAACAAAGTAGAGGATGTCTAACTTGTTTTTGCAGGGCATGTTGTGATGTGATATGGTCAAGACGTGATGCTATATTTTATTGTATGAGATGATCATGTTTTGTAACCGAAGTTATCGGCAACTGGCTGGAGCCATATGGTTGTCGCTTTATTGTATGAAATGCAAGCGCCTGTAATTGCTTTACTTTATCACTAAGCGGTAGCGATAGTCGAGAAGCAATAAATGGCGAAACGACAACGATGCTACGATGGAGATCAAGGTGTCGCGCCGGTGGCGATGGTGATCACGACGGTGCTTCGGAGATGGAGATCACAAGCACAAGATGATGATGGCCATATCATATCACTTATATTGATTGCATGTGATGTTTATCCTTTATGCATCTTATTTTGCTTTGATTGGCGGTAGCATTTTAAGATGATCTCTCACTAAAATTATCAAGTAGTGCTCTCCACGAGTATGCACCGTTGCCAAAGTTCGTCGTGCCGAGACACCACGTGATGATCGGGTGTGATAAGCTCACGTCCATCTACAACGGGTGCAAGCCAGTTTTGCACACGCAGAATACTCAGGTTATACTTGACGAGCCTAGCATATGCAGATATGGCCTCGGAACACGGAGACCGAAAGGTCGGCGTGAATCATATAGTAGATATGATCAACATAAGATGTTCACCATTGAAAACTACTCCATCTCACGTGATGATCGGTTATGGTTTAGTTGATTTGGATCACGTGATCACTTAGATGACTAGAGAGATGTCTGTCTAAGTGGGAGTTCTTAAGTAATATGATTAATTGAACTTAAATTTATCATGAACTTAGTACTGATAGTATCTTGCTTGTCTATGTTTGTTTATAGATAGATGGCTCGTCTTTGTTGTTCCGTTGAATTTTAATGCGTTCCTTGAGAAAGCAAAGTTGAAAGATGATGGTAGCAATTACGGACTGGGTCCGTAATCTGAGGATTATCCTCATTGCTGCACGTAAGAGTTCGTCCTAGATGCACCGCTAGGTGCCAGAACTCGCTGCTTGATGCAACCGACGGCGTTAAGAACGTCTGGCGAGCAAAGCTGATGACTACTCTATAGTTCAGTGTGCCATGCTTTACGGCTTAGAACCGGGTCTTCAACGACGTTTTGAATGTCATGGAGCATATGAGATGTTCCAGAGTTGAAGTTGATATTTCAACAGAATGCCCGGATTGAGAGATATGAAGTCTCCAATAAGTTCTATAGCTGCAAGATGGAAGAGAATGGGTGCATCGGTGAGCACATACTCGAATGTCAGGTATTACAATCACTTGACTCAACGGGAGTTAATCTTCCGGATGATTGTGTCATTGACAGAATTCTTCAATCACGCCACCAAGCTACAAAGGCTTCGTGATGAACTATAATATGCAAGGGTTAGTAAAGACTATGCTCGAGCTCTTCGCAATGCTAAAGGCTGCGGAGGTAGAAATCAAGAAGGAGCATCAAGTGTTGATGGTCAATAAGACCACTAGTTTCAAGAAGAAAGGCAAAGGGAAGAAGAAGGAACTTCAAGAAGAACAGCAAACAAGTTGCTGCTCGGGAGAAGAAACCCAAGTCTGGACCTAAACCTGAAATCGAGTGCTTCTACCGCAAGCGACTGGTCACGGAAGCGGAACTGCCCCAAGTATTTGGCGGATAAGAAGGATGGCAAGGTGAACAAAGGTATATGTGATATACATGTTATTGATGTGTACCTTACTAGAGCTCGCAGATAGCACTGGTATTTGATCTGGTTACATTGCTAATATTTGCAACTCGAAACAGGGACTACGGATTAAGCGAACACTGGCAAAGGACGAGGTGACGATGCGCGTGGGAAATGGTTCCAAAGTCGATGTAATCGCGGTCGGCACGCTACCTCTACATCTACCTTCGGGATTAGTTTTAGACCTAAATAATTGTTATTTGGTGCCGCGTTGAGCATGAACATTATATCTGGATCTTGTTTGATGCGAGACGGTTATTCATTTAAATCAGAGAATAATGGTTGTTCTATTTATATGAATAATATCTTTTATGGTCATGCACCCTTGAAGAGTGGTCTATTTTTAATGAATCTCGATAGTAGTGATACACATATTCATAATGTTGAAACCAAAAATGCAGAGTTGATAATGATAGTGCAACTTATTTGTGGCCTTGCCGTTTAGGTCATATCGGTATAAAGCGCATGAAGAAACTCCATCTTGATGGACTTTTGGAGTCACTTGATTATGAATCACTTGGCACTTGCGAACCGTGCCTCATGGGCAAGATGACTAAAACCCGTTCTCGGTACTATGGAGAGAGCAACAGATTTGTTGGAAATCATACATACTGATGTATGTGGTCCGATGAATGTTGAGGCTCGTGGCGGATATCGTTATTTTCTCACCTTCACAGATGATTTAAGCAGATATGGGTATATCTACTTAATGAAACATAAGTCTGAAACATTTGAAAAGTTCAAAGAATTTCAGAGTGAAGTTGAAAATCATCGTAATAAGAAAATAAAGTTTCTACGATCTGATCGTGGAGGCGAATATTTGAGTTCGAGTTTGGTCTACATTTGAAACAATGCGGAATAGTTTAGCAACTCACGCCACCCGAACACCACAGCGCAATGGTGTGTCCGAGCGTCGTGTCGCACTTTACTAGATATGGTGCGATCTATGATGTCTCTTATAGATTTACCGCTATCATTTTGGGGTTATGCTCTTGAGACGGCCGCATTCACGCTGAATAGAACACCGTCAAAATCCGTTGAGACGACACCTTATGAACTATGGTTTGGCAAGAAACCAAAGTTGTCGTTTCTTAAAGTTTGGGGATGCGATGCTTATGTGAAAAAGCTTCAACCTGATAAGCTCGAACCTAAATCGGAGAAATGTGTCTTCATAGGATACCCAAAGGAGACAGTTGGGTACACCTTCTATCACAGATCCGAAGGCAAGACATTTGTTGCTAAGAATGGATCCTTTCTAGAGAAGGAGTTTCTCTCGAAAGAAGTGAGTGGGAGGAAAGTAGAACTTGATGAGGTGGCTGTACCTTCTCCCTTATTTGAAAGTAGTTTATCACGAAACCGGTTTCTGCGACATCTACACCAAATAGTGAGGAAGTTGATGATGTTGATCATGAAACTTCAGATCAAGTTACTACTGAGAACCTCGTAGATCAACCAGAGTAAGATCCGCACTGAGTGGTACGGTAATCCTGTTCGGAAGTCATGCTACTAGATCATGATGAACCTACGAACTATGAAGAAGCGATGGTGAGCCCAGATTCATAAAATGGCTTGAGGCCATGAAATCTGAGATGGGATCCATGTATGAAAACAAAGTGTGGACTTTGGTTGACTTGCCCGAGGGTCGGCAAGCAATAGAAAACAAGTGGATCTTCAAGAAGAAGACCGACGCCGACGGTAATATTATCTGTCTACAAAGCTCGACTTGTCGCAAAGGGTTTTCGACAAGTTCAAGGGATTGACTACGATGAGACCTTCTCACCCGTAGCGATGCTTAAGTCTGTCCGAATCATGTTAGCAATTGCCGCATTTTATGATTATGAAATTTGGCAAATGGATGTAAAGACTGCATTCTGAATGGATTTACGGAAGAAGAGTTGTATATGATGCAACCAGAAGGTTTTATCGATCCAAAGGGAGCTAACAAAGTGTGCAAGCTCCAGCGATCCATTTATGGACTGGTGCAAGCATCTCGGAGTTGGAATAAGCGCTTTGATAGTGTGATCAAAGCATTTGGGTTTATCTGAGACTTTTGGAGAAGCTGTATTTACAAGAAAGTGAGTGGGAGCTCTGTAGCATTTCTGATATTATATGTAGATGACATATTACTAATCGGAAATGATATAGAATTTCTGGATAGCATAAAGGGATACTTGAATAAGAGTTTTTCGATGAAGGACCTCGGTGAAGCTGCTTACATATTGGGCATCAAAATCTATAGAGATAGATCAAGGCGCTTAATTGGACTTTCACAAAGCACATACCTTGACAAAATTTTGAAGAAGTTAAAATGGATCAAGCAAAGAAAGGGTTCTTGCCTGTGTTACAAGGTGTGAAGTTGAGTAAGACTCAATGCCCGACCACCGCAGAAGATAGAGAAAATGAAAGATGTTCCTATGCCTCAGCCATAGGCTCTATCATGTATGCAATGCTGTGTACCAGACCTGATGTGTGCCTTGCTATAAGCTTAGCAGGAGGTACCAAAGTAATCCAGAGTGGATCATGGACAGCGGTCAAGAACATCCTGAAATACCGAAAAGGACTAAGGATATGTTTCTCGTATATGGAGGTGACAAAGAGCTCATAAATGGCAGTTACTTTGATGCAAGCTTTGACACTGATCCGGACGATTCTAAATCGCAAACCGGATACGTATTTACACTAAGCGGAGGAGCTGTCGGTTGGTGCAGTTCTAAACAAAGCGTCAGCGGGATCTACATGTGAAGCGGAATACATAGCAGCTTCGGAAGCAGCTAATGAAGGAGTGCGGATGAAGGAGTTCATATCCGATCTAGGTGTCATACCTAGTGCATCGGGTCCAATGAAAATCTTTTGTGACAATACTGGAGCAATTGCTTTAGCAAAAGAATCCAGATTTCACAAGAGAACCAAACACATCAAGAGACGCTTCAATTCCATCCGGGACTTAGTCCGGTGGGAGACATAGAGATTTGCAAGATACATACGGATCTGAATGTAGCAGACCGTTGACTAAGCCTCTTCCACGAGCAAAACATGATCAACACCAAGACTCCATGGGTGTTAGAATCATTACTATGTAATCTAGATTATTGACTCTAGTGCAAGTGGGAGGCTGAAGGAAATATGCCCTAGAGGCAATAATGAAGTTATTATTTATTTCCTTATTTCATGATAAATGTTTATTATTCATGCTAGAATTGTATTAACCGGAAACATAATACATGTGTGAATACATAGACAAGCAGAGTGTCACTAGTATGCCTCTACTAGACTAGCTTGTTAATCAAAGATGGTTAAGTTTCCTAACCATAGACAAAGGAGTTGTCATTTGATTAACAAGGTCACATCATTAGTTGAATGATCTGATTGACATGACCCATTCCATTAGCTTAGCACCCGATCGTTTAGTATGTTGCTATTGCTTTTATCCATGACTTATACATGTTCCTATAACTATGAGATTATGCAACTCCGTTTACGGAGGAACACTTTGGTACTACCAAGCGTCACAACGAATCGGGTGATTATAAAGGAGTATTACAGGTGTCTCCAAAGGCAGATATTGGGTTGGCGTATTTGAGATTAGGATTTGTCACTCCGATTGTCGGAGAGGTATCTCTGGGCCCTCTCGGTAATGCACATCACTAAGCCTTGCAAGCATTACAACTAATGAGTTAGCTGTGAGATGATGTATTACGGAGCGAGTAAAGAGACTTGCCGAGAACGAGATTGAACTAGGTATTGGATACCGACGATCGAATCTCGGGCAAGTAACATACCGATGACAAAGGGAACAACGTATGTTGTTATGCGGTCGACCGATAAAGATCTTCGTAGAATATGTAGGAGCCAATATGGGCATCCAGGTCCCGCTATTGGTTATTGACCGGAGGCGTGTCTCGGTCATGTCTACATTGTTCTCGAACCGTAGGGTCCGCACACTTAAGGTTTCGATGGCGGTTAAATTATGAGTTTGTGTATTTTGATGTACCAAGGAGTTCGAGTCCCGGATGTGATCAATGACATGACGAGGAGTCTCGAAATGGTCGAGACATAAAGATTGATATATTGACGGCTATATTCGGACACGGAAAGGTTCCGGAAGTTTCGGAGAAAACAGAGTGGGAGGGGTTACGGAACCCCCGGGAAGTAATGGGCCTTATTGGGCCAAGAGGGAGAGAGAGGGCGCACCAGGAGGTGGCGCCCCCATGGGGAGTCCGAATAGGACAAGGAGGGGGCGCGCCCCTTTCCTCTCCCTCTCCCTCTCTTTCCTTCCCCTTCCTCCTTCCTAGTTGGACTAGGAAAGGGAGTCCTACTCCCACTAGGAGGAGGACTCCCCCCTTGGCGCGCCTCCTAGGGCGGCCGGCCCTCCCCTTGCTCCTTTATATACGGGGCAGGGGGCACCCTAAGACACACAAGTTGATCCTTGAGATCGTTCCTCAGCCGTGTGCGGTGCCCCCTCCACCATATTCCACCTCGGTCATATCATAGCGGTGCTTAGGCGAAGCCTGCGTCGGTAGAACATCAAGATCGCCACCACGCCGTCGTCCGACGGAACTCTCTCTCCGGAGCTTTGCTGGATCAGAGCCTGAGGAGCGTCACCGAGTTGTACGTGTGTCAAGAACTCGGAGGCGCCGGAGTAACGGCGCTGGGATCGGTTGGATCGCGAGGAAAACGTACGACTACTTCCTCTACGTTGTGATCGCTTCGCCGGTCTCACGAGTGCGTAGACAACACTCTCCCCTCTCGTTGCTATGCATCACCATGATCTTGCGTGTGCGTAGGAAATTTTTTGAAATTACTACGTTCCCCAACAACTGCTATGAGGATGCCGCGGAAGACACATATCCTGACTACACAACCCCTAGTGGTGTCGGGGATGACACCACTGATGGTGCCGCCAAGGATGCCACCACTGATGATGGCAGCGCATGCACAAATGGCAGCCAACCGAAGAGGCAACGGAAGGACCGGCGCCCGAACTTGCTCGGCACCGTCAAGGAGGAATTTACTAAAGTGAACTCCGACGGGCATCCAACGGCGCCCAAAGAATTAGTCAAGGGGTACTCGGTTCAGCTTGGGTGCATTCTCCGGAGCACCGTCTCGATCAACACTGAGAACCTAAGGCATAAGGACCGAGGGAATTTGAGCAGCCTCCTCTTCACGAAGCTGCACAAACGATACAAGTTCTCCGCTGACTTTGCAAACACATGCCTCTCAGGGAATAAAGTGAATAGTGCCGCCCTCACGAGGATGAGCACGTCCCTGTCTACTTGGAGAAGCACAGTGAAGAAAATGATTGACAAAGGTGATAGTTATGAGAAGATCAAGGCGAAATATCCTTCGATCAGCGAAGATGACTACAAGGAGTTCAAGATCAAGTGCGAGAGTAGCGCAACCATGGAATCAAGTCAGTGGGGGAAAGAAATGCGGAAGTTGAACTTAGGGGTCCACCAACTCGGTCCCGGCGGTTACAGAGTGGCGGAGCCTATATGGGACAAGGAGGACGCGGAGCGTGCCGAGCAAGGCCTACCGCCCCGCTTCGAGAAATACCGTGACAAACAGACCAGGAACTTTGTCAGGGCCCGGTACAAGGAGGACCCGGTAACAAAGGAGCTTACCACGGATCCGAAGACCAAGGCGCTTGAGCTTGTTCTGGTAAGGAATACACCCCCGCGTAATTAGATCCATATGGTTGCATTCTAATTAATGAAGCCAAATTTCTAAATGGTTCACATTCCTTCCACAGGAGACTGAAAATAGTAGCGCGGGGTCGTCTTAGAGCTCCCCTGCTTGGGACAGCACACTAAATAGGGCACTGAACATAATGAAAAACAAGGATAAGCTCAGTAAGCCGTCGTCAGCTGGTCGTGTGGCCGGCAAAGGCTTGTCCACAAAATGGTCGTCATACTATACCGCTGGTGGGCGAAAGGAGAGAAAGACCAGCTCGGAAAGCCAGTCGCGCGAGGTTCAAGAACTCAAGGCACAAGTGGCGCGGATTCCAGAGATTATCCAAGAGCAAGTGCAACAACAACTGGGAACGACGCTCACCGCCATGGCGCCTACCTTGATTCAAGGGCTGACGACGTGGATTGCGGGCGGCCAACATGGGCCGCCCCCGATTCCCAGCTTCACGGCCAGCAACCCGCACAACGGGCAGGCGGAGCCATTGGTGTCTCCGGCGGAGGCGGTATTCGTGTCTCCGGCGCCGGCACGGGCTTTGGAGCTTAATGAACCCGGGTGTACGCCGGCCGACACCTTGCCAGCAAGCGGCCCCTCCGTCAGTTGCATGCCCGCCATTGGCGGTGCCTCGACATTAGCCGAGCTCGACGGCATCACAGTAAATAAGCCTCTCGGCCGATGACTTCATCTCCTTGCCTTTGACTGGGCATCCCTGACGCCCTACATGTTTTCACAGGGCGCCGCCGACGTTCCATGCACTCTCCTGCACTTCGTGGGTTGCGAGTTGATCGATGTCGCCAAGGGCAGAATCGTTCAACCGGGCAACCCCGTGTTCCACGGTAATCCGATGCCACCGATCGTGTATAGGGTTGAACTGGTTCGGGTGCTGCCAGGCTGCGACGAGTTGTTACCTCCGATTCGACCCGCTGGGGCCGACAAAGATGATGTGATGACCCTCAGCGCCTGCGTAAGCTGGCCCCTGCTTTGGCCGAAGAGCCAGATTCGTTTGAGGGCGGGGGGAACCACCCCACAGACAAGACCGCTAGTCGTGCCGGCGCCAAGCCATGGCAAGACCGCCGCAACGCTACCAGACATGACGGACATCCCTATGGCACAGGATCCGGACATGCATATGGCACAGGATCCGGACGACGCCAACAATGACGACAGTACATTTACCAACGTCGATAAGTACTTTGCCGAACATGGGTACGGGGACAAATTCTGCGGGCCTCCTTCTCAAGAACCCAACCCTGAAAAAGACGACCGCGATCTAGCTGGTACCGCGGAGAAACCCAATTGCAACAGGCGTCATCTGGCGTTCAGTTCTCAGGAGACGCCTCCAGCTGCCGCCTTCACCGAGCCTCAGATAGCCGAGGTGCGAAATATTATCAACCCCAACACGCTCAAGAAGGCGGTCTGTGAGCAGAACTCGATCCCATTACAGCAGATCAAGAAGAAGGGACGGAAACGAAAGACTAACTAGGACGCTGGTGCGATCCAGCCGGCACCGAGTACGATCTGTGCTCAGGACGGGCCACCTTCACCTAAGGATATCTCGAGGAGGGTGCATGTGGCGGGTAGGGTGATGCTACCGACAAATATGCTCAATGCTGCAACCGGTGCTATGTGGAGTCTGCATGACAGTGTTCTTTCTTTGGAGAAGCGACGTCTCTCCCAGTATGATGTGGCATACCCGGTTTTCGTGGCCAAGGTGCCAGAGGGCAAGGTCTTTGTGGATAGCGCCATCGGGGGTACGATCGTCCTGCGGTTTGATGACATATTTGCTATGTTTAACCTTCATCCGCTGCACTACACCTTCGTTCGGCTGTTTTCGCTGAGTATGGTGATACGGATCATTTGAGACAAGACCCCGGACATCGTGATAGTCGACCCCTTCTACATGTGTGCCAAGATCTTGTACAGCGCTGGGGACCGGCAAGTCGCGAGTTCACACCTCGAAGGCGTCATTCTGGCAAACCCAGATAAGGATAACTTCCTCGTGCCTTACTTTCCCGAGTAATTCATCCCCTCACCGCCCGTAACATATGATTTCTTAGATTTCGATCGTTCTTTTTTTCTAACATTCCGTGTTTTGTGCAGTGACACACATTGCACACTCATCCTCTTAAGCCCGAAATATTCCTTGGCCACGTATTTTGACCCGGACCGTGAGTCGAAGATAGACTACACAAATATGAAGAAAGTTCTTGATGATGCTCTCCCCGGCTACGCCAGATCTGGAGGCACCTTCAATAGGCCAGTTCGTAGGTACGACAAGCACGTGTTCACCTACAATACGACGTTCCCCTGCGTCAAACAGCCGCCTGGCGGTCAGAAGGATGTCTACTACGCCCTCCATCACATGTGGGCGATCGCACGGGACCATAATCACCTTATGCTACCAGATAATCTCAAAGATTGGGCCACACGCTTGTCGGCAATCCAAGACGCGGACATCAGACAAGAATTCTTTCGCATCCAGTCGGAGTTTGCGGAAATCATCCATCAAGATGTCCTTCGTACCTCGGGGCAGTTCTACCTCAGATCTCAACCGTCCAACAATGAGATTGAAACAACGCTACAAATGCAGGTTGACAACGCCCGCGATTTCATGACCATCACGAAAGACGGCGGCTTCATCCACGCTCCGATCTCGTGAGTCGAGTCGAAAGTAGTGATGCTATCTGAAATATCGATTGGCTCATGTTGTAATATTAAACTTTAATGAACTTGTATGTCTCTTTGGTTTGGACAGTCGTTCAACTTATATGTAATAGATGCTATTTATTAGTAGGACCATGAATCGTGCTACTAAAGTGTTGCTTTTCTCTTCCGGTCCTTTTGTTGCATACTTATATATTGCTTATGTATTTTCTGTGAATTGTTACTAACATTTTGTTTGGCTAGTGCATAGAGATGCCGTCGTATGTCGTGTACAAGGGTAAGGTTCCCGGAGTCTACAACGACTGGGAGGAGTGTCGGAGACAGGTTCACCGTTTCAGCGGTAACAGTTACAAAGGGTACAAGGGCGGAGGCGGAAGTTAGATACGCGCGCTATCTAGCGGGAGAGAGGAGGGAGCGTTGGAGGAACCGGATGAAGACCAGTTTCATCGCGATTATGCTCATCGTGATGACCGCAGCTCTCTTCTATGTGATGGTAGTTTAGATGATCGATATGACTTGTAATGTGAAGACAAACTCGCTACTGGCGGTTTCGAAACTTGTAATGTTATAACTTTGTTCGGTATTTGAAATTCGGAGACTAATATGATGAATTGTATTCGGAGACTAATCTTCTATTATATTCGATAAATCTGTTGTTTATATGTTGTGCTCTCTATATTATGTGCAGTAACATGTTTTGTAACCTGTGCAAATATCAGAAAAGAAAAAAAAACCTAATATTCATACTAATGGCGCACCACTCAGCACACTAATGGCGCACTGCAGAAAGGACATTAATGGCGCATCACACCCTAGTGCGTCATTAGTATGCCAAAGTACATGGATACATATGGCCCCCTGGGAGGCATACTAATGGCGCACTGCATGGTGCACTATTAGTATACCAGATACTAATGGCGTACCAGGGGTGCGCCATTAGTATTTAATTCTAATGGCATGGTGCTAGTGGCGCACCAGTAGTGCGTCATTAGTAGGCAAAACTGATGCGCCACTAGCAGGCCTTTTCCTAGCAGTGTTGGCGACTTTTTGAAGAAAAGAAAATATTTATGAAATCATATCCAGATCGTTAAGTGGTTCGAAGAGATGGAGAGGGGCATGGATACAGCGGAATTATTAACAGAGCATGAGCGCCTCCTCCAAAAGGTGTTGGCCAAAATCAGCAACAAAGAGGTTCTAAATGAAGATGGCAAGTTCCACTGCGAGCCAGAGCGAGATGAAAAATGACTTCACCGAGTCAAAGAGATATTGTGGTAATCGATTAAGAGCGACTAGCCAAGCCGATAAATACACTACTTCAAAACATCTTGATTCATTGTTCATTATATGAGTTGAGACATGCTTTCTTTTGTTGCCCTACACTTCTTATACTATATGTTTGCTTCATTAGTACTCTTAATTATTGTATCACTGAATGTGGATGATTGTTTGAATGCTAAGACAATATTCTATATATGTAATGCAATGGGATGATCAAGTGCAAAATACTGCAACAATGCCATTAGAATGCTGCCACGACAGCAAAATAACGTTGTCTCGACAACAATTCTACTATATGCCCAGATCACTACCAGTGGCTGGCGGCAAAGGTGTCTGCCACTACTGCTACGCACTACAATGGCGGGCAGAGACAAACGCATCACTCGATCACTACAATAGTTGTGGCGGGCGCTACCACTCGCTCGCCACTACAGTAGTGCAACCAGTGGCGGGCCCTCGTCCGCCAGTGATGCCATCTTAACAGTGACGGGAGGTCAATGGCGGGCGCCCCTGAGAGCCTTGCCCACCACTGCTAGGATTTTTGCACCCACAACTACTAGGCCTTCCTGCAATAGTGAGAGCACGCCGAAACACTGATATGGATTCCCATCGAACCGCGACGATCACCAAGCAGGACCCATATGGGCCACCATTGACAAAGCCTAAACCGCCGGATCTCGAGGTAGGGCATCCTAAGCTAGATGCCTTGGAAAAATGGTAACAGTGATACACAATTTTACCCAGGTTCGGGCTAGATCGAGGTAATACACTAGATCATGCTTGTGTTTATTACATTGGAGTAATAAGTACATAGTACAGATATCTTCCATGGGATTGCAAATTGTCTAATAATGATCTATCTACGACCTTGGCCTGACTTCTATAAGATTACAAGAGTCCTAGTCTGCTGTGTAGGGGAGGTAAAATCCTCCACGACTCCAGCATCTTGTCTTAAGCGTCAAGTCTTCTGGAGTCTTCATGCGATCCGCCATGGGCTGCTCGATGCGGCTCAGGACGAAACCGACAAGGGGTCCTTAGTCTGGACACCGTCACTGCTCCAGCCAAAAAAAAAAGAAGCACATCGCGTTTGATGTGGTATGGAATTGCTAAGCTTCGCGGATTGGCAGCTCCAAAACTAATCAAACCCACCTCGCACGCACGTTTCATCTACTATGCAGCAAACCCTACGAATGGACCTTGGCCTAAATGCTCTAGTCGCGCGCTCCTCGGCACAAACACAACTCCGACAAGCCCCTCCGCCCCCAAGAGCGCCGCTCGTCAAGCCCCTTCGCATACATCCCCCGCGTGATTTGCCAGATTATGAAAACATTTCAGGTTGGATTTTGGGATGAGACTAGTATCTGCTTTGCGGAGTCGTCATCGATGCTCTGAGACATGGATGTGCAGTGGCAGAGCCAGGAATATTTTTTAGGTGTGGCAGAGTTTGTGAGGGGAAAAAACAATGTAGTAACATATAACTATGTGACGTTCCTGCTTGCTGCCTCTCTTGACGGTGATCGCTGCCATGCCCACCACGCTGACTAAAGATCGCGTGGTTGCTCTGTAATCGCTGCCTCTGTTGCATGCCTTAGGGGTTAGCCGACTAGGGGTCGGTCGGTCGGTCGGTAGTAGGGACAAATATCACAACAGGACATACATTGTCATGAGTTTGGAGGAGTAGCCGTTGCTCCTAGTTGTATATTGTAATACCTCAGACGATTTGAGTCCGATTAGATCTAGTTTCTTCACCGGAGAGACGGAAAGCGGTGAGGCTCTGGGTTTCGCGGAGTTGGCACTGCTCATCATACAGCTAGAGACAAGCTTGAGGGGCGGCTGCAAGGCGATTCCTGATCAACCGTGCTCGAACGAAACAGCTCGTGTATCTCCAATCAACTAGTACATTTTTTTAGCATGTCCAATCAACTGAAGTACATGTGAATTGATTTGCAATTGACTGCCAATGGTGTCCTCGTTTAGAACATGGGCTTGTGGGTCATGGGCTTATGTGATGCAAGTCACCTATTGCTTAATTCTCTCCTTCAGCGGCAGTCAGGCCTCTAATGAGGCAGAAACACGTAGGTAACAACACAACTACCTGGCGAAATACATTCGAGGCCATGAGTTGCCTGCCCCCTGCGAGTATTCATCCTCCAAATTGACGAAACTGACCAAAAATCCATTGACTCAGCTCAAAGCTTCATACATACAGTATATATATGCAATACTTTTGCCAAATTTTAGGTATGGCGGCTGCCAAACCTCGCCATATAGCTGGATCCGCCCCTGTGGATGTGTGCGCCTCCGCTCCCCGTCGTCACCTCGAGTTCGTCGCTCTAAAAGCTCACTGTCACAAGGACTGATAAACCAAGTGGTGCCGCCGGATATGGGATGTTGCTTGAGTTGTTGGCACGACCTCGAAATGTTGGGCTCGACACGGTAGAGGTCTGACCGGTTGCCGGCCAGAGACCAAGCGCCACGCGCGAGAGAGAGAAAATGAGTGTCGCACGATCGTGGGCGATCAAACGGCTCGAGAGGGACGAAACTTGCCCGCTCCCTCGGTGTGTGCCCATTCGTGCTCCCGCGTACGTGGCTTGTTTTGATTGGAACAAAATGCCCGGCCCCATCCCCTTAAAATCAGTGAGGAGATGATTAGATTAGAAAAAGGAAAGGAAAAAAGACCGCCGTAAGATAAAGTGAGAGCACAGATGGGAGCATGGGAAGGGAGCATGCAAGCCGGGATCCGCTCGAGAGGCGGTTGAGGCAAGCAAGAAATCAGTCGGTGACCATCGGGGACTGGTTGCTCTGAGTTGCGGACAGCAATTAACAGGCTGCAGTGGACCGGAGGAAGCCGAAATCATGGCGGTACTGATTGGATTAAATACTCTAAGCAAGTACTATAACGGGCAGGTCAGGGTGGAATCGGACTGCTCATCTATTATCAATATGCTGAATAATAAAGCGAACAATCAGTCTGCGTTCTTTTCAATTGTTGCTGATGTTCGGGATATGGAAAGGAAGTTCAGGCAGTTAAGTTTCAGTACAGTCAAGAGATCCAACAACAAAGTAGCTCATGAATTGGCGGCTCAAGCCAGAAGACAAGGAGATTTCTGTCTCATTAGCAAAGTCCCTGACAACCTAAGAAGTACCCTGATGGGGGATTGTAATGATGTTGGCTTCATTATTTAATGAGTGACGGGTTGTTCCTCAAAAAAAAAAAGAAATCAGTCGGTGGAAAGAAAGTATTTTTCCCATTAAAAAAACCATCAGGGACTGAGCTGGGCCTGGGGGTGTTATAGAAAGACTGGGCCTCGGGCCCGCCAAGAGAGACGACAACCCTACTAGAAAACAGGAGAGACCACAGACCTAGAAATCAGGAGGAATAGCCGCCGCAGCGCAGCTTGTGTGTCGAGCTAAAGACTTGCGCCCCCGCCCGCGCCGCCCCGTGCCACCGCCGGACTGCATCATGGCTGACGTGGAAGGCACCGCCAGAGCCTCCTCCTCCACCGATGTCAACCCGCAGCAGGGTAAGTGCAGTGTCCTTGCAATTTCTTCTCTGGTCTTTCGGATTCGAAATGGAAAAGCTCGCCGTCGAGGGGGTCTCGGGGAGTCCGGTGGCGGAGGGGGAGACGGCGGGAGAGGTCGACGGGCCTATGGCCATCGAAGGGGGTAGAGGGCAAAGCTGCATAATCTTGGGGAATCCACGGTTGCGAAGAAAGGGAGGAGAAGGCGGGAGAGAGCACCACGCGCGGCTGCTGCGAGTGCCATCGGTGGTCGACGGCTCGCTCGCCGTCGAAGGGGGAGGGGGTAAGGCGACGGTGTGCTGGATGAGGGGAGAAGGCAGGAGAGGGCGCCACGCGCGGCTGCTGCCACCGGCTCGGTCGCCGTGGAAAGGGAGGGGGTAAGGCGATGGTGTGCTGGGCGAGGGAAGAGGGCGCCACGCACGACGGGGACGAAGCGGCGGCGGGTTGGATGACAAACCGAGGGCCGCTACTGTCCATCCCCGACCCCCAGCCGCCCAACGACTTCGAATCCGAGTGTGGAGAGATAAATTCGTTGTCTTTTTCAATGCTTCAACCGTGCGCTGCTAGTGATGTTGGAATCGCCGTCTATTTGTTTATTTACAGTGGGGATGAACACCACTGTTGGTTCCCAGCCGCCGGACAACTTCGGATCCGAGTGTGGAGAGATAAAGTCCTTGTCTTTTTCAATGCTTCAACCGTGCGCTGTTGGTGATCTTGAAATCGCCGTTTATTTGTTTGTTTACTTGCAAAGCGTACCAGCTCTTAGTTCACTGGTACAAGAGTGTATGATGCTGAAATCAAAGTCATGTACTTAAGTGTGTGCTAGCAGTTTGTAACTAAGGTAGTTGTCATCATTTCATTGCCAGCTGCTTTTATAATGTATATAAACGGGCATCGTATTTTTTTCTTTCAAAATTCAGCAAGAAGCATGTCTGCTAGCTTTATTGGGTCTACTTTTGAATCTTGTATCTAGTTGTTCCTTTCGTTAGTTTTCATGTTCCTCGGCTGTGGTACATTTTGGTCCATATATAGCTGTAGGATCATTACTTTGGCTCGATACTATATATTTGTTTATGGATCATATATAAATTAGAGAAATTACACTTAAAATTTTGCACTTGTAAGGGCAAACAACTTGATGTTTCTATTCCTTCTCTTAATTGTTAGTGAAATTTGGTGGGAAGCAATTATCTGTAGTTCTACACTTCAGTGCACGCTAGCAGTTTTGTACCATGGTAATTTTTAACACTTAGTTGCTTATTGCAGTTACAGGCAATGGGTATGCCAATTTGTGTCCAATTCTTTTTTCAAAATATTGCTAGGTTCTCTCAGCATATTGTTCTTTTGATATGAAGCTATATCTTATTTCTAAGAATCCGAGTTAAACCATGTTTTTCTATTGGGCATTTAAATACTGTTTCTTTGTTGCCTACTCCCTCCGTCCGGAAATACTAGTCATCAAAATGAATAAAAGAGGATGTATCTAGACGCATTTTAGTTCTAGATACACCCCTTTTTATCCATTTTGATGACAAGTATTTTCGGACGGAGGGAGTACTTGGTAAGCCATTAAGTGCTTTGTTAGCATGTAGTGTTCTCTTTATTTTGGCAGCTACATGCACCACTAATGACCAATTAAATTAGAATACTTTTTGGCACATGTATGTGTAACTCACTGTTGTAAATGTTAAATTGGTCATTATTTACGGTTGTGATGGATTAATCCTTTTTTACCTTAGTTATTCTGCATTCAGTCTCGTGTGATTAGAGCTATGCCAATAATTGAGGTATATGACACTATATTTGAGCGTTGGGAGGGAAGTATTATCTATTTCAGATTCCATGGTGATTGAAGGATGCATCTTAGCCTAAATCTGAGATTTAACTTTCTAGCCCCCCAGCCACAAATGTACTAAAAATGTAGCAAAACCAATAGATAACCCTGCTTTTACGCATGCCCATGGATTGCAATTTGGAATGCTTGCTGAATTCTTCATGGGTATATATAGTCAGCGTCAAAGCATTCCAACAGAAGGACACATTCCCTAAAAAACAAGCTCCTAGATTGACATGTACAAAACTATGGAAAACGTCAGGTCATGTTTTCACCACAACACATTACTTTGTTATTAGGTCATCATTATTATGTTTTCTGCAACTCTATACCATCAACTTTGTGCTATGTTGTTCTCCACACAATCAACTCATTGGTTGTTAGTACTTTTGTTTTTTTGGTTTGGTGTTGCTTTGTTTATTCAGTGTGCACATGTCAAACTATCTGTTGGGAGAAAAAAACAAAATCATGGAGCTTTTACTTTGTGTACAACTTGAGCGGTACTCTAAATACAATCCTTATCAGTTTATTTCCTTTTTGTTTTCTGCAGTTGTCGCGGTTGGCGTTGGCGACTTGAAGCAAGCTCTAAAGAAAGATGATCCATTTGACCGATTGACACATCGTGATAAGGTAATAATATGTACCCTTTTTGCATTGGCCATGTGGTCTGCAAGGATTATATGCCTTAAATGATGATGTTCAGTTTGTTGCTGCTAGGTTTATAAATAAAAATATAAAATTTATCATTGACATAACTGATACTAACAGCCAAACAAAGCAACACCAAACCAAAAAAACCAAAATTATACGGGTAGGTTACATTTGCTAGTGAAATATTATCATAGCTACAGCCTTTGCATGAGTTTAATTTTCTTAATTTGACAGGCATTCATTGAGGCTGCGAAAATCTTCACCGTGGTGTGTGCTGGTGCTATCAATATGTTGAATGTTTTCGCCACCACCATGTCCTACAATCATACTGTTAAGGAGTTCAAAAGGGTGCATGCGGTGGTGAAACACGTTTTCATATCATTGACTATTGCCATGTTTCCATATACAATATGTGTATCTGGACTTGCTCATGCAGTAGCACACAAGACTAGATGGATCAATGTGCTGGCCCTATGCATGTTGATCGAATTGGGCTATGTTGGTACGATCTGCACCTTGTGTGGTTACTATCTCACTGAGACGAGTAAGAAGGTCATATTTCCAGTGTCAAGCATTGTAACCGGGGTTCTCCTCTTCCTCTACTTCATGATGTTCCGGCGTCCGGTAAGTCTAGCTTACTCCATTCATCCAATTGTTGGATATTTCTGTGCTAATTAGCCTAGTTATTTCAGGGTCCCAGGAACTGTGGCCCAAAGGAGAAGGCTGCGGATAAGAAGGATGAAAAGGTAATTTCACGTTGAGATGCATGCCATTGACTGCATATGTAGGCCACAGGGTGTAGAAGTACATAGTATATCATGACCATCAGCTACACATACAACAATTAAATGGTCTACGGAATCTTGGTAGCAGGCCTAAGAAACAATCTATTGAAGTAATACTAGTTGTTAGTCTGAATTCTCTCTCTTTTTAGTTCTACTTGTTTAAGATGCTTTAAGTGTCCATGTTTTTGTTTAATGTCGAAGATTTCTTTTGGAGATGCCGGAGTAATTTGGTCATGGTTTATGCTCCACAGGGTAGCAGTGGGTGGTATATTAGTATAATATAATGGATAGAGGGGCTAGTGGGGTAGCTGGTCTAGTGGTAGAATGGTGGTGGCTATGGGATAGCCATGTAATGTTACCATTAGCCTCTACCACTAGTATGGGCTATTTAGCTACGAAAATAAGGGCAGATTGTAAACTTGCTTTTCAACTTCTGAACTTTCTGATTATTGGGTTTTGCTGCAGCTTCCGGGGGGTGGTGCCTAAAGAGAGCTGTTCCTGAAGAGTGAAAAGAGCTGTACCTGATGTCTCGAGTGCTGCGTGAAGAGAGGTTGTGTCTGATGCGATGTCTCGGTTGCTACATGTAAGGATGAACTAACAGCAAGTAAACTTTGTCTCTGGTTATTCCATGAAGTGGTGTATCAACTAAGTTGTGAACTACTCGGTATGTAGTACGTGTCAATGCTAGGATTTGAGTGACTTTCCACTAAGGTTATGTGGAGCGAGTGAATTTTGCAAGTACATGTGGCTACATGACTTGTCATCATGTCCCTACGGGTGCTGGATCTGAGCAATATGGGGTCCTTAAATTATTTCACTTATGTTCAAATGTTGTACCGGTGCATGGTCATTTACATGATCGCAAGCATATGATCCAATGTTTGATTCGAATTTTGGAGAATGGTAGTATATATCAGAGACTCCCGTTTATGGCGTTTTTCTAGTAGATTTTTGTCTTTGGGCAAAGTGATATCTTTTGTTGCCCCTTGATTCGCAGATGGTCTTAACAACTGTACCCCATGTTGTACTCGTGACAATTGATGGTATAGTTGCATAGAGAAGCTTCTCACATGCACAACCTTGCAAACAATGAAGATTTGCTGCAATACGGTAATGTCATTATGCGACACGGGCATACCAAATGCAGAATGTTAAATTCAAAAGTCATGTGATGCAACTGCTTTAGGAACGATGTTAATACTTTTTGCAATTGCCTTGGTACTGTCCTGTGTTGAGCATATGGACAGTTTCTCTATTTTTAGTGCATGTAATCCAGGGGTCTGAACATAACTGGAAACATTCTTGTTTCTTCAATTGCCATGAATCTTTTCGTGTCTGTGGGAGTTGGTTCTTTCAAGTATTCCTACCCAAACACCTTCACCAGTGTAGTACTCCCTATGTATAAGTCACGTTTTAGTATTAGATACATTCGTATCTAGACGAATCTAAGACAAGAATTTTGAAACGGAGGGAGTAGCAAATATGGTCGTGGTTTCGAGGCAAGTGCTTTCAGACATCCGGAGGACGAACGTGTCATACACAAGTATCTTCATTACAGCGGCACACTTTTGGTAATCTAAGAACCGAATGGTTCCAACAGCATCCTTCTTTAGCGTGAAATAATCATCATAGGCCCGAACACTTGTCGCTGCATCCAAAAACGATGACAAAATAGGACTCGAATAGCACATTGGGGGCAAAGTAGTCATGGATCAACATCAGATGCCCCTGTGCCCTGTTTTTTAATTGAGAGAACATGCTCCTCTGCACGCACCGCATCTACAAGTATCATGACTGTTTCATCCTCATATTCAACTCCCCCATTCAATTTAGAAGTACTCATGTGAATCCATTGGTTTTCTTTCAAAGTAAACAACGAGAACGTAAAAAAATTGGCAATTGCATTTGGCTGAACACTTGCCGGGTGCAGTGTCTGTCATGCACGACATTGCCAGACACCGGACGATACATGGCGTGCGGCCGGATCCGGGGTTGCACGACGCCTAGTCAAAGGTTGTTTACTCTACGTGGAGTGGCGGAGGTCATGCGGTGGCCAGGGTTGATGAGGACATGACTACCTTGGATACGGCCAAAAATATTGCATACATGCATATTTGTGAGGTGATTTCTAATGCAAACTGACGCTGCAATAATTGCAAAATTATTTATATTATTCAAGACAAAAATTCTTCGCAGACTTTTGTGCCATGTCTAATTGCAGGTGTATGGGGCATTTATATAATCCACATATGAAGATAAGGAAAAAGAGAAGTTTAGGTGTTGTTCAAAAAGTCCTCTCACGTCGCTTTTGGGCCAAGAGAAAATATAGTTCAAGTCCCACACGTTTTGGACTTAGGTTCGGACTGCACAGACATACCTGACTCAAAACACCAAGATCTCTTCCATCCAGACTTCGAATTGGGTGATTGTTTTTTTTGTTGGACGGTTTATTTCGTGCACTTTCCAACCCAATTGGATTCACCTTCAAATTCATCCGGAGCGTTGAGATATTGACGAAACAATCTGACATTGCAGCAGAATCTGAGTCAAACTACAAGTCCAAAGGTGTTTCATCACCTCTACTTGGGCACATGAACCTTGTATGACCCAAGATTAGTTTTAGGCCGCCTTGGGGCATTCTCCCACCTCCTTGGCCGCCACCCCTTGCTCCTATATAAGTAGACCAATCTAGTAGCTTTTTTCTGGGGATTTGTTTAGTTAAAAGTTAGCCATTGCAACTTTGTGTACTTCGTTTGTGTCCAACGACCAGGCCAAGACCACTTACGGATCCGCACCATTATCAATACTTCATATATATTCACAATAATCAGATTGATTTATAATATTTTTGCTTGTCATTCGATTGCATGCAGGAATAGACCTTAATGGTCAGGCCGATCGTGCTTCCAACATGGTTAGTACGTAACCTTAGGAGATTGGTTTAGCGATTGTGAAGGCGCAACATCGTGCACATTTGTAGTCGGATCATCGAAGTCGGCTCCACCAGATCGATAGTTATCATCTCATCGAAAGATCGGGCCCATCGTCTCTATCAAGTGGTATCAGTTTTCAGGTTACTCGGTGAGAATTTTCTAGTTATCCCTAGATATGATTTAGTTTCTACCTATTGTCCATGAAATTAAAGCCACAAAATATTGGACTAGATCATCATATCCGAACCAATCTGAGCCATTCGAAATTTTCTATTCATTGTTTTGCTTTGTTGAATCTGCAGTTGCATCATCGTGTCGAGTTGCTAGTCTTAGTGTCTAGTTTCTTTAGAGTTTCGAGTTCTGTTCACATTAATCACGCCGCCATTGCATCATTATCTCTTTCGCTGTCCACCATCCCATACATCAATTTTCACCACGTGCTACCCATCGTTCATTGTCATAATCATAGTCGAGGTCCTTCGCATCTTTGCTTGATCCAATCTGCATCTTATCTATTTCGTTTTGGAAAAAAAAGAGAAGAAAAAAAGTAAGAAAAGTGTGAAACAGAGAGAGAAAAAAGAAGAAAAAAGAGAGAGAAAAAGAGAAAAAAAAACCTAATTTTGGGATCTATCTAGACTAAATCTCATACCTAAATTCGGATTGGAATATGTTTTGCGCAATGTTCTGTAAAACAAGCATATCTCCTCATACGAAGTCCGATTTTGCTCCACAGGTACTCAAATTAAAGCTAGTGACGAGCCTCATCTGAATAGTTGCATAAGCTAATTCAATATGTGTCACCTCAAAATCGGCTTCTAAATAGGTCTTTTTTCCCTCTGAAGTTCACGAACACACTTTCTCACTGTTTTTCAGGCTAGTTCCCGAATTTTTTGACTCCTCATACGAACTCAGAATTGAGTGATTCATTTTGCATTGGAAAGCTTGAGTCAGTAGCATTCTTGAGAAAAATTATCAGAAAATTGGCCCAAAATTTTCTGTAGGAAAGTTGGAGATAGATTTTTGGTATATGTTGCCTGGAGCTTGTTTCTCATCATTATCTTTACTATCATTATGATCTTCTCTTATATCTTGCTGCCCAAACTACTTCCTATCCTTTGTTGCTACTAGTTTTACTACGCCATAACCTCATTAGTGTTCTAGGCTCGCGTCTCTAGTATGGTCTATTCTAGGACCAGCATAGTACCGTCGTTGAGCGTTTATTCAGCATTGCATTTCTAAATTGATTATTGCTAATATTTTGCTACCATATATTTAAGCTTTCCAAGCTCAACATATTTCTACATCTTGTATACATATGTTCCCTTGGCAATCGTTTTACTCAATCTTCGGAGTTATTCGACACCGCTGGATGCTAGTCATCACCTGTTGCGTGGTAAGAACTAGTAAGATGTTGATATTTACTTTACTGTGACCGCTTTACAACAACATCCTAGTATTTCATAGAAACATTATTCCCGGATTTTGTTTCTTGTTTCTACTAATCATGACAAGTTTTGGAGATAAACGTTCTTGGATGACGGACACATCTTCACCACCACGAGAGGTGTGACAAAACAGACAAGCACATGACCAGGTTGTCTCTTTACCGCCATTTGAGGGTAGATTTAATCCTGCTATTTATCAAGCTTGGGAGCTTGAAGTAGAACAAGTTTTTAGTCACCATTATTTTTCTGAACTTGAGAGAGTATAAGCTGCCACTGGAGCATTTGCTAGTTTTGCTTCTGTTTGATGGAGTGTGCATTGTAAGAGAAACACCGATAACCAACCCACAACTCGGAAATATTTGAAAGCTATAATGAGACATCCATTTTTTCCTTCTTACTATCATCGTGAATTGCTTTGCAAATTGGAACAATTAAAACAAGGCAACAACACTGTTCATGCTTACTACCAAGAGTTCAAATCTTATATGCATCATTGTGACATAGAAGAATCTGAGGATGATACAATTAATAGATTTTTTGGTGGTTTGAACCATGATATTCGCGCAAGATTTCAGTATATTCCTCGTTGCATTATTGGTATGTATGTTAGCGCTTGTACCTTTGAGAGACAGATACAAGAGGATGCATTGGGTGACTACAAAAAATTCCAGTTCAAGCTCACCACCACCGGTTGGTTCCTCTACCGTTGCACCTACTAGAGCAGCCACACCTCAGCTTGTGAGCGCAATATCATCTCAAGTGTATGGTACATTGTCATCATCCGTACATACATCAGCTACGTCTTTGCGACAAGGTAATAGTAAACGTATTGATGTTATAACTTCACATGAGAATGATGCATGCCTAGTTAACTTGAATACATCATGTGTTGAGTTATCTGTTGATTTGAGTACACCACGTATTTTAGAGAACCGTGTTACTGTCATGAATGCGTCATGTGATCAAACAGCTGAAATACCAAATATTTTGAGTGCACCAATTGAATTAACTGTCGATTCAAAAGAACCATGTGAATCAGGGAATAAATCAAATTTGGATCAAATGACTTATTGCATGTTTGCTTATTTAAACATGTTGTAGCATGTAAATTTGATGCAAGTAAGGTTTATTCACCAATGTTGGGATGGTTTAATGATGAACTTGTGAATCTTTTGATATGAATAAGAGCTTCACTTATATATGCAAACTTAGTTGCAATATTTTCATGCCTTCTACTTCTTGAGATAATATTTTGGCTTTATATTTTATGAACTATAAAAGTTACTCATGTATACATGTGTCATGGTGCAAAAACCAAGGGAAATAAAAATGGATGACATATACATATACAACATGTACACATTGTCTCTTTTGTTAGCCACATTTCAGATTAAGCAACGTCGAGGATAACTTTGTTTTCAAGAAGGGGAGGATGATGAGGACATGACTACCTTGAATACGACCAAAAATATTGCACATGCATATTTGTGAGGTGATTTATAATGCAAACTGTGCAATAATTTATTTATATTATCCAGGACAAAAATACTTCATAGACTTTTGTGCCATGTCTAATTGTAGGTGTATGAGACATTTATACAATATACATATGAACATAAGGGGAAAAGAGAAGTTTAGGTACTATTCAAAAAGTCCTTTCACATCACTTTTGAGCTAAGAGAAAATAGACTCAGATTCGGACTGCAAAGACATACCTGACTGAAAACGCCAAGATCTCTTTCATCCGAATTCCAAATTGGGTGATTCTTTCTTTGTTGGAAAGTTTATTTCGTGCACTTTCCAACCCAATTGAATTCATCTTCAAATTCATCCGAGCATTGAGATATTGACAAAAAATCGGACGCTGCAGCAGAATACAAGTCAAACTACAAGTTCAAAGGTGTTGCATTACCTCTACTTCGGCCCATGAGCCTTGTACGACCTAGATTAAATTTAGGCTGCCTTGGGGCATTCTCCCACCTCCTTGGCCGCCACTCCTTGCTCCTATATAAGTGGATCAATCTATTAACTTTTTGCTGGGGATTTGTCTAGTTAAAAGTTAGTCATTGCAACTTCGTGTACTTCGTTTGTGTCCAACGACCAGGCCAAGACCGCTTACGGATCCCCACCACTATCAGTACTTCATACATATATTCATAATATTCAGATTGTTTTATCATATTCTTGCTTGTTCTTCGATTGCATGCAGGAATAGACCTTCGTGGTCAGGCTGATCGTGCTTCCAGCATCGTCATTAACCTCAGGAGATTGATTAAGTGATTGCTAAGACGCAACGTCGTACACGTTTATAGTCGGATCATCAAAGTCGGCTCCACCAAATCGATAGTTAACGACTCATCAAAAGATCGGACCCCTCGTCTCTACCAAGGGTAATCCAGCAGGAGCGTCAGTCACGACGCGTTTGGTTACTTGCATCGTTATTAGGCACTTTTCATACTTATCATAGTTGGGCCTGGCTGAGCATATGTAGGCAAAAAACCAACATCTGCATGTTGATTGGTTGCCTGCATATATATGCTCTCCCTACATCGTAACAACGCCTCTACGCACCGCATTTGCTTGCTCGCATTGTATGTGGTTAGATGAGTGCACGTTGTTTAGTTGCATACGGGCATAGAGTTGTGCTCACCTTGTACCCTACATGGTTAGTTTTTCCAATACTACTACACCTTATACATGATCGCACCGAGCACACCAACGCCACAACACTGCAATGACCATGAACTGGACGAAGATGATGAAGTTCTTCAGCGCTAACGGGCAATCCACCTTGCCAACCTCAACCTTGCTGCATGCCTACTCTCACACATACTTGGAGTAAGCATCTTCTGCCGCATGCCTAGTCTTAAACCCTCTATGGCTTGTGTCGCTGTACCCTGAAACTTGTTGGTTGCAAGCTTCCCATGAACTGTGAACCCTTGGAACCCTCCCTTCGAACACCACATACCACTTGCCCTAGCAGTGCAAATGAGCAATAAATTGAAGCAACAAGCATTGGAACACATAACAACAAGCAATGAACAACTCTAGGAGCAAGCAATGAAGCATAGAAGCACTCGGGCAGAAGAGCATTAGTAAGCATGCATGATCATACCGCATAGCAAGTTCAACCTACCACTATTTTGGTGTCATCCTACCACCACATCCAAAAGAGGGTGTAATCCTACCACCGCAAGTTCTTAATCACCATGAGGATCACCATTTGGGGTTAGTATATACCATCTCACCAAAATATACAGACCATAATGTTGTTTTCAAGACCTAACTACACAAAATAGATGGTGTCATCATCGTCCTTGTTGCCATCGCCATCGCCATCGAGGATCATGCACGCTGTCGCCACCAGCAGAAGCAACACTAATAGTAGTGCTTACCCAGCTAGGTCCACAACCAGAGAACTGTGGGGACCCCGACTCATAAGTCGTGATCACCGAATGCACGTGTACAGTGATCCCAGAGATCAATGCTCACTGAACACACGGAAGCTGAATAACAAGAGCCTTACATCCATACATACCGTTTTACACAAGTAGGACCATTATGGTCAAGTCTTGAGTAAATCATCGCAGTGGAAATCTTCATCGATAACTTGGACCCATGCCATCTGCCTTAACCCTAGAGGCATTCTGACTGGGAAAGCGTCCTAGCTCGCACGATCGTCACCAAGGAACTCTTCAATATATCTTGTTCTTTCATGCCTGGCCAATAAAATAACCAGTGGCAAGCCAATGAGTACTTTGAATGTACTCGCAAGCAACCCATGATTTGGTTCAAAGTAACAATGCAATTGTACAACGAGTAAGCAACCTAGCTTCAAGCTAGTTAAGATGTCCTATCAACTTGTGAGATATGCATCAATAAAACATGGGTAACCTCGAGAACAGGTTATAGATATCAACACAAATAGAGTTGAATCAATGTCACGCCATTCAACATGTCAAGTCTCCACCTTGACACAAATAGTTCCTTTCCACACACACATGCATCGTGATTTTTAAAATTTCTGGACATAGTTTAAGTAGCACCTCCCAACTGTCCATGACCGTGGACTCGGCTATTCAATAGTTTGACACTCTGCAGAGGTTGCACACTTTACCCACAAGATCCGGAAGCTTTGTGTCATCCACGATCCCAGATACCTCAAGTACTGGGGTAAGCACCCGATCACTATCTTTCCCTAGACGACACTAACAAGGAGTCCACTCGTTGATACACGGCCCTCGTGTATAAGCAAAAGATCGTGGGACTCTGCCCTTTTCACATTATTACACATACACGAAGGGACCAACGGTGTGTCCGGTGCCCTGTGAAAACAGTCATGGCCGCCCTACCTGGCACGACCCCGTCCCGAGAGAGAGCACCAACTCTCCCCCGTCACTAGTAATGCGGGCTCCAAGCTAGTATCGGCCTAGGTAATTAATAATGCCCCATCCCATAAAGGGGTAGAGTGGTTGCACATGTTTGGTTGGGACAATAATCACACATAAATCTAATCCACCATTTTACACACACACACACACCAAAATCTCTCTCCGATACACCACTTCTTCCTCAAGTGGTGACCTTAGATCAACATCTCCCAAGGGCACTAGGAACACCCGATGGGGTTTTCGAAAGAATGTAACCATGAAGAGTTCATGGTACACATGCATCATTATGCATCAAATAGTCTCTTGAAAGTGCAATCATGAACAAGGTAAGGTCATGAGTAGGGGTATGCATCATGTGGTGGTTCATAACAAGTTTACCACCGTCATACTTCATCATCATGCAATCGGAAAAAGGGTACCGATGAACAAGAGGGTGTCATGGTCAAAGGGCTGCTTGCCGGTTCATCGAGTCTTCAAGTCTTCGGTCCTTCTCCAAGTACTCCGTCTACTTCGTCAACTAACGTCGGAAACAAACACAATAAGCAACACAACAAGGCAAAAATAAAAGTGCTCTAAAATTGCAAGTTGGACTTTTCTAGGATACCTTTGGTCATATGAGGTATGACCAAAGTGGTTTCAATGGGATTTGATCAATGGATATCTCTGAATATTTCAATATAATGGAATCAAGGGATTTGTGGATTTGCAAGTAGTGTACATAATTATATTTTTGAAAAATGAGCAGAGGCACCGATTTAGCAAACCATGATTTTAGAAGCATCTAGGAGTTGGTTTCACTGGATTTGGAGTTCAAATGAATTTCCTATGAATTTGCAAAGTTGACAAATATGAAGAAATGGCTCATTATATTGTGTGGCACAGAAAGTATTAAGAAAAATGTTCACAAACTAAGTTATGAACTTAGAAACATCTAGGAATTTGAATCATGGCATTTTGGATCAATTTTGAGCTTTCTGTGATTTTCTAAAGTTCATCACAGAAATAGGAAGAATAGGATTTGATAAATATTTTTGAAGGAAATGCTTTTGTACAAATGTGACAATAGCACCATGTGGTTGGGCATGATTTTAGAAACTACTAGAAATTTGAATCATCAAATTTGGAGCTCTTTTGAATTACTTATGGATTTTTGAAGTTGACCGGAAAAAGAAAAAGGAAATAAGGCTTTAACCTTATCCTGCGCACCAGGCGACAGATAGACCGTGGGCCGGCCCAGCTCCATGGCCGCACGGGGAGCAGAGGCGACGTCGAAGGCTCCCACGTGGAGTACGCCTTCACCGCGGGGACGCGAGAGAGGGCGAACCCGCCTCCACTTGCCAGCGTGGCCCGGTGGCTGGGCCACTGACGAGCGGGGCCCGCCTGCAGGGCCTTCGTCTTTGTCTTCCTTCCGCGCGCTTGCCTGGCCAAGGGAGCAGAGAGCCCCGACGGCGACTTCCGGCACTACGGAGCACCTCCGACGACGCCCTAGCTATGGATGAGCTCGGCGCCGAACCCCGCACCCATTCATGTATGCCACGACTGCCGGGGATGATCGAGGCGACGACGGCTTGGACACTGGCGAGCTGTGACGCCAGGTACTTAAGCTACAGTGAACCTCTGCTAATGATGCCATGTCACATCGATTACTGTTACTAAACTCGCGTTAGTTCGAAACCGGTTCGAGTCCAAATTAAAAAAAATCAAACAAACAATAAAAGTTTTCAAACCTTAAAACAAAAATGTTCGGGTTGTACCAAATAATGCATAGGTAATTATGATGTAGAAGCCCACTTTAAAAAAATGTTTAAAAACTCTAAGGTGAATAAAACAGTAGCAAGAACCGATATTTAAAGGCTTCCATAAATAATAAAATTCTAAACAAAATTGTTTTGGGGTAAAACCTTTTCGGGCAGTGGGTTTCGTGGTATTACTATAGGGTTCATTTTAATATTAAGTAAAAAGTATAATTAAGGGAAACTAAAATAAACAACAAATAAAAAAAGAAATATATAAACAAAAGAAAAGAAAATACACAACCCCCATCGCTGGGCCAACCGGCCCAGCTAGCCAACCGACCAGCCCAACCGGCCCTCCTCTCTGGCCTACAAGGCCACCTCCCCGAACCCTACCCTCACCCGATCCCCACTCCCCCCCACACTCTCCCCTCACTCCCTCGATCCAAATCGAGATCGAGGCGACCACGCCCCCAACCCCGACGACACCGCCCCGGATCGCCGTCGCCGTCACCCTGCGTCGCCGCTCGACGACCCGACCTCGCCAGGCCGATCCGTCCTCGGCTCCTCGCCGTCCTCGGCTCCTCGCCGTCCTCTGCACCACCTCGTCGCCCGGGTCTGCCCCTACCTCCTCTACCTCGCCGGCGCCCTTCCCCACCGGCCTGCACCCGCTCCGCGGACATCGTCCCCGTCACCCCCCTCGACCACCGCTGCCCAGACCCTACGACTCCGGTGAGGCCACGGCCTCCGCGCCCCTTCTCTCTCCCCCTCGCCCCGTGCTTGTCTCCTCCCCTGCTCGCCGCTCGGGGCCGCGCCAGCCCCGCGCGCCCCGGCCACCTCCCGTTTGCCGCACCCGTCGCCGACTCCTCCGTGCTCGGCGCCGTTCACTTTGCCCCGCTCCTGCACCCCCCTGCACCGGTGACGCCGCCATGTTCGCGGCCAACTCTGGCGCTCTGACCGCCCCGCTCTCCTCCTCTCGCGCGAGGCCTTGCAGCGCAGAACGCCCGTCACCGCCCTCCCGTGGCGCCGCCCTCCGTTCCCTTGGCCGGCGTCGTGAGTGCCGGCGGCCACGCCGGCGGCCTCGCCACGCCCGTGGTTGGCGCCCCCCTGCCTGTCGATCTGGGCACTCTCCCAATCGGGCGCCGACGCCAGGCCAGACCGCGACAACCGCAAAGCAGCAAGAACCCACTAGGCCCCTCACAATGACAAGGCCCCACCCTCCGAACGATTTATAAAAATAAAAATAAAAATAAAAATAAAAATAAAAATAAATAAATAATTAATTAATTAGAGAAATAATTAACTTAATTAATTTTGTTTAAATAAACTAAACAAGTAGCTAAGCTAATTAAACATTAGTTATCTAATTAACCTAGTTAGTTAATTTGTTATTTAATTAGTATGATAGTGGGGCCCACCCCTAATTAATTCTGATTAGATTAAATGAAATTTGGATAATGAACATGTGTTTCTGACCAGTGGGACCCATCGTCAGTTGACCACCAACTCGTTGATGCCGACATCGACATGACATCATGCCGATGTCATTATTCCATTTTCGAATTAATTTAAATAATTAATTAAATTTCAGAAATTAATAAAATCTTTAGAAAATCATAACTTTTAATCCGTAACTCGGATTAAATTATTTTCAACATGAAAGTTGCTCAGAACGACGAGACAAATCCGGATACGCAGCCCGTTCGTCCGCCACACCTCCCTAACCTATCGAACTCGCAACTTTCCCCTCCGGCCTTCGCTTAAAAACACGAAACACCGGGATACTTTCCTGATGTTTCCTTCACCGCATCACCTCATCTGCGTTAGGGCATGCCTAGCATCACGCTTTGCTTTGTCATGCATCGTCATGCATATGTTTGCATTGTATTCATTATTTCTTCCCCTCTTGTTCCGCTTAGACACCGAGACCGACGCCGCTGCTACCCAAGACGGCCACGGAGTTGACGACCCTCTCTCTTGCCAGAGCAACCAGCAAGCCCCCGATCACCAGATATCGCCTATTCTACTCTATACCGCTTGCATTAGAGTAGTGTAGCATGTTATCGCTTCGTTATTCCTATCCCGATGCATAGCCTATCCTTGCTACTATCTGTTGTTACCTTTACCGCAATCCTACATGCTTAGTCTAGGATGCTAGTATTCCATCAATGGCCCTACATTCTTGTCCGTCTGCTGTGCTATATTATCGGGCTGTGATCACTTGGGAGGTGATCACGGTATATACTATATACTTTATACATGATACATGTGGTGACTAAAGTCGGGTCGGCTTGTGGAGCACCATGAGTGATTCACTTAATTGGGGCTGAAAGGACCTTTGTCCCAACGACCCTCTGTGTGGATCTTTTGGCGGAGCTTATTGGCGGGTTGAGACCGCTGGGCGAGAGGTGGGCCTGGCCTGTTCGGCGCTCGCGGATACTTAACACGCTTAACGAGATCTTGGTATTTGATCTGATTTGGGTCGTTGACCTTATACGCACTAACCGCCACGTGGGACAAGATATGGGCAACCGCGCCGTGGTATCACCAAGCATTTCATGACGTCGGCCGATCGAGCGGGCGCGCCGGATTGGACTAGAACACCTGCTAGGCGAGGTCTGCTTCCGGCCGCGTTCGCAACATGCAGGTGTGCTAAGGGCGATGGGCCCAGACCCCTGTGCGCATAGGTTTAGACCGGCGTGCTGACCTCTCTGTTATGCCTAGGTGGGGCTGCAACGTGTTGACCTTCTGCGGCCGGGCATGACCCAGAAAAGTGTGTCCGGCCAAATGGGATCGAGCGTGTCGGGTAATGTGGTGCACCCCTGCAGGGAAGTTTATCTATTCGAATAATCGTGATCTTCGGTAACAGGACGACTTGGAGTTGTACCTTGACCTTATGACAACTAGAACCGGATACTTAATAAAACACACCCTTCCAAGTGCCAGATACAACCCGATGATCGCTCTCTAACAGGGCGACGAGGAGGGGATCGCCGGGTAGGATTATGCTATGCGATGCTACTTGGAGGACTTCAGACTACTCTCTTCTACATGCTGCAAGATGGAGGCTGCCAGAAGCATAGTCTTCGACAGGATTAGCTATCCCCCTCTTATTTTGGCATTCTGCAGTTCAGTCCACTGATATGGCCCTTTACACATATATCCATGCATATGTAGTGTAGCTCCTTGCTTGTAGTACTTTGGATGAGTACTCACGGTTGCCTTGTTCCCCTTTTCCCCTTTCTTTACCCGATTGCTGCGACTGCACGATGGAGCCAGAGCGACGCCACCGTCGATTTACTCCTACTACGCTGGAGGTGCCTACTACTATGTGCAGCCCACGACGACGACTGTGAGTAGTTTAGGAGGATCCTGTGCAGGAGGCCTGCGCTTCTTCGATCTGATCCCAGTTTGTGCTAGCCTTCTTAAGGCAAACTTGTTTAACTTATGTCCAGTACTCAGATATTGTTGCTTCCACTGACTCGCCTATGATCGAGCACTTGTATTCGAGCCCTCGAGGCCCCTGGCTTGTATTATGATGCTTGTATGACTTATTTTATTTTTAGAGTTGTGTTGTGATATCTTCCCGTGAGTCCCTGATCTTGATCGTACACGTTTGCGTGTATGATTAGTGTACGATTGAATCGGGGGCGTCACACGAGCGGTGGCGCCGGGCGAGATTGGAGACGGCACTACGGTGCGCCCTCGGGCGAGGGAAAGACCATGGGAGCTCCGCCTTCCTCCGGGGAGCCTGCTGGTGGAGAGAGAGGAGAGGGGGAAGGGCTCGGGCTCGGCTGAATTTAGGTGGATGCCGGCGGCGGCTCTCCGGCCATGGAGGGCTATGGAGGGCGCGGGGAGAGGAGCGAACCGGTCGGGATGACGCGCAGGAGGGACAGAGAGCCATCGGAAGCCAAATAGGGCTTGGGGTGGCCTTTAAGGGAAGCGGGCGAGGTGCACCATGAGCTCATGCGCCGGCGAGGCTGTTGCCGTCGCTGCAAGCCACGGGGGCTCGCAGCGAGGTGTCAGGGGTGCTCGTGGGCTTGGTCTAGGGCGAGGGGAGGGAAAAGAGAGAGAGCAGGGGGGCCAGGGGCACCGCGCGTGTGAGCGTGTGATTCTTGGTGCGCGGGTGGCTGATGCAAGGCGTAGCTGGGGCAAGAGGAGGGAGAAGGAGGAGGGGGACCAGGCCGTGGCGTGCCATGGACGTCGAGGCGCATCAGCTGGCATGAGGGGGAGAGCCGAGGTGGCTGGAGGTGGTTGGCAGGGGGCGGCTACAGCAAGGGAGCAAGATCAGAAGGCAGGCCCAGAGCGTGCCCTTGGCTGCCATGGCATTGTTTAAGGGGCAGGGGCGTGCCCACTCATGTTTGGTAGCGCTAGGGAGAAGTAAACAAAGGGGAGAGGGCCTTGGATGCCCTGGACAGCCAGTAGGAGAGGAGAGAGGTTGAGGGAGAGAGGGAAATGGGCTGTCCAGAGAGAGAAAGTGGGGTTTTACCCCTCCAATAATTGAGCTATGGATTTTCCATTGCTACTGGAGGTGCAAGGGGACTAGGAGGGGCTGTGGTAAATAGTTGAGCTCAAGGAGAATAGTGTTAGTGGTCAAAATGGTGATTTTTGAAAAGTGGCAGAAGGTGTTTGATAATGGTTTGGGCCAGCAGATGATTTCCAACTGCCATGAGACTCCACAGGGTGAAATGACACATATAATTAGGGCCTTCCACCAATTTGGAGCTTATTTGGGCAAAGTTGCCAATACAACTTTGGTAAACCCTAGAAATTAGCAGAAATGGACTTGTGTAGATCTAGTTGAGAAAATCACTTCTCCTTAATGCACCACTTGGTATGGTGGCCTCATTTGTTCATGTGAACATGCTCACCAAAGTTGGGGTCAAGGAGAGAAAGTTTGTAGTACAAAGTTGTTCAAATTTGATTCTGGTCAGAGAGGGTTTTGGGGCATTTTGGTGAACCAAAATGACATTAATTGACATGAGGCTTTGCACGGTGATCACAATATGCATATGTGACTTTCTGGATTTTCCTTGGAGTTTTACGAAAATATTTCCTGTAGAAATATTTCAAATCCTTGAAATGGGCAGAAATGGTTTTGGGAGGTTTTGTCCAATATTTTGAACATGACCATGTGTTGAAACTCTTATATATGGAAAATATATGTCCACTGAGTTTCGCTGATTTTTGTCAAATATTTTTGAAACAATAAAATAATTTTTCCCTATTAAAGACCATTTCTGGCCTTAAGAAAAAGCTTTTAAATAAAATAGGGAAATAACTTTTAAAATTATATTTTTGTGATTTATGGGGATCCTATATCTAATAGGTTTCAAATATATTCTTTTAAATATTTTTCATATCCAAATCAAGTACTCGCAGTGCAAACCTCAATTCAGGGGTTTTTGGAAAACTAAATTTAGAAAATACTTTTTGGCCAAATTATTTTTGTAAGAAAATTCTATACTGTACTATACACATTGCATGATCATTGGGCAGAAGTTTTGGATCAAGGAGAAGGAGTTTAAGAGTTGGAGGATTTATTTGATTTTTAGAGCACTTGCAAACAGCAGACAAAATCCAATCAAGGCAAAGTCCAAAACACACAAAAGTTTTTGTCAAACCACATTTATCATGATTTATCATCTTAAGTGTTGTGCCATGAAAATCAGGGTGTGACAGACCTTACCCCCTTACAAGAATCTCGTCCCCGAGATTCCCAAACTAGGCGCGGAAAGGGATACGAAAACTTTGATGTGGGGTGGTCTTCACGTCCTCATACTGTTCCTGCTTCCGAGCGGTGCTCCTTTGATCCTTGAAGTACTTGATGGTGTGGCCTCGTGTATAATGTTCTACTTGGTCCAGGTTGCTAATGGGTAGCTCAGGTAGGTTAGATTGGGCTAGGGTCGATGGCTCGGTGGTTAATGCCCTCAGAGATCGGGCAAGTTAGGAAGTTGGAAACACTTCCGGGTTGTGATGCATGGAAAACGCCAGTGCACAATGGGTAACTCAGGTGGTAACTCTAGCTGGTAGTCGTCTATTCTTCATCTTGAAGTGATCTCGGAGGGGGTTGTTAAATCTTGGAGTGATCTCGAAGGGGGCCGTTGAATCTTTGTGTGGGTCTCCTTGTCTTGGAAATGCTTGGTTCCTTAGAGAGGAGTGGCTTGCAGATACACATGGTCTTTGACGCAGAAGTATACTTCTTGAAGATGGTGGTTGGCATAGTTCTTCCTCCTTGGCATGGCGGTCTTCAAATGTTTCCTAACCAGTTGAACGATTCTTGTTCCATCTTCAGTTAGACGAGTAGGTCACCAAGTAAAAGTGACAACCAACGTGACCAAGTACTCCAAGAAGTTTCTGTTCATGGGGTACATAAGGTAGGCTGGGGCATTGGTGGTGGTAACGGTTGAGCATTGGCCAAGGTCTTATCGATCTAGAGCCAAAGCCCAAGGTCAGGATCCGACCATGTGGTGGCTTGGTAGGGCGTAAGGGTTTCAAGGATTCTAGTGTGCGAGTGAATGTTTATCATCCCATCCTTGAGCACAGTTTCTGAGATGCCAATTGTGCTATCTAGTCCTTTAAACAAACCACATCATATCACTGATAGTATCATTTCGTATAGGTCAACTCCAATCATCACTCATGTGATTCATATCCTCGTGACTCTCGAGAGGAGGTCTAACAAAATCATATATGTCTACAATCCCCGAACCCATATGTATGTCTACCCCTAAAAATCCATGGGTAGAACATATAAGCTACTAGGCTTGAACGTGACAATCCAAGTGCTCAGCCTATCCTTCCAAGGTCTAAGATAAAGCACCTCTATCCTAAGGAAACACGTCGTAAGCCACTCCAAGATCTTGTTTCCTTCCTCTGAATCACTCCAACAACCCATTAACTTCCATCAATCACCACATAATCCATTTTATTCTACAAATCCAATGGTTATGGTGTTCCACATGATCTCCTAAGGTTCCTATAATCCCCAAACACTTGAAAGGGCTACCTTACTATAGCCATTCCACCAATTTCCATTATCATGGTCAAGTAAACTCCAAGGTCAAGCTTATATAGATCCCTAAATCAACTCTGACAATTAATCCAATCTCCTAGTTTATCGTCCACCGAGAAACATGATATCATGATCGAGATCATTAGTCTAAATCCAATTTACTCCGAACCATGTAGACTTACACATCATCTAGTCTCCACTTAGGACCACCTATTTAATCCAAATCTCATGTCCAACGAGAATTCCTACACGTTCCCCAATTCATTTTCGTAATATCAACTGTCTCCTATCAATATCATCGATCAAGTCAAATCCTTGCACTTCCGTGAGTTTCACTATGCATCATAATTGTCCTATTAAATCCAATTTACTCAGGGTAATGAAAGCTATGCTACTCTATAATCATGATCCCACCAAGTTCATCTACCAACATCAAAGCCTCATAATCCACCAAATAGTCTCATATAACTCCTCAAGTCATTGATATAAACTCATCAAGTCATCTGTCCTCTATTCCTATATCCTCAATTTGGTTCCTCCTATGGCATCGTCAGTTTTGGTGCTATCTTAGGATGACAATGTGCTCGTTCACTATGTCCACTAGTTCCATAATGAACCCAATGCTGTGCAAGGTTTACAGAGGCTTAACTGGTTCTCTTGCAATTCTATGGGTTAAGCACATGGTTAAGGACTCGAGCAGGGGTATCTCGTGATGTCTCGAAGGGTCTAGGAATGGGTTTCTAGTCTGGGGGGTTAAACATAACTCTACAGGGTTTTACTTGGTCGAGGAGGTTGTAGCAAAAGTCTTCAGTGCTAGTTCGTTGCCAAAGTAGAATCCTTGGTGTATCTTGTCTTGCTAGCCTTCAGTTGAGGAGAGAGATGAGAGGGAGAGGTAATATAGAGGAGGGGAATGATATGGGGGTTCTATAGTGTAAGTGCAAACAAACAAGTGCTGAAAGGGCCAAACACAAACAATAAAATAAGGAAGGTGATATAGCCGCGTACTAGTTGCCTCGGGAAAAAGGGCGACTGATATCAAAACACAAACAAATAAAAACAAGCAACACATAATCTTGGTTCTATTCAACCATCATATGGACTCGATTGCGATAGGGGTACACGACTCATCCTACCCTAGGGGTTCTTGACTCGAGAGTCGTGCCTCGTGCCTCATGCAGTCTCTCGAGTTTCCTCGTGTCGCTACCTCTCTTGTATTTGTTTGATGAAACGATCCGGTTGGGCCTGAAGAATCTTCATCAACTTCTCTTTGCTGAAGTGATGGGGTGAAGGTGGCTCCTCGTGAATCGGCATTGACTTGGTCTTCTATTGTCTTCTTAATCACGACGATCCCCTTTTTGTCTTCTCACCCGCCGATGGTACCAGGTAGGTAATCCTTTATGCAATGACATCATCAAGGCATAATATAGGTCCATCATGTCAGTTACGTTGATGACAACATCGACACCAAGAGCGGGGGATGAGGAGAACCGTTTTCCTGCTCACTATAGTGAGGCGGCCAAATGGAGAGGTTCTCATCCATCGGTGGTTGCCGATACAAGAACGGTGAGGACATGATTGCTCTATTAGCGATGTATACCATGATCGTGCATATCCTCTGCCCTGATCTGCATAGGCTAAGGTTGCATCATCCTGGGGCAGTGTCGAGGGTGTCACCATCTCCTAGGTCTTCAGGTCCTCATTCTTCAAAGGCGTATCTTCTGTTGGCATCGTCTTGTTGTGGTGTCGCCAATCTTGGGTTCAGCAGAGGTGGGTGAGTGTTTGGCAAGGTGTACTCCTTCTAGGCACTCCATGAGGATTACAAGGAATCCCGTGGTCAGGGGCTTGAGGGTTCTAGTGACCGCTTTGCAATAGTTTTGAAGGGAAGAGATTGATGGGGAAAGTATACTTTAGTTTTCGAAAAACTGAGAAGGGAAGAGAAGTATAGACAGTTTTAGAAAACTAGCGATAGTTTTGAAAAAATAGTTTTACCCTAACTAACGACCATGCTAACTAAGGCTTCCTACAGTCAGGATGGCTCTGATACCAGCTATGTGGGGACCCCGACTCATAAGTCGTGATCACCGAATGCACGTGTACTGTGATCCCAGAGATCAACGCTCGCTGAACACACAGAAGCTGAATAACAAGAGCCTTACATCCATACATACTGTTTTACACAAGTAGGACCATTATGGTCAAGTCTTGAGTAAATCATCGTAGCGGAAATCTTCGTCGATAACTTGGACCCATGCCATCTGCCTTAACCCTACAGGCATTCTGACTGGGAAAGCGTCCTAGCTCGCACGATCGTCACCAAGGAACTCTTCAATATATCTTGTTCTTTCATGCCTGGCCAATAAAATAACCAGTGGCAAGCCAATGAGTACTTTGAATGTACTCGCAAGCAACCCATGATTTGGTTCAAAGTAACAATGCAATTGTACAACGAGTAAGCAACCTAGCTTCAAGCTAGTCAAGATGTCCTATCAACTTGTGAGATATGCATCAATAAAACATGGGTAACCTCGAGAACAGGTTACAGATATCAACATAAATAGAGTTGAATAAATGTCATGTAATTCAACATGTCAAGTCTCCACCTTGACACAAATAGTTCCTTTCCACACACACATGCATCGTGATTTGTAAAATTTCTGGACATAGTTTAAGTAGCACCTCCCAACTGTCCATGACCGTGGACTCGGCATTTCAAATAGTTTGACACTCTGCAGAGGTTGCGCACTTTACCCACAAGATCCGGGAAGCTTTCGTGTCATCCACGATCCCGCAGTACCTCAAGTACTCGGGGGAAGCACCCGATCACTATCTTTCCCTAAACGACACTAACAAGGAGTCCACTCGTTGATACACGGCCCTCGTGTATAAGCAAAAGATCATGGGACTCTGCCCTTTTCACATTATTACACATACACGAAGGGACCAACGGTGTGTCCGGTGCCCTGTGAAAACAGTCATGGCCGCCCTACCCGGCACGACCCCGTCCCGAGAGAGAGCACCAACTCTCCCCCGTCACTAGTAATGCGGGCTCCAAGCTAGTATCGGCCTAGGTAATTAATAATGCCCCATCCCATAAAGGGGTAGAGTGGTTGCACATGGTTGGTTGGGACGGTAATCACACATAAATCTAATCCACCATTTTACACACACACCAAAATCTCTCTCCGGTACACCACTTCTTCCTCAAGTGGTGACCTTAGATCAACATCTCCCGAGGGCATTAGGGACACTCGATGGGGTTTTCGAAAGAATGTAACCATGAAGAGTTCATGGTACACATGCATCATTATGCATCAAATAGTCTCTTGAAAGTGCAATCATGAACAAGGTAAGGTGATGAGTAGGGGTATGCATCATGTGGTGGTTCACAACAAGTTTACCACCGTCATACTTCATCATCATGCAATCAGAAAAAGGGTACCGATGAACAAGAGGGGTGTCATGGTCAAAGGGCTGCTTGCCTGGTTCATCAGAGTCTTCAAGTCTTCGGGTCCTTCAAGTACTCCGTCTAGTTCGTCAACTAACGTCGGAAACAAACACAATAAGAAACACAACAAGGCAAAAATAAAAGTGCTCTAAAATTGCAAGTTGGACTTTTCTAGGATACCTTTGGTCATATGAGGCATGACCAAAGTGGTTTCAATGGGATTTGATCAATGGATATCTCTGAATATTTCAATATAATGGAATCAAGGGATTTGTGGATTTGCAAGAAGTGTACAGAATTATATTTTTGAAAAATGAGTAGAGGAACCCATTTAGCAAACCATGATTTTAGAAGCATCTAGGAGTTGGTTTCACTGGATTTGGAGTTCAAATGAATTTCCTATGAATTTGCAAAGTTGACAAATATGAAGAAATGGCTCATTATATTGTGTGGCACATAAAGTATTAAGAAAAATGTTCATAAACTAAGTTATGAACTTAGAAACATCTAGGAATTTGAATCATGGCATTTGGATCAATTTTGAGCTTTCTGTGATTTTCTAAAGTTCATCATAGAAATAGGAAGAATAGGATTTAATAAATATTTGTGAAGGAAATGCATTTGTAAAAATGTGACAATAGCACCATGTGGTAGGGCATGATTTTAGAAACTACTAGAAATTTGAATCATCAAATTTGGAGCTCTGTTGAATTACTTATGGATTTTTGAAGTTGACCGGAAAAAGAAAAAGGAAATAAGGCTTTAACCTTATCCTGCGCACCAGGCGACAGATAGACCGTGGGCCGGTCCAGCTCCATGGCCGCACGGGGAGACAGAGGCGACGTCGAAGGCGCCCACGTGGAGTACGCCTTCACCGCGGGGACGCGAGAGAGGGCGAACCTGCCTCCACTTGCTGGGCGTGGCTCGGTGGTGGGCCATCGACGAGCGGGCCCGCTGCGCAGGCTGCGTCTTCGTCTTCCTCCCACGCGCTTGCCGGGCCGAGGGAGCAGAGAGCCCCGACGGCGACTTCCGGCGCTACGGAGCACCTCCGACGACGCCCTGGCTATGGATGAGCTTGGCGCCGAACGCCGCATCCATTCATGTATGCCACGGCTGCCGGGGATGATCGAGGCGACGACGGCTTGGACACTGGCGAGCTGTGACGCCCGGGTACTTAAGCTACAGTGAATCTCTGCTAATGATGCCATGTCACATCGATTACTGTTACTAAACTCGCGTTAGTTCGAAACCGGTTCGAGTCCAAATTAAAAAAAATCAAACAAACAATAAAAGTTTTCAAACCTTAAAACAAAAATGTTCGGGTTGTACCAAATAATGCATAGGTAATTATGATGGAGAAACCCCACTTTAAAAAAATGTTTAAAAACTCTAAGGTGAATAAAACAGTAGCAAGAACCGATATTTAAAGGCTTCCGTAAATAATAAAATTCTAAACAAAATTGTTTTGGGGTAAAACCTTTTGGGGCAGTGGGTTTCGTGGTATTACTATTTTAGGGTTCATTTTAATATTAAGTCAAGATTATAATTAAGGGAAACTAAAATAAAGAACAAATAAAAAAATAAATATATAAACAAAAGAAAAGAAAATACACAACCCTCCCCCCCACGCTGGGCCAACCGGCCCAGCTAGCCAACCGACCGGCCCAACCGGCCCTCCTCTCTGGCCTACAAGGCCACCTCCCCGAACCCTAACCCTCACCCGATCCCCACTCCCCCCAACTATCCCCTCACTCCCTTGATCCAGATCGGGATCGAGGCCACCACGCCCCCAACCTCGACGACACCGCCCCGGATCACCGTCGCCGTCACCCTGCGTCGTCGCTCGACGACCCGACCTCGCCAGACCGATCCGTCCTTGGCTCCTCGCCGTCCTCGGCTCCTCGTCTTGGTCTTCGTCTTCCTCCCGCGCGCTTGCCTGGCCAAGGGAGCAGAGAGCCCCGACGGCGACTTCCGGCGCAACGGAGCACCTCCGACGACGCCCTGGCTATGGATGAGCTTGGCGCCGAACGCCGCATCCATTCATGTATGCCACGGCTGCCGGGGATGATCGAGGCGACGACGGCTTGGACATTGGCGAGCGGTGGCGTCGGGCGAGATTGGAGACCGCACTACGGTGCGCCCTCGGACGAGGGAAAGACCGTGGGAGCTCCGCCTTGCTCCGGGGAGCCTGCTGGTGGAGAGAGGAGAGGGAGAAGGGCTCGGGCTCGGCTGAATTTAGGTGGATGCCGGCGGTGGCTCTCCGGCCATGGAGGGCTATGGAGGGCGCGGGGAGAGGAGTGAACCGGTCGGGATGACGCGCTGGAGGGATAGAGAGCCATCGGAAGCCAAATAGGGCTTGGGGCGGCCTTTAAGGGAAGCCGGCGAGGTGCACCGTGAGCTCATGCGCCGGCGAGGCTGTTGCCGTCGCTGCAAGCCACGGGAGCTCGCAGCGAGGTGTCAGGGGTGCTCGTGGGCTCGGTCCAGGGGGAGGGGAGTGAAAAGAGAGAGAGCAGGGGGGCCAGGGGCACCGCGCGTGTGAGCGTGCTTACTGGTGCGCTTGGGTGGCCGGCGCGCGTGCGAGCTGGGGCAAGAGAAGGGAGAAGGAGGAGGGGGACCAGGCCGTGGCGTGCCGTGGACGTCGAGGCGCATCAGCTGGCGTGAGAGGGAGAGCCGAGGTGGCCGGAGGTGGTTGGTGGGCGGCTACAGCAAGGGAGCAAGATCAGAAGGCAGCAGCTCCAGAGCGTGCCCTTGGCTGCCATGGCATTGTTTAAGGGGCAGGGGCGTGCCCACTCATGTCTAGTAGCGCTAGGGAGAAGTAAACAAAGGGGAGAGGGCCTTGGATGCCCTGGACAGCCAGTAGGAGAGGAGAGAGGTTGAGGGAGAGAGGGAAATGGGCTGTCCAGAGAGAGAAAGTGGGGTTTTACCCCTCCAAAAATTGAGCTATGGATTTTCCATTGCTACTAGAGGTGCAAGGGGACTAGGAGGGGCTGTGGTAAATAGTTGAGCTCAAGGAGAATAGTGTTAGTGGCCAAAATGGTGATTTTTGAAAAGTGGCAGAAGGTGTTTGATAATGGTTTGGGCCAGCAGATGATTTCCAACTGCCATGAGACTCCACAGGGTGAAATGACACATATAATTAGGGCCTTCCACCAATTTGGAGCTTATTTGGGCAAAGTTGCCAATGCAACTTTGGTTAACCCTAGAAATTAGCAGAACTGGACTTGTGTAGATCTAGTTGAGCAAATCACTTCTCCTTGATGCACCACTTGGTGTGGTGGCCTCATTTGGTCATGTGAACATGCTCACCAAAGTTGGGGTCAAGGAGAGAAAGTTGGTAGTACAAAGTTGTTCAAATTTGATTCTGGCCAGAGAGGGTTTTGGGGCATTTTGGTGAACCAAAATGACATTAATTGACATGAGGCTTTGCAAAGTGATCACAATATGCATTTGTGACTTGCTGGATTTTCCTTGGAGTTTTATGAAAATATTTCCTGTAGAAATATTTCAAATCCTTGAAATGGGCAGAAATGGTTTTGGGAGGTTTTGTCCAATATTTTGAACATGACCATGTGTTGAAACTCTTATATATGGAAAATATATGTCCACTGAGTTTCCCTGATTTTTTTAAAATATTTTTGAAACAATAAAATAATTTTTCCCTATTAAAGATCATTTCTGGCCTTAAGAAAAAGCTTTTAAATAAAATAGGGAAATAACTTTTAAAATTATATTTTTGTGGTTTATGGGGATCCTATATCTAATAGGTTTCAAATATTCTCTTTGAAATATTTTTCATACTCCAAGTCAAGTACTTGCAATGCAAACCTCAATTCAGGGGTTTTTGGAAAACTAAATTTAGAAAATACTTTTTGGCCAAATTATTTTTGTAAGAAAATTCTATACTGTACTATACACATGGCATGATCATTGGGCAGAAGTTTTGGATCAAGGAGAATGAGTATAAGAGTTGGAGGATTTATTTGAATTTTAGAGCACTTGCAAACAACAGACAAAATCCAATCAAGGCAAAGTACAAAACACACAAAAGTTTTTGTCAAACCACATTCTATCATGATTTATCATCTTAAGTGTTGTGCCATGAAAATCAGGGTGTGACAAGAACCCTGTGGGCATCTCCCATGGAAACAAACCCAACACCCTGGGCTTTTTTGTCCAGCAGGTGGCTCAGAGCCACCATGAGAGCCTCATGACGACGTCGTAGAGCTCAGGGTGGACGTCAAACGTCATGCTCTCCCTGATGGCGGTGGCCACCTCCTTCACTGCCTGAGTTATGCTACTAAGACGCTCAACTCCTCCTCCATGAAGCATGCCCGCTTCCTCTTCCTATCAACCACAGGAACATGCTCACCATCCTTCTCAGCACTAGTAGAAAAAGGGTCAAATCTGAGATACATTAGTACCGGTTTGCATTTGAGCCGGCACTAATGTGCCCATTAGTGCCGGTTCAAATGGCTAAGCGGGAGGAGATCTTTAGTACCAGTTCAATGCGAATCTTTAGTACCAGTTCGTGCCACGAACCGGTACTAAAAGTTGGCTCACACCAAGATCTTTAGTACCGGGTCGTGGCACGAACCGGTACTAAAGAGGTGGTTGCAGGTCTATTTTTAGTCCCACCTTGCTCCCCTAGCAAGATTTTTACCACCTTAAATATGTTACTTTCTCAAACTATCACAAGCATTTGGTCTTCATTGAACTCTATGTGTAGGATCTGTGACTGCAATAGGAGTCTTCGCCGGTTCTTAAATCGGGGTAGATTCCTATAGAAAATTTAGATTCTATACAAAAATATCATTGATGATCAATGTATTTTTTATGTACTTCTCTGTAGCAGTAGCGCGTTTTGGCTGAAAGGCGGTACTGATCAATGTATTTTTTCTGTGTTCAGATGCATAATTCAAATATGTTACTTCTCAAAGTATCACAAGCATTACGTGGGCAACTTGCGCCATGGGGTACGTGAACTATTCGCTTTTCTAGCTTCTAGCGCTAGCGGACTCGCTTCCGCCGCCGGCATCCAGCGGCTCCCCTCCGCTGGTGAATTCGGTGGACCTGTGTCCTCGGGCTTCGCCGTTGCGACGACGTTTGCTCCAGCGCCGGCGCGGAGCTTGGGAGGTAGTCCAGGAGAAGATGCAGATTGTGGTCTGCATCGGCGGCATCTAGAAGATGGTGGATCGTGTGGGTTCGTGGTTCGTGGATGGCATGTATGCTTTTCTCCTCCGGCGTCTTTGGTGAACCACATTGGAGGTCCGCGAAGCTGCATATCAGTGATGGAGCCGCTTCGAGCTTAGGTGTGAAGGTGATCTGTCATTGTTTCCTTTGGTGGCTACTATGGTGGTACCGGAGGCCTATGACGGGCGTTGGTGTCAAGTTCAAAGGTTTCTTTGGTCTTGATTGTAATTTTTACTTCTTGGCTATTGTTCCTTTAATTGTGCAAAGGCTAGCAAAAAAGTAAATTACTCAAAAATATATAGAAGAAAATAAATAATGCATAAAAGAAAAAACTATATAAAAAATTACTCAAAAATAAATAGAAGAAAATAAATAATGCAGAGAAGAAAAAAACTATATAAAGCAAAAATATTCACAAAGAAACTAAATACAGCAAAAAAACTACTCAGAAATAAATAGAAGAAAAAAATAAAGCAGAAAAGAAAATACTATATAAAAAAATTACTCAAAAATAAATAGAAGAAAATAAATAATGCAGAAAAGAAAAAACTATATAAGGCAAAAATATTCACAAAGAAACTAAATACACAAAAAAAATAGTTGGGGCGCTGCCCGATGGGCCTGCCACACCTAGGGTGTGCAAATTAAGGCCCAGAAGGGCCGGCAGGCTCACAGGGCAGCGCGCCCTAGTTAGGCCCAGAAGCCTGCTATATAGAGGAGTTCGAAAGAGCAGCCACGGCTGGGTTTATAAACCAGTGCGGCTGCCCTTCGCTCGGCGAGGTGGGACTAAACATAGTGCACCGGGGGTGGCAGCGCACGACCATTAGTACCGGTTGGTGGATCCAACCGGTACTAATGGTTGTCCTTTAGTACCGGTTGGGCCACCAACCGGTACTAAAGGCCCTCGTTTCCCGTCGCTTGGCCTGGCCAAAATTGGCCTCTAGTACCGGTTGGTGGCTCCAACCGGTAATAAAGGCCCCTCCTATATATATGGCACTTACGAAAATTCAGTTCGATTGACACTTCTTCTTCCACTTCTCGCGCGACATATCTATCACCGCCGCCGCTCCGCCCCGCCGCCCTCGATCGCCGCCCCGCCGCCGTCGTCGCCGTCCCTCCTCGCCGTCGCCCGTCGTCGCCGTCCCGTGGTCGCCGCCCGCCGCCGCCACGCCACCGCCGCCGCCGCCGCGCTGTCGTCGCTGCCGTCACACACACACACACACACACACACACACACACACACATACACACACACACTACACACACATGTACGTACACACACATACACACACAGTACTATACACACACACATATTTTTTTTACTTATTTTCTGTTTCTATTGTTTAGATCAATGTTAGATGAATTTCTTAGATAAGAATGTTAGAATGCTAATGTTAGATGAATTAGAAACTAGTTTATTTTTAGTAAATGCTCAGTTGAACTAGTTGAATTAATATAACTAGTTTATTTTAGTAACAAAATTTAGGTATATGAGATTATTTGAACTAGTTGAATTAATAGAACTAGTTTATTTTTAGTAAGAAAATTTAGGTACATGAGATTATTTGAACTAGTTGAATTAATATAACTAGTTTATTTTTAGTAAATGCTTAGTTGAACTAGTTAAATTAATATAACTAGTTTATTTTAGTAAGAAAATTTAGGTATATGAGATTATTTGAACTAGTTGAATTAATATAACTAGTTTATTTTTAGTAACAAAATTTAGGTATATGAGATTATTTGAACTAGTTGAATTAATATAACTAGTTTATTTTTAGTAACAAAATTTAGGTATATGAGATTATTTTAACTATTTGAATCAATAGAACTAGTTTATTTTTAGTAAAAAAATTAGGTATATGAGATTATTTGAACTAGTTGAATTAATATAACTAGTTTACTTTTAGTAAATGCTTAGTTGAACTAGTTGAATTAATATAACTAGTTTATTTTTAGTAAGAAAATTTAGGTATATGAGATTATTTGAACTAGTTGAATCAATATAACTAGTTTATTTTTAGTAAGAAAATTTAGGTATATGAGATTATTTGAACTGGTTGAATTAATATAATTAGTTTATTTTTAGTAACAAAATTTAGGTATATGAGATTATTTGAACTAGTTGAATTAATAGAACTAGTTTATTTTTAGTAAATGCTTAGTTGAACTAGTTGAATTAATGTTTCGCCTATATGAACATAGGAAATGTCGTCTGACGACGAAAAAGATTTCATTATGTGCGAATACTGTGAAGACCAGCGCGGCCTGTGCGACAGAAATTTCCTTGTTGATGATAGGCGATTCAGCATCAAGCTGGATGAGACCTTCGAATTCGATACAGTAAGTCACAACGACAAGTCTGTTTTCGTAATTATGCATGACTTATATATGCTTCATTTGCTTCAACTTATAATATTGAATTTTCACTATTCTACTAGCGCATCCCCTGCCATGCAAGAATTTTTGTGTTGGATAAGATAGGTTTCAAAGCTATGGAAACTATGGAGGTAAAGAGAGTTTACCTGAAAACTGAGCATGGTTATATACTTTCAACGTCAAAGTATACAATGCAAACACGTACACCTATTTTGAATGCAAAAATTGGCAAGCACTATGCAAGGCTTATGCATTTGAGCCTGATATGGTTATCACCTTTGATATTCGTCCGGAAGATAATATTGAAGGTAACAGAGACATCTGGGTCGATGTGCAGACGCCTCCAGTTCTACCATTATGTGAGTTCTTCTCAATTATATTTTTGTCTTTGATATTGCTTATTCAAAAATAATTGACAACTAATTTCTATTGACAGCTTATTTCCATTCAAGCAAACATGTCCGGCGCTTGGTAGACAGGACCTACTACTGTCCCGGAGCTGAACTAAACTGCGAGAAGATAAGTCATTATGTTTCATGGCTTGAGGATCTTCATACTGTCAAGACAAATTTTCTTCCTGCACTTAAAAATGTTAGTACTCAAAACATGCGATCAATAGTGATCGTATTGAACTACGGTCACATCTATTTAGGAATGATGGTAAGATTTGTACTATTTGTCCTCGGTGCATCTTTTGCATACATAATTTTTTTGCTAAACTTTCATTTCTAAGTATATTAATTAAGTACTATATTATGTTCTTCAACAGGGACTCCCGATGACAGTTGTGCCTCAGGGGATCGAGACTAAAGGTCGCATGTCAATTGTTAGCTTACGGCCAAGATATCCTACTTTGCACATGAGTGCATTCAGGATTTCTAGAAGTGATGAATGCTTAATAGTGAAAGATTGGAGGAAAATTGTTAACGATCGCAGAGAAGTACTAGGGGGCAGCAATGAGAAGCGCTTCCCACGATTAGGAGACAGGATCATCTGCATGCTCCAGTATGATGAATCAGGAGAGCTATACATGTTCCATGCTATTTTACCTGAGAGAGAGAGAGAGAGAGAGAGCAGGAGTGATTTAGCTAGTTTCATGCTCTTAGTACTTGTCCTCTCAAGTTCGTGTTCTTCGTCCTGAACTTAATCTCAAAGAGTGATTTGCTTTTGTGGTGTTATGAACGTTTATAATATCATGACCATCATGTTGAACTCGATGATATTTTTGCTTCTGGTACAAGTGAATGTTTCTTCTTTAAGCTAGTGTTGGTGGTGATTAGATAGCGGTAATCAAGTATATATATTATACTTGATCACCTAATTAGGTGATCAAGTATAATATGGATATATGCATACTCTTGATCACTTAGCTAGCTAGTATATAGCTATAGGAATGCATCAGTCGAAACTAATCTGTGGTACTTTCACCTAATGATTTAACAATTCATTATAATGTAAAACAATCACTAAATTAAATTGAAAACACAAAATTAAAGGAAAAATAAAAAAAACACCCAAACATTTCGTACCGGTTGGTGTTACCAACCGGTACTAATGTCCTACACGCAAACGGGCTTGGCTCGTGCCACGTGGTGGCACTTTAGCGCCGGTTCGTGACGAACCGGTACTAAAGGGGGGCGGACCTTTAGTCCCCACTCTTTAGCCATTACGAACCGGCACTAAAGGCCGGTTCTGCACTAGTGCAGTAGCACCAACATTGATGGTGTCTGACTCCTGGGTGTTTGGATATTCGGGCATCGGCGAGCCCAGCAGCTGACCAGAGCCCATGGCATGCTTGCCGGTTGCTAGCCCGAAGGAGAAGATCCGCGCTGCATCTGGTGGTAGTTCTGGATAGGTGTGTTGAGGAACTTTGCGTCCTTGGGGTGAGCCTAAGTAAGAAACATGCCATAGTGGTTAGTTAGTATGGCAATGGTTCACAGGCTTAAACTATTGGTTAATTAGAATGGCATGGTTTTTGAGCTAACTGTGATGTGGCATTGGTAGTGCTCTGCCTCCAAAAGGATCGAGCAGGTGTCCTCATCTCACGAAGCACCATTGAGGTCTCTGAGCTTGGATGCGGTGATCCACCTCGCTCTCCACTTCATCAGGTGGTTGTACACCCGGGTTGAGGTGACCTACTGTCGATAGAACTCGAACACCTGCTTTGCAACAAGGTTCAAGTGAACCTCCTTGAAGCTCTTGTTAGTCCTTACCCCACTAGCTATGATCTCACACATCTTATTAAGCATGAAAGTGGAGAGGAATGGCTTCCATTTCACGTTGTTCCCCCTACCATCCTTCTTCTCCTTTGTGGCTGCCTTTTGAGCAATAGCATTGGGCTGAGCCAATGCAAATGGAGGAACCGCAGGCGACACGTCGAAAATGTCTGAATCAGGAGGCATCTGGTCGATGTGAGGCTGGCAGTTCTCGATGTAGGATGGTGGGAACTTCCTCTCAGACAGCACGATGGCCTGACTAAACTGTTGCGTGGGCATGTCCTACAAATGTAAGTGTCATCAACACCACAACACACCAGACATGGACAGTAGGAACTACCAGTGAAACACGGACATATCGAACTAATCATGGACACATGGATTTTTTTGTTCTAAACTTGCACGCCACACATCTAAGAGTACTACCATTCCATCCATGGCCACTAGCTATCAATGCTTGCCGACATGGAAACAACCCCTACGATGCTTCAAATCCATCACAACTAGCTACTACTGTTGGGGAACGTAGTAATTTCAAAAAAATTCCTACGCATACGCAAGATCATGGCGATGCATAGCAACGAGAGGGGAGAGTGTTGTCCACGTACCCTCGTAGACCGTAAGTGGAAGCGTTATGACAACGTGGTTGATGTAGTCGTACGTCTTCACGATCCGACCGATCCAAGTACCGAACGTACGGCACCTCCGAGTTCAGCACACGCTCAGCTCGATGACGATCCCCGGACCGATCCAACAGGTGTCGGGATGAGTTCCACAAGACAACGGGGCGTGGGACGATGATGATGTTCTACCGACGCAGGGCTTCCCTAAGCACCGCAACGATATGACCGAGGTGGAATATGGTGGAGGGGCACCGACACGCTAAGAAACGATCACGAAGATCAACTTGTGTGTCCTAGGGTGCCCCTGCCCCGTATATAAAGGAGCAAGGGGAGGCCGGCCGCCCTGGGGGGCGCGCCAGGAGGAGGAGTCCTCCTCCTAGTAGGAGTAGGACTCCTCTTCCTACTCCTACTAGGAGGGGAAAAGAAGGGGACAGGGAGAGGAAGAGGGGGCGCCCCCTCTCCTAGTCCAATTTGGACCAGAGGGGGGGGGCGGCGGCCCATCCTAGCTGCCCTCTCTCTCCACTAAAGCCAATAAGGCCCATTACTTCTCCCGGGGTTCGGTAACCCTCCGCACTCCGTTTTCTCCAAATCACCCGAACACTTCCGTGTCCGAATATAGTCGTCCAATATATCAATCTTTATGTCTCGACCATTTCAAGACTCCTCGTCATGTCCGTGATCATATCCGGGACTCCGAACAACCTTTGTACATCAAAACTTATAAACTCATAATAAAATTGTCATCGTAACGTTAAGCGTGCGGACCCTACGGGTTCGAGAACTATGTAGACATGACCTAGAACTGTTTCCGGTCAATAACCAATAGCGGAACCTGGATGCTCATATTGGCTCCTACATATTCTACGAAGATCTTTATCAGTCAAACCGCATAACAACATACGTTGTTCCCTTTGTCATCGGTATGTTACTTGTCCGAGATTTGATCGTCGGTATCCAATACCTAGTTCAATCTCGTTACCGGCAAGTCTCTTTACTCGTTCCGTAATGCATCATTCCGTAACCAACTCATTGGCCACATTGCTTGCAAGGCTTATAGTGATGTACATTAGCAAGAGGGCCCAGAGATACCTCTCCGACAATCGGAGTGACAAAACCTAATCTTGAAATACGCCAACCCAACATGAACCTTCGGAGACACCTGTAGAGCACCTTTATAATCACCCAGTTACGTTGTGACGTTTGGTAGCACGCAAAGTGTTCCTCCGATAAACGGGAGTTGCATAATCTCATAGTTGTAGGAACATGTATAAGTCATGAAGAAAGCAATAGCAACATACTATACGATCAAGTGCTAAGCTAACGGAATGGGTCAAGTCAATCACATCATTCTCCTAATGATGTGATCCCGTTAATCAAATGACAACTCTTTGTCCATGGCTAGGAAACATAACCATCTTTGATTAATGAGCTAGTCAAGTAGAGGCATACTAGTGACACTCTGTTTGTCTATGTATTCACACATGTATTATGTTTCCGGTTAATACAATTCTAGCATGAATAATAAACATTTATCATGATATAAGGAAATAAATAATAACTTTATTATTTCCTCTAGGGAATATTTCCTTCAGTCTCCCACTTGCACTAGAGTCAATAATCTAGTTCACATCACCATGTGATTCAACACCAATATTCACATCTGTATGTGATTAATACCCATAGTTCACATCGTCATGTGACTAACACCCAAAGGGTTTACTAGAGTCAATAATCTAGTTCACATCGCTATGTGATTAACACCCAAAGAGTACTAAGGTATGATCATGTTTAGCTCATGAGAGAAGTTTAGTCAACGGGTCTGTCACATACAGAGCCGTATGTATTTTGCAAATATTCTATGTCTACAATGCTCTGCACGGGGCTACTCTAGCTAATTGCTCCCACTTTCAATATGTATCCAGATTGAGACTTAGAGTCATCTGGATCGGTGTAAAAGCTTGCACCGATGTAACTCTTTACGACGGGCTCTTTTATCACCTCCATAATCGAGAAATATTTCCTTAGTCCTCACTAAGGATATTCCTGACCGCTGTCCAGTGATCTACTATTAGATCAAAATTGTATTCCTTTGCCAAACTCAGAGCAAGGTATACAATAGGTCTGCTTCACAGCATAACATACTTTGTAGCACCTATGACTGAGGCATAGGGAATGACTTTTCATTCTCTTTCTATTTTCTGCCGTGGTCGGGCTTTGAGTCTTACTCAATTTCACACCTTGTAACACAGGCAAGAACTTTTCTTTGACTGTTCCATTTTGAACTACTTCAAAATCTTGACAAGGTATGTACTTATTGAAAAAAACTTATCAAGCGTCTTGATCTATATCAATAGATCTTGATGCTCAATATGTAAGTAGCTTTACTGAGGTCTCTCTTTTAAAGAACTCCTTTCAAATACTCCTTTATGCTTTCCAGAAAAATTCTACATCATTTCTGATCAACAATATGTCATTCACATATACTTATCAGAAAGGCTGTAGTGCTCCCACTCATTTTCTTGTAAATACAGGTCTTTCCAAAAGTCTGTATAAAACCACATGCTTTGATCAACTCATCAAAGCGTATATTCCAACTCCGAGATGCCTGCACCAGTCCATTGATGGATCGCTGGAGCTTGCACATTTTGTTAGCACCTTTCGGATCGACAAAAACTTCCGGTTGCATCATATACAACTCTTCTTCCAGAAATCCATTCAGGAACACAGTTTTGATATCCATTTGCCAGATTTCATAAAACGTGGAAATTGCCAACATGATTCGGACAGACTTAAGCATCGTTACGAGTGAGAAAATCTCATCATATTCAACACCTTGAACTTGTCGAAAACCTTTCGCAACAAGTCGAGCTTTGTAGATAGTAACACTACTATCAGTGTCCGTCTTCCTCTTGAAGATCCATTTATTTTCTATGGCTTGCCGATCATCGGGCAAGACAACCAAAGTCCACTCTTTGTTCTCATACATGGATCCCATCTCAGATTTGATGGCTTCAAGCCATTTTGCGGAATCTGGGCTCACCATCGCTTCTTCATAGTTCATAGGTTCACCATGATCTAGTAGCATGACTTCCAAAATAGGATTACCGTACCACTCTGGTGCGGATCTTACTCTGATTGATCTACGAAGTTCAGTAACAACTTGATCTGAAGTTTCATGATCATCATCATTAACTTCCTCACTAATCGGTGTAGGCATCACTGGAACTGATTTCTGTGATGAACTACTTTCCAATTTGGGAGAAGGTAAAATTACCTTATCAAGTTCTACTTTCCTCCCACTCACTTCTTTCGAGAGAAACTCCTTCTCTAGAAAGGATCCATCTTAGCAACGAATCTTGCTTTCGGATCTGTCATAGAAGGTGTACCCAACAGTTTCCTTTGGGTATTCTATGAAGACGCACTTCTCCGATTTGGGTTCAAGCTTATCAGGTTGAAACTTTTTCACATAAGCATCGCAGCCCCAAACTTTAAGAAACGACAACTTTGGTTTCTTGCCAAACCATAGTTCATAAGGCGTCGTCTCAACGGATTTCGATGGTGCCCTATTTAAAGTGAATGCAACTGTCTCTAATGCATAACCCCAAAACGATAGTGGTAAACCGATAAGAGATATCATAGATTGCACAATATCCAATAAAGTGCGGTTATGAATTTCGGACACACCATAACGCTAGTGTTCTAGGTGGTGTGAACTGTGAAACTATTCCACATTGTTTTAATTGCAGACCAAACTCGTAACTCAAATATTTGTCCCCGCGATCAAATCGCATAAACTTTATTTTCTTGTTACGATTCTCCACTTCACTCTGAAACTCTTTGAACTTTTCAAATGTTTTAGACTTGTGCTTCATTAAGTAGATATACTCATATCTGCTCAAATCATCTTGTGAAGGTCAGAAAATAACGATACCCGCCACGAGTATCAATACTCATTGGACTGCATACATCGGTATGTATTCTTTCCAACAAATCAGTAGCTCGTTCCATTGTTCCGGAGAACGGAGTTTTAGTCATCTTTCCCATAAGGCACGGTTCACAAACATCAAATGATCATAATCAAGTGATTCTAAAAGTCCATCTTTATGGAGTTTCTTCATGCGCTTTACACCAATATGACCTAAACGGCAGTGCCAAAAATAAGTTGCACTATCATTATCAACTCTGCATATTTTTGGCATCAATATTATGAATGTGTATCACTATGATCGAGATCCAATAAACCATTTTCGTTGGTTTGTATGACCATAGAAGGTTTTTATTCATGTAAACAGAACAACAATTGTTCTCTAATTTAAATGAATAACTGTATTGTAATAAACATGATCAAATCATATTCATGCTCAACGCAAACGCCAAATAACATTTATTTAGGTTCAACACTAATCCTGAAAGTATAGGGAGTGTGCGATGATGATCATATCAATGTTGGAACCACTTCCAACACACATCGTCACTTCACCCTCAACTAGTCTCTGTTTATTCTGTAACTCCTGTTTCAAGTTACTAATTTTTTAGCAACCGAACACGTATCAAATACTCAGGGGCTCCTATAAACACTAGTAAGGTACACATAAATAACCTGTATATCGAATATACCCTTGTTCACTTTGCCATCCTTATTATCCACCAAATATTTAGGGTATTTCCGCTTCCAGTGACCATTTGCTTTGAAGTAGAAGCACTCAGTTTCAGGCTTTGGTCCAGCTTTGGGCTTCTTCACAGGAGTGACAACTTGCTTGCCATTCTACTTGAAGTTTCCCTTTCTTTCCATTTGCCCTTTTCTTGAAACTAGTGGTCTTGTCAATCATCAACACTTGATGCTCTTTCTTGATTTCTACCTTCGTCGATTTCAGCATAATGAAGATCTCGGGAATCGTTTTCGTCATCTCTTGCATTATAGTTCATCACGAAGTTCCAGTAACTTGGTGATGGTGACTAGAGAACTCTGCCAATCACTATCTTATCTGGAAGATTAACTCCCACTTGATTCAAGCGATTGTAGTACTCAGACAATCTAAGTACTTGCTCACTAGTTGAGCAATTCTCCTCCATCTTTTAGCCGAAGTATTTTCAAAGGTCTCATACCTCTTGACACGGGCATGAGTCTGAAATACCAATTTCATCTCTTGAAACATCTTATATGTTCCATGACGTTTCAAAAACGTTTTTATAATCCCGGTTCTAAGCCATAAAGCAAGGTGCACAAAACTATCAAGTAGTCATCATATTGAACTAGCCAAACGTTCATAGCGTCTGCATCTGCTCCTGCAATAGGTTTGTCACCTAGCGGTGCATCAAGGACATAATTTTTCTTTGCAGCAACGAGGATAATCCTCAGATCATGGATCGAATCCGTATCATTGCTACTAACATCTTTCAACATAGTTTTCTCTAGGAACATATATAAAAACATAGGGAAGCAACAACGCAAGCTATTGATCTACAACAATATAGACATGCAAAATACTATCGGGACTAAGTTCATGACAAATTGAAGTTCAATTAATCATATTACTTGAGAACTCCCACTTAGATAGACATCCCTCTAATCATCTAAGTGATCACGTGATCCAAATCAACTAAACCATAACCGATCATCACGTGAAATGGAGTAGTTTTCAATTGTGAACATCACTATGTTGATCATATCTACTATATGATTCATGCTCGACCTTTCGGTCTCAGTGTTCCGAGGCCATATCTGCATATGCTAGGCTCGTCAAGTTTAACCTGAGTATTCCGCGTGTGCAAAACTGGCTTGCACCCGTTGTAGATGGACATAGAGCTTATCACACCCGATCATCACGTGGTGTCTGGGAACGACGAAGTTTGGCAACGGTGCATACTTAGGGAGAACACTTTTATCTTGAAATTTAGTGAGAGATCATCTTATAATGCTACCGTCAATCAAAAAAATAAGATGTATAAAAGATAAACATCATATGCAATCAAAAATATGTGACATGATATGGCCATCATCATCTTGTGCCTTTGATCTCCATCTCCAAAGCATCGTCAAGATCTCCATCGTCACAGACATGACACCATGATCTCCATCATCTTGATCTATATCAATGTGTCGTCACATGGTCGTCTTGCCAACTATTGCTCTTGCAACTATTGCTATCGCATAGCGATAAAGTAAAGCAATTATTTGGCGCTTGCATCTTATGCAATAAAGAGACAACCATAAGGCTTCTTCCAGTTGCCGATAACTTCCACAAAACATGATCATCTCATACTACAACTTATATCTCATCACGTCTTGACCATATCACATCACAACATGCCCTGCAAAAACAAGTTAGACGTCCTCTACTTTGTTGTTGCAAGTTTTACGTGGCTGCTACGGGCAGAGCAAGAACCGTTCTTACCTACGCATCAAAACCACAACGATAGTTCGTCAAGTTAGTGTTGTTTTAACCTTCGCAAGGACCGGGTGTAGTCACACCCGGTTCAACTAAAGTTGGAGAAACTGACACCCGCCAGCCACCTATGTGCAAAGCACGTCGGTAGAACCAGTCTCGCGTAAGCGTACGCGTAATGTCGGTCCGGGCCGCTTCATCCAACAATACCGCCGAACCAAAGTATGACATGCTGGTAAGCAGTATGACTTGTATCGCCCACAACTCACTTGTGTTCTACTCGTGCATATAACATCAACGCATAAAACCAGGCTCGGATGCCACTGTTGGGGAACGAGTAATTTCAAAAAATTCCTACGCACACGCAAGATCATGGGGATGCATAGCAATGAGAGGGAGAGTGTTGTCCACGCACTCGTGAGACCGTAAGTGGAAGCGTTATGACAACGCGGTTGATGTAGTCGTACGTCTTCACGATCTGACCGATCCAAGTACCGAACGTACGGCACCTCCGAGTTCAGCATACCTTCAGCTCGATGACGATCCCCGGACTCCGATCCAGCAGGGTGTCAGGGATGAGTTCCGTCAGCACGACGGCGTGGTGACGATGATGATGTTCTACCGACGCATGGCTTCGCCTAAGCACCACAACGATATGACCGAGGTGGAATATGGTGGAGGAGGGCACCGCACACGGCTAAGAAACGATCACGAAAATCAACTTGTGTGTCCTAGGGTGCCCCCCGCCCGTGATATAAAGGAGCAGGGGGGGCGGCCGCCCTTGGGGGGCGCCAGGAGGAGGAGTCCTCCTCCTAGTAGGAGTAGGACTCCTCTTCCTACTCCTACTAGAGGGGAAGGAAGGGGAGAGGAGAGGGAAGAGGGGCGCCCCCTCTCCTAGTCCAATTCGGACCAGAGGGGAGGGCGCGGCCCATCCTGGCTTCCTCTCTCTCTCCACTAAAGCCCATAAGGCCCATTACTTCTCCCGGGGTTCCGTAACCTCGGCACTCCGGTTTTCTCCAAATCACCCGAACACTTCCGTGTCCGAATATAGTCGTCAATATATCAATCTTTATGTCTCGACCATTTCGAGACTCTTCGTCATGTCCGTGATCATATCCGGGACTCCGAACAACCTTCGGTACATCAAAACCTATAAACTCATAATAAAACTGTCATCGTAACGTTAAGCGTGCGGACCCTACGGGTTCGAGAACTATGTAGACATGACCTAGAACTGTTTCCGGTCAATAACCAATAGCGGAGCCTAGATGATCATATTGGCTCCTACATATTCTACGAAGATCTTTATCGGTCAAACCGCATAACAACATACGTTGTTCCCTTTGTCATCGGTATGTTACTTGTCCGAGATTCGATCATCGGTATCCAATACCTAGTTCAATCTCGTTACCGGCAAGTCTCTTTACTCGTTCCTTAATGCATCATTCCGTAACCAACTCATTGGCCACATTGCTTGCAAGGCTTATAGTGATGTACATTACCGAGAGGGCCCAGAGATACCTCTCCGACAAAACCTAATCTTGAAATACACCAACCCAACATGTACCTTCGGAGACACCTGTAGAGCACCTTTGTAATCACCCAGTTATGTTGTGACGTTTGGTAGCACACAAAGTGTTCCTCCGGTAAACGGGAGTTGCATAATCTCATAGTTGTAGGAACATGTATAAGTCTTGAAGAAAGCAATAACAACATACTATACGATCAAGTGCTAAGCTAACGGAATGGGTCAAGTCAATCACATCATTCTCCTAATGATGTGATCCCGTTAATCAAATGACAACTCTTTGTCCATGGCTAGGAAACATAACCATCTTTGATTAATGAGCTAGTCAAGTAGAGGCATACTAGTGACACTCTGTTTGTCTATGTATTCACACATGTATTATGTTTCCGGTTAATACAATTCTAGCATGAATAATAAACATTTATCATGATATAAGGAAATAAATAATAACTTTATTATTGCCTCTAGGGCATATTTCCATCAACTACAACATCACAATCAAACAGATTGGAAGATCAAATCCTGCCACATCGACAGTTCTAGCTAGAACTAGTAGAGAGGAGGGGGCGATTGAACTTACATACACCATCGGAGGAGGTGCCTGGCACATCGGAGAAGAGGAGCAGTTGATCCACCACCACAGTCAACCGGTCGTCGGAGTAGTTGCGCCGCTTACCTCGTCGTGGAAGTCGATCCGCGTCGGAGGGAAAGCTCGATAGGAAGGAAATGGTGGCGGGAGTTTTGTCGTGGCGATCACCCTGGCTATATAGGGCGACTGACGGGCGGTGACTCGAATTCGTCCCGCCGCTTTTTTGGAGACGGGACATCGCTCCCGCTATCTCCCTTCCTGCAGCTGCGCAGCGCGACATTCCCCTTCCCTGCATTGTTCGGGCCTGACTTGCTGGAAACTGTCGATTCGGCCGTTCCTAGCGGGCCTGGCTGAGCACTGCTTTAAGGTTCATACGAGCCAAGATTTAGATATGGGTGAGGCAACCAAACAAACCGAGAACTGCCTGTTTGAACCTGGGTCTGATTGGAGCAACCAAACACGTCCTCATATACAAAGCACAATAGAGAGGTGCGGAATAGGGAAAAAATGCTCGGTATGTCTGCTTTTGATTTATTGGTGACCGACGTCGGGGGCAACAATGTCCGCGTGGGTTCATCCGTTCATGCGAGAGAGAGTGTGAGTAGTAAGAGCATCTCTAGCCGTTCGGCCCCTGTATGCATAAAATTGCCCCTCGGGCGAGCGGGCGACTAGTTCGGTCTTTGGGGCGGTTTTGCCCGTTAAATGCCCCAGCTCGCCCCCAGTCGCCGATTTTGGCCTACTTTTAAACCCCCATTTTGGCGAAAAAGGCCCATATGGGCGAGAATAGGCCCATATTCGGCATGGTTCGCCGTGGCTCGGCGTTCAATTATCAACATAAATATTTTTTCCACATATTTCATCACAGAAAATTTAAATACTTTAACAAAATAGTACAACAACAAATAGTTCAATACAAATTATATAGTTCAACAAATAAAAAAAATCATATTTCATCACACGTCGCGCCCGGTGTCGCCCTTGAGCCTCCATAGGTGCTCTATCGATCTTGCTGCAGTTGATGATGCACTGTGGGTCTCGGATCTCCGACGATATCGAGGAAGGCAGTCCAGGTTGCCGGTAGCTGGTGATCAACTTGGGCAAGAGGACCCTGCATGTGGTATGGTTCAGTGTCAAACACTGGCTCTTCCTGCTCGCTCTCAATGATCATGTTGTGCAAGATGACATAGCAGGTCATGATCTCCCACATTTGATCTTTGGACCAGGTCACAAATCGAGATTGGAGCACACCAAATGCCCGCTCGACATCCTTCCTGCAAGCCTCCTGAATCTTCGCAAACCTGGCGTTCTTGCCTCTAGGCACAAGGTTTTTGATGGTCTTCACAAATGTCGACCATCTCGGATAGATGCCATCAGCTAGATAGTACCCCTTGTTGTAGTGCCGCCCATTGATCTAGAAGTTCACCGGAGGAGAATGACCTTCAACAAGCTTGGCAAAGACAGGAGAGCACTGCAGCACGTTGATGTCATTGTGAGTTCCTGGCATACCAAAGAAGGAGTGCCAAATCCAGAGGTCATGTGTGGCCACCGCCTCAAGTACCACACTGCAACCGCCTTTGGCGCCTTTGTACATCCCCTGCCAAGCAAATGGGCAATTCTTCCATTTCCAATGCATGTAGTCGATGCTTCCAAGCATCCCAGGAGATCCTCTTGTTGCATTCTGTGCTAGGATCCGAGCAGTGTCTTCCGCATTGGGTGTTCTCAAGTATTGCGGTCCAAACACTGCCACCACTGCCCGACAGAACTTGTAGAAACACTCTAGGCTGGTGGACTCGGCCATGCGCCCATAATCGTCCAGTGAGTCACCGGGAGCTCCGTATGCAAGCATCCTCATCGTTGTCGTGCATTTCAAGATCGAGGTGAATCCATGTTTGCCGGTGCAGTCCATCTTGCATTTGAAGTAGTTGTCAAACTCCCGGATGGAATTCACAATCTCGAGAAAAAGCTTTCTGTTCATCCGATAACGGCGCCGAAATGTCCTGTCGCCGTGAAGTGGAGCACCGGCGAAGTAGTCGGCGTAGAGCATGCAGTAGCCTTCGAGACAATGCCGGTTCTTTGCTTTCACACGCCCCGGCGCCGAGCCACCTCGCCGCGGCTTTTCATTGCTCGCCAGCAGCTGGGCGAGGGCGGCGAGCACCATGAGATGCTCTTCTTCTTGGACGTCGGCCTCGGCTTCCTCCTCCAGCAGCGCGGCGAGCACTTCCTCGTCATCCGAGTCCATCGCCGAGGCAGGCAAATCGCCGAACAGCTTGCCGGAAACGTCGGCCGGAAACGCCCAGCTGGTGTCGGAGGGGCTGCCGCGACGAACCTCTGCTATTTTTTCGGCCGGGAATGGTTATGTACCGGTGAAGGGCGGCGGGGCGGCACCGGGATATACCTAGTGGCGGCCAAGAGCGCGGGGGGTGGGAGACGAGTCGGGGAAGAAAATCTTGACTTTTCAACTGATGGCGTGGGACAGCCGCGCTTTTCCCTTGCGCTGGAGCCCCCAAGCGCCCCCCAACGCGTCGGGTTCGGCCTGCGGCCGCCGGGCGGAGAAAAGGACCAAGCCGGCGCTTTTCGTCATCCTGGGGCACGACTGGGCCGGTTTTTTTTTTGCGCCGACGCCGAAAAAATCACCTGGGGGGCCGGTTGGGGGCGCGGCTGAAGATGCTCTAATAACTGAGGACGTGCTTACCTAGCACCATACACTAGACCATACTCCTACTGATTTGACCACACAGAGTAAAAGGTGCACAAGACTGCTACGGCCGAAAGGTTGTGTGTTCTAGTACCATCCAATGCAGGATACGACCACTGTTGCAGTAACTCTCGTGTAAAAAAATGTGCCTTACTGCATCATGAGATGAACGAACTACTACTACAATTCAAATATACAGTACGAATCTTAGATAAATGCGAACCGAGGGAATCTGACGGAATCTTACTCCCCATTTCTAAATATAAGTCTTTTTCTAAAGATTTCATTACAAACTGAATATGAATGTATGTAGACATATTTTAGAGTGTAGATTTACTTATTTTGTTTCGTATGTAGTTCATAATGAAACTCTAAAAAAGCTTATATTTAAGAACCGGAGGATTAGATGATAGTTAAGCAACAAATGTCTTGCTCATGTTCGCCTTCCACTACTCCTTATCAGCATGACCAACAACTTAATTAGCACAAACAGAAAGTAACAGTTCTGTGTTGTTGGTATGTAGCAGGAGTACTGCATCTGCATTTTCCATACCAGATGCTATGCTACTTTTTTCTTTAAGAACCGCCATTCAAGGCAATTTATTCAAAGTTTGGCGGACAACATCCGACTGCACAAAGGCAGTCAAAAAAAGCAGGAATTACATCAAAAGATTCTACACTCAATCCTTATTTGGTACTCCCTCCGTCCGGAAATACTTGTCGGAGAAATGGATAAAAATAGATGTATCTAGAACTTAAATATGTCTAAATGCATCCATCCCTGCAACAAGTATTTTCGGACGGAGGGAGTAATTTCGAATTCCTGCAAGTTCGAGAGAAGTAACTGAATCTCTCTAAGTAGATAGTCTCCATTGGACCTAAACGAGTCATCCTTTCATTCATCCCGGATTACCACACAATCCGTTTCAATGAAGGACTTTCTGCCATGAGCACCCCTTTTGTATCGCCCCACTTTGAAATTTGCGGGTAGATGCATGCTACTGGATCAACGACATGTGCTGACGACTACGCACCATGTTCGGGCCTGTGACGTGCCGCTGCCATTACATCTAGGTGTGTGTTTACAAAAAAACCGGGCGCAGTGAGCGCCCTCACAAGACTTATCACGTGTGCACGGACCCCATCATGGTGCTGGGCCGCCCTTTTTTTATTTGCAGAAAGCAAGTGGCAACCAGGTAGTGTGGAGACAATGAACATGTTCCAACACACATCTGGGGTGGATAGGAGACACCTGGATGCGGCCGTCCTGTTGGTTTCCAAATCCGCTCCAAATTTACCAGTCTATCAATTCGACTGCACTTCTCCCGCGTTCGTTCTCCATTTCCCGCATCCGCGTAGCCGCCCACCCTTGCTCATTGTCCTTGCCATCGTCCTTGTCTACCGTCGTTCATGTCATCGCCGACTACTCTATTTGCCGCCATTAACATGGATGATGCCTCAACGAAATTGATGGGATCCTGACCGTGATGGTCAGCTGCAAGGCAGAGAGTGTCGCCCAGAGGGAGCACCGCCAGAAGCAGTGCCAGTGTGAAGCGGTGAGGAAGGAAGTTGAAAAGAGGGCCGATGTGGAGATGGCCGGTGACGACCAGATGGACTTGGGCGCGGGTGGTCTGGCAACCCAAACCGGTCCGCCTATCGTGGACGCTGTTGGGAAATGTTGTAGAAAGCAAATAAAAATCCCCCTACGATCACCCATGAACAATCTGAAGATGTGTTTTGGATTGGTTGTTACCAACTCGAGTTGCATCGGAAGAAGGGTCGGTGTAGATTGTTCTCGAAGTCCCTCGAACTCTAAATGAATGATCCGCGAACCGCCCACAAACAGTCCCTCGAACGAAAGATCGAAGGCACGACCTCTCCACATATTGCAAGTATACAGTCTTCACAATCCGGCAGCGCTTCGTCGTCCAGATCTAATCGTCGCCGGAGAATTAGAGGAAGGAGATTAAAACCATAATGGGCATCTAATTATGGGGATTATAGAATCTAGATCTAGTTTTAATTGGAACAACTCAAACTAGACTAGAGAACTAGAGGAGACTCCAAAATCTTGTGTATCCAAAAGTGCCCAGAACCTCTAGTATATATAGGTTGTAGGGCCGGGCCATCAAAATCCGAGACCCTGTGCCAAAATCTAAAATGGGCTCTTTTTTGCTAAAATATCAATTTTCTTATAATCAAGGGAATCACAATTTCTTGGATCAAATATATCAATATGAAAAGAATCACCAACATCCGCAATAGGTCAAGAATTCACGTTGTATCAATATTATTAGCCCCGATGTTATCACGATTTTCTTCACCCGCTACATTATTTTCTTTCTCTGACTGTCTCTAGGGATAGGATCATTTTCAACATTATTGTCACGTGCATGCTCTTGATCCAGTGACTGATTATGGGAGGACACTTGTGGTTTTCGTATAACAAACTTATCCATATCTCCAAACTGAGACTGAGTTAAGTCCTTGATTTTTTATTTCTCAAACGCTTTTGGTAAACAGGTTCATATTTTCTCAAGAAGATATGTCCAAATCTTACAATGCTAAGACTCATAATTGATGAAAATAATAAAATTACTTCAAAGTTTCAACAAAACTATATAATGGATCAAAATTGGAACTCACAGCCAAAGTAAGGGCTCACAGAATCACCTACTATAGATGCAACGAAGCTTGACAAATCGAAGATGGTGCAAACTTCCCCTGCCATTCTGCCGGTTGCCGTTCCTCCTTTCATCGATCTGATCTCTGGGTCGTTGGATCTCTAGACCGTTGTCCCTAGCCGCCGCACGAAGAAACGAAGGGAGGGGAACTAGGGAAGGAGAAGGGACGCTTCGCTTGCTTTGTCTCTTGACGCGAATCTCGATGCTGAGCTGAAAGAAGCCATCTAGCTACTGCCTATAGACCCGTAGGTCTATGGTGAACTACTCACACATCATCAGAGAGGCACGAATGAGAATGATGAACCCCTTCATGATGGTGTCTAGATTTGATCTGGTGGTTCTGGAACTTGCGGCGGCTGGAATTATGTTTCGTTGCCTCCCCTATGGTTTTTGGATTTTCGGGGTATTTATAGAGCGAAGAGGTAGTGCGGGAGGCGGCTGAGGTGGGCACAATCCACCAGGAGGCGTGCCCAGTTGGGTTGTGTTCCCCTTGGAGCCCCCTCTGGTACTTCTTTGGCCCATCGTGTTCCCTCTGGTCCAGAAAAATTCTCCAAAAAGTTTCGCTGAATTTGGACTCCGGTTGATATTGATTTTATGCGAAGTAAAAAACAAGAAAAAAATAGGAACTGACACTTGGAACTATGACAATAGGTTAGTCCAAAAAGGATATAAAGTTGCTATAAAATGATTGTAAAACATCCAAGAATGATAATATAACAACATGGAACAAGCAAAAATTATAGATACATTGCAGACGTATCAGCATCCCTAAGCTTAATTCTTACTCGTCCTCGAGTAGGTAAATGATAAAAGCAGAATTTTTTATATGGAATGCTGCCTAACATGTTCATCACATAAAATTATCTTTTGTAGCATGGACATATGGACTTTTATACGATTCAAAGCAATAGTTTAGTTTTGACATGAAGATTTCAATACTCAAGCATATCAACAAGCAACCATGTCTTTCAAAATATCAACACTAAAGTGAGTTATCCCTAGACCATTATGCTCAATCATTGATCCATTCATGATACACACTCGCATATTAGCTACAGCCAATACTCAAGTACGATCACAATGCCTATTAGTTGGTGCTTTATAAGAGAAGATGGAGACTCAAATAAAAAAAAATTGCATAAAGTAAATAGAAGGGCCATTTGCATTTCTATCCCTAACTCGACCCACCTACTCATATTTGCCCCTAATTTCGAAGTCTGCTCAAATTTTCCCCTCTGCCGTTAGGTGACGTTGTAAAAATGCCCTTTCGTTCTATTTCCATCCGGTCAAAGGGGTTTGACCCTCTACTCGAAGTTTTTTGGACAATTTGCCCGTGCCTCCATGTGTCTCTTACATGTGGGACCCACTCAAAAATAAAATGAAAGGAAAAACACTTTCTCTCACCACCCTCTCACACACACTTACATATGGTCCCCAACCAATAAAAAGACAAATAATCTAATTAGGGGTGGGCCCACTGCTCAGCCACACAAAAAAGACAATTAAACTAATGGCCGCTAAAATAATCCCGTCGGCGACCAAATCCAGCGGTGGAGGCACGCCGGGAGACTGCGAGGAGGCCGGCCAAGAGAACTAGGCGATAGCCTTGGCCCGACCGCGTCAAGGATTGGTCACTTAGGACCATATGGTCGCCGGAGCTAACGGCGGTGACCGTTACCGCAGCGGCTCTGGGAAGCCTAAGCGGGGGAACTAAACTGCTTGAGGGAGAGGGTCTCCGGGTGTGCGAGGCTAAGGAGATCACTACGAGGACGATGGTCACGTCGCTGGGGATCAGGGAACACCAGAGTGATGACTTCAATGATGGCGGCCATGATAGTGCTCGGATCTCGCGGGGAAGATGACTAGAGACAACAGAGTTTGTTGTGGAGGAGGCCCACATCTTCTGGGGCACCTCAGGTTGCTCAGTAAGTCGTAGGAATAGACCAGGGGGCTTCGACGGCGCTGAATCTGTGGGGGAGGTCCGACACCAGAGGCAGGGAAGATGCATCATGGTGCTCGGTCCTTAGGTTCTCTGGTCAAATTCATAGGTTGGGATGACAACGAAATCCTGTAGGAGATTTGTGGTGAGGTGCCGGCGCTTAAGGTTGAGGTTGGCCACGTGACTGACCGACGACGGCGACTGCGACGACACGCTCTCCGACGTGCTTGTGGGAGAGGACTAGAGGGCGGGAGAGAGAATGAGGGTGTCAGGGGAGGCTAGTGGCGGCGTCATGGGAGGCCAGTTGCGGCGCAAGGCGAACTAGCGGCAGCGGTGTCGACCAGGCCGGGGCCTCTGGTTCACCGGAGGTGACAGAGACCATGGGGTAGGGAGAGAGATGATTTATTTCTTTTATTTTATATATACTTTTTGTTAGGCCCCGCTTGTAAGTTAGAGAGAGAGAGAGGTGGTAGGGATTTTTTTGTAGGCCCACATGTAAGTGATACAGAGAGAGGTGAGAGAGAGATTTTTAGTGAGAGGGTCCAGCTGTAATGAGGGGCAAATTGTCCAGAAAACGTCAGGTAGACGGTCAAACCCCTTTGACTAGACGGAAACGGAACGGAAGGGCATTTCTATAACGTCACTTAACGACAGAGGGACAAATTTGAGCATGCTTCAAAATAAGGGGTAAATCTGAGTAATGGGTTCGAGTTAGGGACACAAACATAAAATACCATAAATAAAGGAAGTAGGGATTTGTAGAGGTGCCAGAATTCAAAGCTTAAATTGGGAGATATATTATTTAAGAGGCATACTTTTCCCGTCAACAAAAAGGATTGAGTAATTCCCAACACTTTCCATGCTAGATATATCATATGCGGTTCCCAAATAATAAAGTTTATTCCTTTTTCCGCCATACTTTCACATTTCACGGCTAGTCGTATCCACAGGTACCGTCCATACCAACACTTCCTAAGGAATTTATTATTTGACAACATAAAATAAATTCAATTTTCATTTCGGGATGGGCATCCCTAATACCTTTGCCATACTCTCGTGCAATGACAAGTGGATAAGCACTCATCTTGAGAATAACACATCTAGTATCGAAAATATTGGCCACCCCCTGCCGCTTCATGAGCGTTGATTTTGAAAATTAGAGATGACACATACAAATTTGCTTAGAACGGCACGGGAATACCCCATATAGGTAAGTATGATGGACTCATAACACAAAACTGGTTTTAAGTATTTTGGATGCACAAGTAGTATCTCTACTTAGTACAAGTGAAAGCTGGCAAAAAGATTGCGAAGCATCCAACCAAGAAATGAAAAATCACATAAGCGAGCATTAAGCATAACTAACACCGAATAATGCACCACAAGTAGGATGTAATTTTTTTGCACAACTATTAACTTTTGTGCTTGCATTATTCTTACTAAAGCATAATTACTCACCAACATGACTCACATATCACTGTCATCATATCGCAAAACTATTACAAAGAATCAAGTTTATTTTGTCCAATTATATTCACGAAAGTTTTTATTATATCCTTCTTGAATATATATCACTTTAGGACTAGTTTCATATGTTGTTTTTGATAGCTCAAACAAATCTAAGTGAAGAACATGAGCATAAAAAATTTCTCCCCTCAAAATAATATAAGTGAAGCATGAGAGAATTTCTTCAAAAATTTACTAACTCTCAAATAAATCTAAGTGAAGCATGAGAGCATTTCTTCAAAATAGTAAAGCACACCATCCTCAAAAAGATATAAGTGAAGCACTAGAGCAATTCCATAGCTCAAAAAATTTAAATGAAGCATAGAGATCAATTCTAACAAATCATAGGATAATTTAAACTCTCTAAAATAGGTGTGTCCAGTAAGGATAGATGACACAAACAAAAAAACCAACAAAGACTCATATGCTACAAGATGCTCCAAGCAAAACTCATGATATGTGACGGATAAAAATATAGCTCCAAGTAAAATACCGATGGTCATTAGAAGAAAGAGGCGATGCCTTCCGGGGCATCCCCAAGCTTAGTTGCTTGTTTTTCTTTGGATAATAACTTGGGGTTATGTGGGGCATCCCCAAGCTTAGGCACTTCTTACTCCTTATTCCTTCATCCATCATGATCTCACCCAAAACTTGAAAACTTCAACACAAAAAACTCAACAAAACCTTCGTAAGATACATTAGTATAACAAAGCAACTCACCACTCTAAGTATTGTTGCAAACCCATTCATATTTTATTTTTGCATTATATCTACTGTATTCTAACTTTACCATGGCTCATACCCCCCCCCCCCCCCAGATACAAACCATAGATTCATTAAAATAAGAACACAACACAAAGTAAATAGAATCTGTCAAAAACAGAATAGTCTATAGCAATCTGAAAACTTCGTATACTTCTGTAACTCCTTAAATTCTGAAAAATTAGGAAGATGTAGGAATTTTATATATCAATATTTTGTAAAAAATTCAGAAGCTTTTGTCAATTCTTTGATTTTTTTAAATTATTTTACTGGACGCAAAAGTATTTGTTTTCCAACAAGATCAAATCAACTATCACCAAACATAATCCCAAAGGCTTTACTTGGCACAAACACTAAGTAAAACATAAAAACACAATCATAATAGAGGCATAATTGTGCAAACACTCAAGAACAGAAAGAAAAAGACAAAAATAAAATTTATTCATTGGGTTGCCTCCCAACAAGCTTTTTCTTTATAGCCATAAAGATAGGCTTGAGATTTTATTGATGCTCACATGAAAGATAATAATTGCAACGCAAAGATAGCATCATAAAACATGTGACAAACACATTTAAGTCTAACATACTTCCTATGCACATAGGAATTTTATAAGCAAGCAAATTATCAAGACAAGAAATATCTAGCATATGCATGGAAGAAAACAATAGCAATCTCACGATGAAGAGATGTAATTTAGTAACGTAAAGATTTCTATAACCATATTTTCCTCTCTCATAATAATTGCATGTAGAATCATAATCAAATTCAACAAATAGCTATCATATAAATTTTTCTCTTCATGATCCACATGCATAAAAGTTTTATAATCTTCCAATATAGTGGGATTAACATCAACTAAAGTCATGATCTCTCCAAACCCACCTTTATCAAAACTTTCATAAGATTGAACACTCTCCAAATATGTGGGATTATTTTTACTTAAAGTTGACGCTCTTCCAAACCCACTTTCAATATTATTGCAAACATATTCATCATGAGGCTTAAGTAAATTTTCAAGATCATAAGAATCATTATCACCCCAATCATGATCATTGCAACAAGTAGTGGAGATAGCAAAATTAGCATCCCCAAGCTTGGGGTTTTGCCTATTATTAGCACAATTGGCATTACTAGAATTTATAGCAAAATCATTGCAATCATGCTTTTCATTAAAGGAGCTATCATGAATCACTTCATAATTTTCTTCATCACAATTTTAGATTCACGAATCTCAAGCAAAACTTCATAAGGATAATCTAGTGCACTCAACTCATGAGCAATTGGTTCATCATGATTGGATTTTTTAAAAATACTAGCAAGTGGATGGGGATCCATATCAATATATTTTCAGCAAACGAAGATGCAAGCATATAGAAGGCACATGGAAACACAAGCAAACAAAAGATCGAACGAGAAAAAGGCAAACGGGAAGAAGGCAAAATAAAAAGGCAAATTTTTGTGAATTGGGGGAGATGAAAATGAGAGGTAAATGGCAAATAATGTAAATTGCAAGGAGATGATATCTGTGATTAGGAACCTGATAGATGTTGATGATGTCTCCCCTGCAATGGCGCCATAAATTCCTTTTGATGTCGCTTGAACTACGTCGGTATTTCCTGAAAGAGGCAGGGATGATGTAGCACAGCTACAGTAGATATTTCACTCAGTGATGAGACAAAGGTTATCGAACCAGTAGGAGAACCAAGCAACACTATGTAAATGATACCTGCACACAAAGAACAAATACTTTCAACCCGACGCGTAAGAGGGGTTGTCAATCCCTCCCGGGTAAAAGATAGATTGATTTGTAGTAGATTGGATAAATATATCTCACAATAAAAAAATAAAAATAAATAAAAAGTGCAGCAAGGTATTATTTTGTTTTAGAATAATAGATCTGAAAAGAAAAGCAAATGAAAATAGATCTCAAAGCAAATATGAGAATAGACCCGGGGACCATAGATTTCACTAGTGGCTTCTCTCGAGAAAAATAGCATACGGTGGGTAAACAAACTATTGTTGGGCAAATGATGGAACTTCAAATAATCATGATGATATCCAGGCAATGATCAATATATAGGCATCACGTCCAAGATTAGTAGAGCGACTCCTGCCTGCATCTACTACTATTACTCCACACATGGACCGCTATCCAGCATTCATCGAGTGTATTAAGTTCATGGAAAATAGAGTAATGCAATAAGAACGATGACATGATGTAGACAAGATCTATTCATGTAGGAATAGACCCCATCTTGTTATCCTTAATGGCAACGATCAATACGTGTCTTGCTGCCCCTTCTGTCACTGGAAAAGAACACCGCACAATTGAACCCATCACAAAGCACCTCTTCCCATGGCAAGAAAAATCGATCTAGTCGGCCTACCTAAACCAAAGATTCGAATAATAAATATGAGGCTATAAATAATCATGCATAAAATAGATCAAAACTCAAATAACTTTCATGGATAAAATAGATCTAATCGTAAAACTCAAAGTTCATCGGATCCCAACAAACACATCGCAAAAAGAGTTACATCAAATAGATCTCCAAGAGACCATTGTATTGAGAATCAAAAGAGAGAGAGGAACTCATCTAGCTACTGCCTATGGACCCGTAGGTCTACAATGAACTACTCATGCATCATCGGAGAGGCACCTATGAGGATCATGAACCCCTCCGTGATGGTGTCTAGATTGGATCTGGTGGTTTTGACACTTGCGGCGGTTGGAATTGTGTTTCATCGACTCCCCTAGGGTTTTTGGATTTTCGGGGTATTTATAGAGAGAAGAGGTGGTGCAGGAGGAGGCTGAGGTGGGCACAACCCACCAGGGCGCGCCTGGGCTCCCGGGCACGCCCAGGCGGGTTGTTCTCCCCTTGGAGCCCCCTTTGGTACTTCTTTGGCACATCGTGTTCCTTCTGGTCCAGAAAAATTCTCCAAAAAGTTTTGCTGCGTTTGGACTCCGTTTGGTATTGATTTTCTGCGAAGTAAAAAAAGAGGAAAAAACAGGAACTGGCACTGGGCACTATGTCAATAGGTTAGTCCCAAAAATGATACAAAGTTGCTATAAAATGAATGTAAAACATCCAAGAATGAAAATATAACAACATGGAACAAGCAAAAATATATATACGTTGGAGACGTATCATGCCTCCACTTAATCTAACGGGCGGGACCGACCAACGCTCAGAGCCGCTCACTGGTGGGGCCGAGGGCCCACTGGCAGGTTTGAGGGGGAGGGGCTTCGTCTTCTTCCTCTTCCCGTCGTATGCCCGCGGACAGGGAGGCCGCCGGCGCCATCGCTCGCCTGGCTGGCTCCGGCCATCTCCCGAGGTGATCTGGCCATCGATGCACTCAGGAGAAGATGCCGCCTCCATCCCGCCTGAACATGGTCGCCGGTGAGGACCAGAGTGGTGGCTGCATGGGATCTTGCGGACGAGGCCCCCGACCGAACTTGGGCGCATGACGATGCGCCACCAGAGGAGGGACTGGAGAGTGGGGGAGGTCCGCCGGGTTCTGGGTGGTACTACAGTGGTGAGGGAACGGAGGGAGGGGTTCGACCTCAAGCTAATATAACCGGATAACCGAGGCAGCCATGGCGGCAATGGAGAGGCGGGAGGGCGGCTCGAGCTCGGGAAAGAGGTTGGGGAGTGCTAGAGGATTGAGGTGAGGAGGATGGAGAGGAGAGGCAGCACCGGGGATGGCTGTATATAGCCGGGCATCGACGCCCGTGATTAGATGTCGTAGCGAGAAACTGGTCGGCGCTCTGGCGATGGCTGGGAGTGTCTCGAGGCAAGGGAGGGGGTGGGAGAGAGCAGGGGAGGGTCAAGGAGCAGAGCAAGGCCAAAGGCACGAGGAGGAAGAGGACGGAGCGGCAACAGAGCCAGTCGGTGCACTGTACGCCCGTGGGCACGCGGCGACGAGCGAGCTACAGAAGGGGGCATGAAGATGGAGGGCGGCAGGTAAGAGCAGGGCGTCAGGTCGGCACCAGGGTACACGCGAACACCGCTAGGAAACCGCGGGCCAACGAGACCCGACACGCAGAGCGCGCTCTCTGCAGCTAGAGCGCGTGTAGACACAAGAATCCACGCGGTCACCGCTTGGCATGGCAAAGATGGGACACTAGGGGCTATCAAATTGTGTCTACCGTGTTGTTTTTGCATCACGGGGACTTTGGGAAGTGAAGGATCAACAAGAGAAGCCAAGGAGAGATGTGAGGCTTCACTGGGAGTTTCGTGTATCAAACTTTGACCATGTCACTGTGATCAACAAGGAAGTGCTAAGGGCCAGAATTGATGCCTGGGATGTTTAGGGTAGGATGGACTATCATCATGTGCAATTGGATAAGAAATGTACCACAAATTAATGTAGTTGCTTTGCAACTGCAGTTTTCGTCCAGAATCTAGACTAAGATGATGCTCTCACATGGAGTAGCCACTTGAGCTGAAATTTGGTAGGACCTGATGATTTGGACATATAAAGGTGCTGTAAAAATTTCATACCATTTGGACTAGAAAAATGGTACTTCCTTCACAGACATCCTCTCTGTCCAGAATACTGGGATAATTTTGGATATAAATTGGATTGCTGAAATGATCCCAAATTTTGGTGGAGATAATTTATATAGGTAGGAGAATAATCTGGTAATTTCTCAGAATTAATGAAGCAATATACAATATACTTGCTTCACAACCTGAAAATATTGCCAGAAGCAAAGATTTAAAGGTGTGCTCACATAGATAGTTGGATGGAGCTGAAAGAGTCATGATATGAGCACATTAAGGAGCCTGCAAAATTTCAAATCATTTGGATACTCCTAGATAGTACTTCCTTCAATAAGGCTTCCATCTGATAGAAACTTTGAAAAATTGCCCAGGAAGATTTCACTATGCAAATGGAGCTGAATTTCGTCATGAGGAAATGATTTTCGATGAGAGAGCTTGCCCAAAAATTTTAAGATCAATCAAGGAAACATAGGTGGCATTTCCTTCATAGAAGGCCACTCTGGACAGAAATGAAGAATAAATATTGATTAATTTTTTCTGGGCTAGAACAAGAAAGTTTGGACATATTTGGGACATATATGATCCAAACAATTTATGAGAATTATTTGGGAATTTTATGGAAGACAGAAACATAGGTTACTTCACAACCTAGGTGAGGCAGGGTTATTCCTTTAATAAAAAGGAATATTCCTGAGAAAAGGATTTTGGGGTTGGGCTAGAAATGAAATGACATGGCTTAGGGAGAGATTTGAGAATGATGAACCACTTGAGATAAGAAATGATGATGATCTCTGAGGTTTCAAGTCCACAGAACTGCTCCAGAAAGAAAAAATCAGACCAAAATCCAAATAAATAAAAAAGAAAAATAAAGGGCCAAAAACCAGGGTGTTACATTATTAGAGCCTTTTATTATTCATTTAGCATAACTGGAAACATTTTCCACCTATATATTATTTATCGGTGATACCTGATATTGCCTCATAAACTCCGAAACCCTTTCGGTGATCCCGAGACGCTTCTGGTTTCTCTCAAAACTATTTTAATTATTAGTGAAAATATTTCACAAAAATATTTCCTCATTACTCCTGTCCTAGTAACACTCAGTAGATCGTGATTACCTTAAGCTTGTGACCCTGTAGGTTTGTAAAAACATAGACATGAACAAAACTTCTTTCGTTCAATGACCGATAGTGGAACCATAGACATCCATCACGATCCCTACGAGTACACAAATGACACTCGAGAGAACCTTTGGTTACCATTTGCTATTCCCTTTGCTTCGCAATTCTTTACAAGACCCAAGGTGAGATATATCACTATCCTCTTGAGTCATACATATGCTCACTATATCGGTCTCCTCGTTACATGTTTTGTTCTTCTTTCTCATTGACATGTTCCGGCATCCCTGTGACCTAGTCACCCGTGTCAGGACAGACGATGATGGGTGTCGTCACACCGAGAGGGCCCTAATAGTATCTCTCCATTGTTGGAGGAGCAAATCCAACTCTTGAGCCATCTATTCCCTTGTCAAACTTTTTTGATGAATCTGTAAGTTGTCGTTATGATCACCATGTTATGAATGACGTTTGAGCAACCCCAAAGTCCACCATATGATAACAAGTGACTATGATACTCTCATGGTTTAAGAAATTAAACCACACTTAATTCTCTATGTTATAACAATTGACTTGTGAAGATTGCATCTCAAAGTATAACAAACAAGTTTGGGTTGATTCAATATAATCATTCTTCGAACGTCATATTCTCAAAGTTGTTTTAGGACTACCGCTACACTTAATGATATACAAAGATCCGAAAAACATGATCTAACAACACTTGAGCTAGTCTTAGAGGTGAGACTAGGAATCTAATTTTTATTGTTTACCATTCCACACGTGCATACGAGTTTTCCATTGAATTGCATATTCCAAGATCATAGTAGTTATAGCATAGAATATAAACTACTCCCTCCGCCCGGAAATACTTGTCTCGGGATTGGATGTATCTAGATGTATTTTAGTTCTAGATACATCCATTTGTATCCATTTTTCGACAAGTATTTCTGGATGGAGGGAGTATTAATTATGAACATGAAAAATATAATAATACAATATTATTGCCTTTAGGGTATATTTCCATTGGACTCCCACTTGCACTAGGGTCAATAATCTAGTTAGTATATTTTCTTAAACCAACGACAATCCGGTGTGCATCCATCCTTTGCATGTGGTATAGCCTTCATCTTATCAAATATTGACAACTCCAGATCCGCTTGTATCATTTGCATTTATATGCATCTATTATGCTTTCACAAGAGTTCATAATTGTATGAAACTAGCTTTGTATATATTGAATCACTGGCAGAACATTTGATTCCTTAGACTAAGCTATGGAACCACTACTATAAATAGTGTTCCATTGGCACAATCATCTAGAAACTATACCAAGCTCATAAATGAACTTTTGATTGATCACCCTCCATTGTTGCTTCTAAAGAAAAAATATACTTAGCCTTCTACTATAGAATTTACCATAGTAATTTTCTTGGACCAATTCCAACTTATTGTGCCATCATAAATCATTTAATTGAAATCAAAAGTCGCTTGGAGCAATGGTGAAGATTTTATCAATGTACTACTTACATAGCGCCTCTATTGATGCAACTCCTTACTACAATCTCTTCAGTTTGTATGTATGCGAGAAACATGTCATTAGTACTTAACAACACTTTCAGTGTTGTCCTATGATCAACACTTTGATCATTTCGATAAGTTTACTCACAACTTACTTGGACTACTGTAAATATCTGGTTGTTAACGTACCATGGAATATATTTAACACAAGTGTGATTGAAATCATGTATTTCGCACATCACTATTTAAGTATGCCAATTGTTGCTTAAAACTCCTCCCACTTGACTTCGACAAGAAACTCTTCTTGCATATTTTTATACTTAACTGCTTTAGTATCTTGTTAATATGTATTTTGGATAAGCCTGATTAGATTATTACGCCTAATACCAATACTACATTGCCTAAATACTTTACTGACAAACTAGTTCCAATAAAGTCTTAATTCATGTCAAGAAATTTATATAATTTCCAATCAACAATGTCATGCATACATAATATTTTAAAAAAATTATCATGCTCCCACTTACTTTCCTTTAAATGCAAGTATCTTTGCTTTCCTCAATGAAATCAAATTATTTGACTATTTTATCATAACAAAGATTCCAACTCCATCATGCTTGCTTTAGTCCATTATAGGATCTTTAAAAGTTTGCACACTTACTAGCATCCTCTGGATTGACAATTTATTTTTGGAGGTACAAGCTTGGTTCTGTTTCCATATCATGAAAATCATTTTGAAATCCATCTTTTATATCTCATAATTTAAATATTTAGTAATTTCTAATTTAACCCAAACTAACTTTTATATTGCTATGATGAGACAATCTCATCATAGTTAACTCCTTATTCTTGTCATAAACTATTTGTAACAAGTCAATTATTATAAATCAGTTTTATGTTTGTCAGTTATAGATCCATTACTTTTCTTTAGACTGTAAGTCTTCCACATAGTTTATCAAGTTTGGAACTTGAATTTTATGTGTGTAGACACTATCTCGGATTGTTGGCGTATAGCCAATTTACGGAGTTAGGGCCCATCAAGGCCTGTTTGTGTATTATAGGTTCATTGTTTATTCAACATTATATCATCTGCACACCATGAAGGTTTACGAGTTTGCCCTACCTATATATTTCAGTTGCCCTACGATCACCCAGAAACCCTATGAAGAGGTGGTTTGGATCGGATCATTACCAACTCTGGGTTGTAGTGGAAGAACAGTCGATGTAGATTTTTCTTAAAGTCCCTCGAATCGTAGATGAATGATCCTGCGAAACACCCACAAATAGTCCCTCGAACGGAAGACTGAAATCACGATCTCTCCACAAATTGCAAGTGTACGGCCTTCACGATCCGGCAACGGTTCGTCATCCAGAGCTAATCGTCGCCGGAGAATTAGAGGGAGGGTACTAGACCCACACTAGGCATGTAATTATGAGGATTAGAGAATCTAGATCTAGCTTGAATTGGAACATCTCGAACTAGACTAGAGAACTAGAGGAGGCTCCAAAAACTTGTGTGTCCAAAAGTGCCCAAAACCTCTAGTATATATAGGTTGGGGGGAGAGGAGGGAGCGCCACAATGGGGGAGGAGTCCCCCCCCCCCCCTTGGCCGGCAAAGAGGAGGGGGATTCCCCATCCAATTATTTGTCAGTAATACATGGTACTGCCCGATAAACTTAGTAACCCTTCCGTTGATCCCAGAACGCTTTCGATTCCTCTCAAAACCATTTCAAATATTAGTGAAATTATTTTACAAATATTTCCTCATTACATATGTCCTAATAATACTCAACAGATTGCGATTACCTTAAGCTAGTGACCATGTAGGTTTAGTAAAACATAGAGATGAACAAAACACTTTCGTTCAATGACCGATAGTGGAACCGTGGACGTCCATATCAATCCGATAAATACGTGAAAGAAATTAAAGTGAACATTTTGTTATCATGTGCTATTCCCTTTGCTTCGTGATACTTTACAAAACCCGAGGTGAGATGTATCAGCATCCTCTTGAGTCATACACATGCTTAATATACCGGTCTCCTTGTTACCGATTTTGTTCTTTTTTCTCGTTGACATGTTTCGGCATCCCCGTGACCTGGTCACCTATGTCTGGCCATACGATGATGGATGTTGTCACACCGATAGGGCCCTAAGAGTATATCTCCATCATCGGAGTAGCAAATCCCACTCTTGATCTATCTAGTGCCTTGTCAAACTTTCTGATGAATGTGTAAGTTGTCGTTATGATCACCGTGTTACAAAGGACATTTGAGCAATGCCAAAGTTCATCATACAGTAAGAAGTGACTACGATACTTTCATGGTCTAAGGACTTAAATCACACTTAACTCTCTGTGTGAAAAATATTGACTTGTGAGAATGCATCCTAAAGTATAACAAACAAGTTTGAGTCGATTCAATATGATTGTTCTTCCAATGTCATATTCTCAAAATTGTTTTAGGACTATCATTACACTTAACGATATCCTAAGATCTGGAAAACATGATAACTAACAACACTTGAGCTTTCCACTCAATCACACATTTCAGGATCATCGCAATTATAACATAGAATTATAACTATTAATTATGAACATGGAAATATAATAATAAGATATTATTGCCTCTAGGGTATATTTCCAATGGACGTGGGAAAAAGGAACTTGTCGGCATAACCCGACTCCGTTCGGGCCTCCTAGTGGTCGGCATCTCGGATAGCTTTCCGGAACATGCACCACCAAGGACATGATGATGGGCTCGTGACAACTCCGAAGGCACCAGACAACATCATGCAAGGATGGCACCGGGCATGCCCACATAGTGTTCGACAATATGCCCAACAAGACCTGGTACATTCTTAGACCCTGTGACATTTGATTGTTGATTCAATTGTTGCACATACCTTTCAATTAATCTTTTAGGATGATAGTTTTGCGATGCTTATTGTAGGAATAAATAATGCTAACAATGGTAAATGATGGTCAAGAGCCTTTTCATTTTGACATTAAGGTTACCTATTCACTTCAAACATTGCACACTGAAAATAATAAGGTAGTGAAGCCAAGAGGTCCGACATTCACACAGTTTGAAGATGTTTTTCGCTTGAATGTTGGTTGGCCACAAGCATGGATCCGGTAGGTAGAACCGAGCAAAAAGGTTTAAATATTGAGAAAAAATCATTAAAACTTTAACATGATAAAATACACTATGATGTTGCACCGAATTGCTAACGACTGCGGTGCATGCTCTCTCGAACATAGATGGTCCAACATCCAAGAGAACGTGAGCAAGTTTGTTGGTTTCCTCAAATAAGTGGTTGGTTGGAACCAAGACGACATCTCCGAGTCCAAAGTCATGCATATCTGGCATCAAGTATGTACTATCAAACCAAGAAGAAGCCATTTACTTTGTCCCATCGTTGGATGAAATTAAGTGGGGACCAAAGTGGAAAACGGGCCTTGAGGACATCCAAAACAGTGCCAAGAAGATGAAGACAAAGATGGGTCTAGCCCCAATCAATCAATTGGATTGGATGACGAAGAAGAGGCAAATGGCGGGGGTGGACATACAAGTCATCGTCTCAAGTATGAACCGACAGGTGACGGGAAACAAGTGGGAGAAGGATAGGATCGTGCGTGATGGCGCGTCAAGAAAAATGTCCTCCACTTGAACGGGCATTTTTTCTGCCAAGGAGGTTGAGGAGGAGATGTACAAGATCTTCATAGATATGTAAAGGGGGAACATGAATTTCAACGGGGAGATTTTGTTCTTATTTCTCGTTGACATGTTTCGGCATCCCGTGACCTGGTCACCTATGTCTAGCCATACGATGATGGATGTTGTCACACCGATAGGGACCTAAGAGTATCTCTCCATGGTAGGAGTAGCAAATCCCACTCTTGAGCTATCTAGTCCATTGTCAAACTTTTTGATGAATGTGTAAGTTGTCGTTATGATCACAGTGTTACAAATGACATTTGAGCAACCCCAAAGTTTGTCATACGGTAAGAAGTGACTACGATACTCTCATGGTCTAAGGACTTAAATCACACTTAACTCTCTATGTCAAACCAATTGACTTGTGACTATTGCGTCCTAAAGTATAACAAACAAGTTTGGGTCGATTCAATATGATAGTTCTTCCAATGTCATATTCTCAAAATTGTTTTAGGACTATCATTACACTTAACGATATCCTAAGATTCGGAAAACATGATAACTAACAACACTTGAGCTTTCCACTCAATCACAAATTTCAGGGTCATCATAGTTATAACATAGAATTATAACTATTAATTATGAACATGGAAATATAATAATAATATATTATTGCCTCTAGCGTATATTTCCAATGGACGTGGGAAAAAGGAACTTGTCGGCGTAACCCGACTCCGTTCCGGCCTCCTAGTGGTCGGCATCTCGGATAGATTTACAGAAGATGCACCGCCAAGGCCATCGTGATGGGCTCGCGACAACTCCGAAGGCACCAGACAATGTCAGGCAAGGATGGCACCGGGCATGCCCACATAGTGTTCGACAATATGCCCAACATGACCTGGTACATTCTTAGACCCTGTGACATTTGATTGTTAATTTAACTGTTGCACATACCTTTCAATTGATCTTTTAGGACGATAGTTTTGTGATGCTTATTGTAGGAATAAATAATGCTAACAATGGTAAATGATGGTTAAGAGCCTTTGCATTTTGACATTAAGGTTACCTATTCAGTTCAAACATCGCACGTTGAAAAGAATAAGGTAGTGAAGCCAAGAGGTCCGACATTCACACAGTTTGAAGATGTTTTTCGGTTGAATATTGGTTGGCCACAAGCATGGATCCGGTAGGTAGAACCGAGAAAAAAGGTTAAAATATTGAGAAAAAATCACAAACTTTAACATGAGCAAATACACTACGATGCGTCACCGAATTGCTACCGACTGCGATGCATGCTCTCTCGAACATACATGGTCGAACATCCAAGAGAACGTGAGCAAATTTGTTGGTTTCCTCAAATAAGTGGTTGGTTGGAACCAAGACGACATATCGTAGTCCAAAGTGATGCATCTTTGGCATCAAGTATGTACTAACAAACCAAGAAGAAGCCATTCACTTTGTCCCATTGTAGGATGAAATTAAGTGGGAACCAAAGTGGCAAACGGGCCTTGAGGACATCCAAAACAGCACCAAGAAGATGAAGACAAAGATGGGTCTAGCTGCAATCAATAAATTGGATTGGACGACAAAGAAGAGGAAAATGGTGGGGGTGGACATACAAGTCATCGTGTCAAATATGAACCGGCAGGTGACGGGAAACAAGTGGGAGAAGGATAGGATCGTGCGTGATGGTGCGACAAGCAAAATGTCCTCCACTTGAACGAGCATTTTTTCCGCCAAGGAGGTGAAGGAGGAGGGGATGTACAAGATCTCCATAGATATGTAAAGGGGGAATATGAAGTTCAACCGGGAGAGGTTGAACTTGGAGATGGAGAAAAGAGAACTGAAAAGGCAACATAAGTATATATGTGAAATGAGAGCTTGAAAAGGGGGCGACATTGCAAGGAATTAGAGAGAGAGAGAGAGAGAGAGAGGAGTCTCGCATATTGGATGATGAAGAAAAGAGGTGGTTGCTCGACGTGGAGAAGAGGATCAACGACCGCAAAAATGAGGTGTTTGACTCAATTGCCTATCGCCTATCCATGTATGAATTATTGAATTTTATTTTGGCATGTAATGAATTGTTGAATTGTCATTTATTTTGAATGGTCGAATTATTTACTTGATGATGAATTTGTGCTATATGATCAACTTGCGTGGATTTGCATGGTTATGAGGGTTGGCATATAAGGGTTGGCATGTATAAACGTCATGATTTGTCGTCCGATTGTGTATGCTCTAACACTCTTCCGTTTTCACCCAATAATATGGCGTCATGCATTCCTTATGGGCGTAGGTGGAGGAAGACCAAGCTACAGCACGCTAAGAGCATCTACAACCACGAGTAGAAAAAGTGAGCCCTCATATGTTGGCGGACGCGTCCGGTCACGTGTGTGGACAGTGCCCGATCACCCCATATTTCACACTACACAACCACACCTCATTTGACGATCCATATTTTCATACAACACTCTGGTATTCCCTCGCTTCGAACCTCCTCTCTGTCCTTTTCCTTTTCGTTGAAAAGAATCCTCATACAACATCCATGATCCACGTACATAGAACATATATAATAGGAACTAGCAAGCTACCAAACTAGCAACTACATCATTGGACATGTTGATGATGTTTTTGTCGAAGCCGTCGACCTCATGGTCATTAGTGGTCGGGCAAAACTCGAAACACCTCCTCATCATCCTCCACGGAGGCAAATGCCTCCTCAAACTCCACGTACGCGTCGTGGAGGAAGTGGCGGTCCGCCTCCACCTCCGCCTCAGAGTGGATGTAATCGAGGATGGCCTATTGCTCGCCCGCTCCGCAGCCTCCTTAGCTTGGGCGAGCTTGAACTCTATGAGCACGTCCTCCATCTAAACTTCGGCTTGCTCTGGCGCCGTTATCTCCTCCTTGTTTGAAGGCGGCTCCTCCTCCTACTACTACTCTGACTCTTCCATCTCCACCGCCACTTCCTATTCGGAGGCAGGCGGGCAGCAATGTGCGTGGCGCGGGCCTCTGCATGACGCTCCAGGGTCAGCAGCTTGTAGCGCGTGATCTTACTGTGGACCATGGCGGTGTCGGCATCAATGGACCTCGGATTCAAAGTGGAACAGGGAGAGGAGGGGGCAGCACGACGCAGACGGGAAGGATGAGCATGGGACAAGAGTAGGGTTCGTCCCCTTTCGGCTTAAATAGCCGAACTTTTGGTCCCTTGGGAGACGCGCCTGAGCGGCGGCATGAATGTATACTCACCTAAACTGGAGGAGATGCCCGTCGGTCTGATCTGTTTTGTGGGCCCATCCGTCAGTCTGACATTGCATACACGTCCAAGCATCCGCATATTCGCCCGAACCGCCCCATTTATGGTTATGTAGGGGGGTTCCGGTCAGCCAGGATGTTTGGATTGCACTTGCCACGTCCAGTTGCACTAGTAGAAAACATGGCATAAGTTTGGGGGAGATAAGCCCATTAGTCCAGGTTCGGTCAAGAATCGGGACCCATGGGCCCATTGGTGCCGGTTCATGAGGCCAGGGGCCTGCCGGGCCTCGTGGGGGCATTGGTCCCAATTCGTCTTACACCTTTGGTCTTGGTTGGTGGGACGAACCGGGACCAATGGGCCTCGCTCCTAGCCCACCACCATTGGCCCCGGTTGGTACCATGAACCGGGTCCAAAGGTTTGTCTTTAGAACCGGTTCAGGGCACGAACGGGGACCAATGAACCGGCCTGGGGAGAGGGCTTTTTTGTGTAAAACATTGAAAGCAAAAAGAATTTTCATAAAGCAAATAAAAAAAGCAAAAAAGAAAAGAAAATAAATAAGTAGAAACAAAATAAACTTTAATAAATTAAAATAAATAAACTTTAATAGAATAAATAAAAATAGCAACAGTAAGTAGAAACAAAATAAAATTAAAAAAGCAAAAAAGAAAAAATAAATAAAATAAAAAAAGAAAAGGAAATAAATAAGTAGAAACAAAATAAACTTTAATAAATAAGTAAAACAAATAATTTTCAAAACATTAAAAGCAAAAATAATTTTCATAAAGAATTTTTTGTTAGAAGCTTTAATAGCAAAAGGAATTATCATAAAGAATTTTTTGTTAGAAACTAAAATAACAAAATCTGGTTTTGAATATAATGATAAAACACAGTAATATTAAATAGCAGGAACAAGAATCACTCAAAAATGTATTTTTATAGTAAAGTTATTAAAAAACTAGTGATTCACACAAATTTCAAAAAAATCAAATTTAATCTATTCAAATTGGAAAACAAATGGCACTAACAGAAAGTTTATAGTTTTTATTACCTAAAAGTAAAAAGAATTAAAAAATAAAGCAAAAAACAAAAGAAAATAAATAATGCAAAAAACAAAACAAAAAACTGGAAAAAATAAAAATATGTCACCTACTGGGCCACCACGAGCTGAATACGACTAGAAACCCAACCAGCCAGGTGGGCCAGGATTCAGGCCCGCAGAAGGCCCAGTAGGCCCACAGGCATATGGAGAGAGGATAGGCCCGTAAGCCTGCTTTAGAGAGGAGCTCAACAGCTCAGGGGCACCGCACCTTATAAATAGGTGCGGCTCTCTCTCAGCTAGCGAGGTGCGACTAAACTCCCACCACCACGCCGCTGTGCAAGGCCTACTAGTCCCGGCTGGTGGCACAAACCGGGACCAATGCCCCCCCTTTGGTCCCGGTTCCTGGAACAAACCGGGACCAATGCCCCCCCTTTAGTCCCGGTTGGTGACACCAACCAGGACCAAAGGCCTCTGCTTCCCGCCCTTTGGGCTGTTGAAAAGAGACCTTTGGTCCCGGTTGGTGGCACCAATCGGGACTAAAGAGGGTCATTAGTCCCGGTTGATGCCACCAACCGGGACTAAAGGCTTTGCTATATAAGCAACACTTAGGGAATTTTCAGATTCATCTTTATAGTTGCCCCCGACGACATCGACGCCCCCAGGCTGCCCAACGCCAGCGCCATCGCTGTCCCGTGTTGTTCGGCTGCCCCGACGCCGCCCGCCGCCCCCGCTGTCACTGTCGCCCTCGCCAGTCATCGCCGAGGCTCGCCCCCGCCGTCGTCATCGCCTCGGGGAAGCACCACGCCGACGCCCGCGCCCCCTTCGTCCTCGACCTCGCCGTCCCCAACCTCGCCATCGACCATGCTGTGAGCCCCTGTCACCTCCTCTTTCCTTCACATCACCGTCCCCGCACGCCACCCATAAGCGCCGCCGCCAACCATTGTCGTCGGTGGCCTGTTTGTTTACGATGTATGTATGTATGTTCTATGTATATGCTGTATAATGCTCTTTTTTGCATTTTTTTTGGTTGATATTGTAGAATATGAACATTTTGAATATGTATGTATGTTCATATGCAAAGAAAAAGGTCTATTTTCTTGGTGATATGTATGTTCATATACTCATTTAAGAAAATTTTCTATATGTTACAATTAAGAAAAAAAAGTAAATGTATGTATGTTCATATGCAAAGAATACGCAAAGAAATTTTTTTGGCTGAAATGAGATGTATGTGAGATGTTTTGTGGAGACGAGATGTGATATACCCCCTCCCCGGTAACTTCAACATGAGGGGGGGGGGTCGATATACCCCCTCCCCGATAACTTTGATATGAGGGGGGGTGGGGGTCGATATACCCCCTTCCCGATAACTTCGACATGAGGGGGGTCGATATACCCCCTCCCCGATAACTTTGACATGAGGGGGGTGGGGGTCGATATACCCCTCCCCGATAACTTTGACATGAGGGGGGTGGCGGTCGATATACCCCCTCCCCGATAACTTCGACATGAGGGGGGGGGGGTTCATATGATGTTTTTTTTGTGCATATGATGTTTTTTTCATATGATGTTTTTTTTTCATATATGTATTAATTTTTTTATTTAGGTTGTTGGGGGACATAATCGCAAAAGGAGGTGATGTCATGTTGTATCTCAACGAAAGCGATGGTCTAGAAGGAGAGGGTGAAGCAGGCTACGGTTATCGAACCACAGAGGAGGAAGGACATGATTATGATGGCTCCCGTGACCGAATGCCGGTGCAAGAAGGAGACCGTGATGACGGCTCCGGTGACCGAACAGAGTCCGGCCAGGTATATATATTAATTAAGCCTGTGCTAACTAGCTAATTGATGCACTCATCGTTTTGGTATCTACAAATATTAACTCTCGTCTTTCTTCTTTTTTCTAGCCCTCCAGATCAAGCACAACTTCAGTAAAGAAATGAGGCCTGAAGAAAAAGTTGCGCCCGTATGAAAGGTTCACGATCACAGCAATCGCGCCTGGTGGCCTACCGATTGAACCCCTCCGGACCAAGGAAGCATTTTATGCTCAGTGCGGGGTTCCTTTTAGGGACATGATCCCGATCAGCATCGAGCTATGGAATCAGCCTAAGAAGGAAGAGCGTCAAGTTTCTTTTGTCGAAGATGCACAGAAAGAGGATCTTTGGAATGCGCTGAAGGTAAATTTCACCCTACCGGAAGAGGAGGATCTGGAGAATCCAGTTATAGAGCCATTGATCAAATCATGTGCTCTCGGCAAGACGGCAGATCTATTGAGGAAGTGGAAGAATGATCTGAAAGCAAAGTTTGTCGACAAAAAGAAGACACCAGAATTCACCGGCCGGTATGAGAAGATCAGATATCAATGGGACACATTTGTGGCCAACAAGATGATACGTCTCCAACGTATCTATAATTTATGAAGCATTCATGCTATTTTATTATTTGTTTTGAATGATTATGGGCTTTATTATGCACTTTATATTAATTTTGGGACTAACCTACTAACCGGAGGCCCAGCCCATATTGTTGTTTTATTGCATGTTTCAGTATTTCGAAGAAAAGGAATATCAAACAGAGTCCAAATGGAATGAAACCTTCGGGAGCGTGATTTTTGGGAAGAATATGATCCGGGAGACTTGGAGTTCACGTTAGAAGAGCCTTGAGGAGGCCAGGAGATAGGAGGGCGCGCGCCCCCTACTGGGCGCGCCCCCTGTCTCCTAGGCCCCTCGAGCACCCCCCGACCGACTTATTTCACCTATATAATCCCATATACCCTAAAAACATCAAAAACGAAGATAGATCAGGAGTTCCGCTGCCGCAAGCCTCTATAGCCACCAAAAGTCAATTGGGACCCTGCTCCGGCACCCTGCCGGAGGGGGGATCCCTCACCGGTGGCCATCTTCATCATCATCCACTACAGGAAACAGCTAGTTTGTCGTCAGTGAGCATCTTTGCCGTCAGCTTTTCATCGGGGTAGACGGCAAAGAGCACATTTTCCGTCAGCTGCTGTCGGCAAAGAATGACTGACGGCAAAGATAACTTTGGCGTCTGTGATTTCTATTATAGACGGCAAAGAAAACTTTGTCGTATGCGGTTTCTATTACAGACGGCAAAGAAAACGTTGTCGTATGCGGTTTTTATTACAGACGGCAAAGAGCACTCTTTGCCGTATGTAATAAAAACCGCATACGGCAAAGTACTTTGCCGTGTGTAAAAAAACGATAGACGACAAAGAAGAAACACACCTCGCTGATCGATCCCCCGGATCGATGAGGTGGCACGATCCACACCCCACGCTGCATCTCTCTCCCACACCCCCAACACGTTCTCTCTCTCTCCCCCACATTCTCTCACCCTCAACCGACCCCACCATGTTCTTTCTCCCTTATCCCCACGTTCTCTGTCTCACGCATCTCTCTCTCACGTAACTCACTAGTAGCCCCGCCACGGTCACCGCCGGCCACCCTGCACCCAGCCACGCTCCCCTCCAACTGCCCCGTCCTCTCTCCTCCCTCGAGCCGGCCCGGTCCCCCATCCACGTCGAGCCGGCCCCGTCCCCCATCCCCGCCATGGAAGCCGCCGCCGGCCTCCTGCCTCGCGGCGCCGCCCGTTCCCCAGCGCCCCATGCAGGAGGCCTCGCGCCGCCGCCCGTTCCCCAGCGCCCCACGCCGGAGGCCTCGCGCGACCTCCTCGCTCTGGCGTCTCCTCCCTCCAGCATCTCCTCTCTCTGGCGAGCAGCACGGTGCATATTGCGTGAACAACACGGGCGGCACGGCGGCTTCCTCACTCCGGCGAGCAGCGTGGCTTTCTCACTCCAGCGAGCAGCGCGAGTGGCGTGGGTTCTTCCCTCCATCGCCTCCTCACACCGACGAGCAGCGCGGGCGGCGCGGCGCGGGCCAGTGAGCGGCGCGGCCTCCTCCCTCCGGCAAGCAGCGGGGCCGCGCGGTGCGGGATCCTCCCTCCGGTGCTTCCTCACTCCGGCAAGCAGCGCGAGCGCGACCTCCTCCTTCTGACGCCTCCTCACTCCGGCATGGCCTCCATCCAGCATGGCCTCCCTCCGGCAGCGGGGCTTTTCTCCGATGAGGTCGAGCGCGTCCAACATCTCTTCTCCGGTGATGTCGGCATGGTGAGCAGCTTGGTTGTTGGGCGTGTGCGGGCGGCAAGAATCTCTGCTCCGGCGAGCTTAGTACGAGATGATGTGGACGTGCGGTGACGAGACTGTTGATCTAATTTTTTTTAATAAAAAAGAACGGTTTGCCGTCGGTGATGTTTCTGCCTAACGGCAGAAAAGTAATCTGGCTCACGGCAAAACACTGACGCCGTCCGTTACGGTCATTAGTCTGTTAGGTTACTTTTCTTTGTCGTCTCGACGGTCTAGTTGACGGCAAACAGTATAGACTGACGGCAAAATCTTTGCCGTCATGCAGAAAAAATAGCAGACGGCAAAGTATTCTTTGCCGATTTATCTTTGCCGTCTCAATTTGCTGTCTACTTCCTGACGGCAAACTCTTTGCCGTCTGGATTTACGTCTATGCCGTCTGTAATCCACAGACGGCAAATTAACTATTTCCTGTAGTGATCCCGGCGATCTCCAAGACGACGAGGGAGTAGTTCACCCTTGGGGCTGAGGGTATGTACCAGTAGCTATGTGTTTGATCTCTCGCTCGTGTTCTCTCTCTTGTTCTCTCTATGGCACGATCTTGATGTATCGCGAGCTTTGCTATTATAGTTGGATCTTATGATGTTTCTCCCCCTCTACTCTCTTGTGATGAATTGAGTTTTCCCTTTGAAGTTATCTTGTCGGATTGAGTCTTTAATGATTTGAGAACACTTGATGTATGTCTTGCCGTGCTTATCTATGGTGACAATGGGATATTCACGTGATTCACTTGATGTATGTTTTGGTGATAAACTTGCGGATTCCCTCCATGAACCTATGCATAGGGTTGGCACACGTTTTCGTCTTGACTCTCCGGTAGAAACTTTGGGGCACTCTTTGAAGTACTTTGTGTTGGTTGAATAGATGAATCTGAGATTGTGTGATGCATATCTTACAATCATGCCCACGGATACTTGAGGTGACAATGGAGTATCTAGGTGACATTAGGGTTTTGGTTGATTTGTGTCTTAAGGTGTTATTCTAGTATGAACTCTATGATAGATTGAACGGAAAGAATAGCTTCATGTTATTTTACTACGGACTCTTGAATAGATAGATCAAAAAGGATAACTTTGAGGTGGTTTCGTACCCTACCATAATCTCTTTGTTTGTTCTCCGCTATTAGTGGCTTTGGAGTGACTCTTTGTTGCATGTTGAGGGATTGTTATGTGATCCAATTATGTTATTATTGTTGAGAGAAATTGCACTAGTGAAAGTATGAACCTTAGGCCTTGTTTCCTACCATTGCAATACCGTTTACGCTCACTTTTATCATTAGTTACCTTGTTGTTTTTATAATTTCAGATTACAAATACCTTTATCTACCATCCATATTGCACTTGTATCACCATCTCTTCGCCGAACTAGTGCACCTATAAAATTTACCATTGTATTTGGTGTGTTATGGACACAAGAGACTCTTTGTTATTTGGTTGCAGGGTTGTTTGAGAGAGACCATCTTCATCCTACGCCTCCCATAGATTGATAAACCTTAGGTCATCCACTTGAGGGAAATTTGCTATTGTCCTACAAACCTCTGCACTTGGAGGCCCAACAACGTCTACAAGAAGAAGGTTGTGTAGTAGACATCAAGCTCTTTTCTGGCGCCGTTACCGGGGAGGTGATTGCTTGAAGGTATATCTTTAGATCTTGCAATCAAGTATTTTTGTTTCTTGTTTTATCACTAGTTTAGTTTATAAAATAAAACTAAAAAAATGGAATTGAGTTTGTCTCATACGCTTCATCTTTTTAATATCTTTCGTGAGAATGATGGTAAGGAAAATTGTGCTCAAGTGCTAGAAGAAGAAGTCTATAAAATGTGTGTCACTAAATCTTTGTATGATGAGCATGATTGCAATGTTATTAGTATGAATTCTTTGAATACCCATGATTCTAATGATATGCAAAGCCACAAGCTTGGGGATGCTATGTTTGACGAATATGATATGTTTAGTCCCCCAAGTTTTGATGAGCAAATTTATTATGATGAAAGCATGCCTCCTATTTATGATGATTGTATTGATGAAAGTGGGTTTGGAAGAGTGTCAACTTTAGGAAGTAATGATCCCACTATTTTTGAGGATGTTGAATCTTATTGTGATGATTATGAAAGTTGATTTGGAAGAGTGTCAACTTTATTTAGTGATGATTCCACTATTTCGGAAGAGGTTCCAATTGATTATGAGAACAAAGTTGCTATCTATGATGATTATTGTGATGACTTTTATGCTATTAAGAATAAAAATAACCATGAAACTTTTCATCATGATTTTATCTTTCAATTGGATTATGCCTCACATGATAGTTATTTTGTTAAGTTTGCTCCCACTATTATTAATGAGAAGAATTTTGCTTATGTGGAGAGTAGTAAATTTTCTATGCTTGTAGATCATGAAAACAATGATTTATGTCCTGGTTATATTGTTGAATTCATTCATGATGCTACTGAAAATTATTATGAGGGAGGAACATATGCTTGTAGGAATTGCAATAATACCAAGTTTCCTCTCTATGTGCTTAAAATCTTGAAGTTGTGCTTGTTTTGCCTTCCTATGCTAGTTGATTATTGTTCCCATAAGTTGTTTGCTCACAAAATCCCTATGCATAGGAAGTGGGTTAGACTTAAATTTGCTAGTCATACTCTTCATGATGCTCTCTTTATGTTTCAATTCTTATCTTTTATGTGAGCATCATTGAAATCATCGTGCCTAGCTAGGAGAGTTAAACGATAGCGCTTGTTGGGAGGCAACCCAATTTTATTTTTGTTCCTTGCTTTTCGTTCCTATTTAGTAATAAATATTTCATCTATCCTCTGGTTATATGTGGTTTCATGTTTTAATTAGTGTTTGTGCCAAGTAGGACCTTTGGGAAGACTTGGGTGAAGTCTTTATGATCATGTTGTAAAAAACAGAAACTTTAGCGCTCACGAGATTAGCTGCCATTTATTACTGGAGAGTGATTTTAGGATGATTCTTTTTGCATATGATTAATAGACAAATTCCTCAGGTCCAACAATTTATTTCAGAATTTTTTTAGTTCTATAAGTATACGTTTGATACAGATTACTACAGACTGTTCTGTTTTTGACAGATTCTGTTTTCAATGTGTTGTTTGCTTATTTTGATGAATCTATGAGTAGTATCGGAGGGTATGAACCATAGAGAAGTTGGAATACAGTAGATATTACACCAATATGAATTTAAATGAGTTCATTACAGTACCTTAAAGTGGTGGTTTGTTTTCTCTTACTAACGGAGCTTACGAGTTTTGTTTTGAGTTTTGTGTGGTTGAAGTTTTCAAGTTTTGGGTAAAGATTTGATGGACTATGGAATAAGGAGTGGCAATAGCCTAAGCTTGGGGATTCCCAAGGCACCCCAAGTTAAAATTCAAGGACAACCAAAAGACTAAGCTTGGGGATGCCCCGGAAGGCATCCCCTCTTTCGTCTTCGTTCATCGGTAACTTTACTTGGAGCTATATTTTTATTTGCCACATGATATGTGTTTTGCTTGGAGCATCATTTTATTTTGTTAGTATTTGCTTGCTGTTATTTAGAATAATTTTTTGCATCTATATTTTCAATAAAAATGTCAAGGATAGCCTTTACCATGCTTATTTTGCTAGTATACATGTTGCTGTTTGAAAACAGAAAGTTTACTGCTGTTGAAAAAATTCCCTATAATAGTAGGAGAGTGATATAATGTTGAATATTTTTGCATAATGAGCTATGATAAATCATTTACAGCTTAGTATTTTTCCTATAATTTTTGGAGTTAGGTAATCATGATGAATCTTGCATTCTTTACAGACTATACTGTTTTGGCAGACTGCTGTTATGTTTGCATTGTTTGCATATGTTTGCTTGTTTAATGATTCTATTTTAGGATAGGAGTATTAAGTATGCAGACACATTTAGTATTCAATGTTGAATAATAATCTTGGTGATTTGTTACAGTAGAAAATGATAAGGTTTTGCATTGGTTTATACTAACCTATCTCACGAGTTCTTGTTGAGTTTGGTGTCGATGAAGCTTTTGATAAAAAGAGAAACCATGATATGAGAGGAATTAAGGAGACACAAAAGTTTAATCTTGGGGATTCCCAAGGCACCCCAAGATAATATTTCAAGAATTCTCAAGCATCTAAGCTTGGGGATGCCCTGTTAGGCATCCCACCTTTCTTCTTCAACAATTATCGGTTAGTATCGGTTGAACCTAAGTTTTTGCTTCTTCACATGAGTTGTGCTATCCTTGCAATGTCATTTTGTTTTGCTTTGCTTGATGTTTAAATAAAATACCAAGATCTGAAATACTTAAATGAGAGAGAGTCTTCACATAGTTACATAATTATTTAACTACTCATTGATCTTCACTTATATCTTGTTGGAGTAGTTTGTCATTTACTCGTGTGCTTCACTTATATCCTATGAGTAAATGGTTGAATGAGTTGAATGTCATAAATCTGAATTTATATATGTTTCATTTGCTTATCCCATGGGGAGTAATGACTTCACATCTAATAAGTAGAGGTTGTAAATTTATTGAAGGTTAGCAAGCATTGTATTGGTCATTTGAACAATTCATGAAAGAATATTGAAGGAAGAGAGATTTCACATATAAATATATTATCATGGACATCTTTTGTAATTGTGAGCACTCATTAAGTATGAAATGCCAAATAGTTGACGTTGGGCAAGGAAGACAACGTAATGGGTTATGTTTTCTCATATCTTAGTTAAAGTATATTGTCATGGATCATTCAAACATGTTGAGCTTGCCTTTCCCCCTCATGCTAGCCTAAATATCTGTACTAAGCGGGAATACTGCTTGTGCATCCAAATTCCTTGAACCAAGTTTTTTCCATGAGTGTCCACCATACCTACCTATATGAGGTATTTACCTGCCGTTCCAAGTAAATTTGCATGTGCAAAACTCTAAACCTTCAAACAATAATTTGTTTTGTATGCCTGAGTCGCTCATGTAGCGACTAGGGGATGTCAGTATCTTCCATGCTAGGTGGGTTATTCTCAAGATGAGTGGACTCCGCTCATCATGCACGAGAAAAATGGTTGGTAACCGGGATGCCCAGTCCCATGATCAAAAGATCAAAATCAAATCAAAAATAATTGCAAACAAAACTCCCCCAGGTTTGATGTTAGTTGGAGGCACCCGTTGTTTCGGGCAAGCCAAGGATTGATGATTGTTGGTGGAGGGGGAGTAAAAACTTTTACCATTCTGTTTGGGAACCGCCTGTAATTTATGTAGTATGGAAGATATTGGGAACTCTTGGTTGTTATGTTGACAATGAGATCATACCTCTCAAAATTATTTATCTCTATTTCAAAATCGACCTCTGGCACCTCTGCAAATCTCTGCTTCCCTCTGCGAAGGGCCTATCTTTTACTTTATGTCTTTTACTTTATGCAAGAGTCAAGGTGATCTTCACCTTTCCCTTTTTATTTTATCCTTTGGCAAGCACTTTGTGTTGGGGTGATCCTGATATATATATCCAATTGGATGTAAGTTAGCATGAACTATTATTGTTGACATCACCCAAAGGTGAATACGTTTGGAGGAAATGCTATAAGCCCCTATCTTTCTCAGTGTCCGATTAAAACTCCATAACCACAAGTATTGCGTGAGTGTTAGCAATTGTAGAAGACTATATGATAGTTGAGTATGTGGAGTTTGCTAAATCAAAGCTCTGACATAGACCCTTCCTGAAAATAAGATGAATTGCAATTGGTTGATGACTAAGAATGAAGTTTGCTAGTTTTCAAGAAAGTTTATGGTGTATGCTTTAACATGTGAATAGCTTGTTACTTGATCATGAAAACTTTTATGAGATGAACCACTGTTATGACATATAAACATGCTAGAAAAGGTGATTGAAATTATAATTGATCAAACTTGTGCACCTGCTAGCATTCACACTTCATAAATTCTTTGTTTTATCATTTACCTACTCGAGGACGAGCATGAATTAAGCTTGGGGATGCTGATACGTCTCCAACGTATCTATAATTTATGAAGCATTCATGCTATTTTATTATCTGTTATGAATGATTATGGGCTTTATTATACACTTTATATTACTTTTGGGACTAACTTACTAACCGGAGGCCCAGCCCATATTGTTGTTTTATTGCCTGTTTCAGTATTTCGAAGAAAAGGAATATCAAACGGAGTCCAAACGGAATGAAACCTTCGGGAGCGTGATTTTTGGGAATAATATGATCCAGGAGACATGGAGTTCACGTCAGAAGAGCCTCGAGGAGGCCAGGAGAGAGGAGCCCCCCCCCTACTGGGCGCGCCCCCAGTCTCCTAGGCCCCTCGAGCACCCCCCGGCCGACTTATTTCACCTATATAATCCCATATCCCTCACCGGTGGCCATCTTCATCATCATCCCGGCGATCTCCATGACGAGGAGGGAGTAGTTCACCCTCGGGGCTGAGGGTATGTAGCAGTAGCTATGTGTTTGATCTCTCTCTCGTGTTCTCTCTCGTGTTCTCTCTATGGCATGATCTTGATGTATCGCGAGCTTTGCTATTATAGTTGGATCTTATGATGTTTCTCCCCCTCTACTCTCTTGTGATGAATTGAGTTTTCCCTTTGAAGTTATCTTGTCGGATTGAGTCTTTAATGATTTGAGAACACTTGATGTATGTCTTACCATGCCTATCTGTGGTGACAATGGGATATTCACGTGATCCACTTGATGTATGTTTTGGTGATCAACTTGCGGGTTCCGCCCATGAACCTATGCATAGGGCTTGGCACACGTTTTCGTCTTGACTCTCCGGTAGAAACTTTGGGGCACTCTTTGAAGTACTTTGTGTTGGTTGAATAGAAGAATCTGAGATTGGGTGATGCATATCGTATAATCATGCCCACGGATACTTGAGGAGACAATGGAGTATCTAGGTGACATTAGGGTATTGGTTGATTTGTGTATTAAGGTGTTATTCTAGTATGAACTCTATGATAGATTGAACGGAAAGAATAGCTTCATGTTATTTTACTACGGACTCTTGAATAGATAGATCAAAACAGATAACTTTGAGGTGGTTTCGTACCCTACCATAATCTCTTTGTTTGTTCTCCGCTATTAGTGGCTTTGGAGTGACTCTTTGTTGCATGTTGAGGGATTGTTATGTGATCCAATTATGTTATTATTGTTGAGAGAACTTGCACTAGTGAAAGTATGAACCTTAGGCCTTGTTTCCTAGCATTGCAATACCGTTTACGCTCACTTTTATCATTAGTTACCTTGCTGTTTTTATAATTTCAGATTACAAATACCTTTATCTACCATCCATATTGCACTTGTATCACCATCTCTTCGCCGAACTAGTGCACCTATACAATTTACCATTGTATTGGGTGTGTTGGGGACACAAGAGACTCTTTGTTATTTGGTTGCAGGGTTGTTTGAGAGAGATCATCTTCATCCTACGCCTCCCACGGATTGATAAACCTTAGGTCATCCACTTGAGGGAAATTTGTTCCTGTCCTACAAACCTCTGCACTTGGAGGCCCAACAACATCTACAAGAAGAAGGTTGTGTAGTAGACATCACAAGACATCGGAGCGGAGTAAGAAGATGTCAGCGACAAACAAGATAAATGCTGCGAAGAAGGTGCATCACCATCGCACAGGGTCAGGTGGCTACCTCAAAGCCCGGCCATTGTGGGCCAAGGCTGAGAACGAACTGCTTGCTAAAGGGGTCGAACCAGACACATTGAACTGGCGAGACCGTTCAAGGACTTGGCTCTTTGGGGTTGGCGGAACCTTGGACCCTGTAACAGGGAAGTGCGTTTGGACGAGCGAGCAACTGCGAATACCCGTCACGAAGCTTCGGGACTATACCGCTGCAGCGTAGGAAGGGAGGTTCGTTCCAGATAGAGAGAAGGAAGAGCTCACAATGGCCCGCGGGAATCCTGAGCACCCTGGAAGGACACGAGGCACGCCAGGCTCTGTTCCGTGGAAGGTTGGGTTTCCGGACGCAGGCGGTTACAAAACCCAGGAGAGGAGGAGGAAACAGGAGCAGAGCAAACTGCAGGAGCTGCATGCAAGGGTACAGAAGCTAGAGGAACGAGAAGCAGTTCGAAGCAAGCGACCTGCCAAAGCTACCCCGCCATATCAGTGGAGAAGCAGCGTGGCTTCCACCGAGCCGCTTCAGTTGGAGCCTGTCTTCACGGCTCCTACTAGCTACCCCGTGGATGCTATCACGGAGCCTCAACAGTGCCACCTTATGACGCAATGGCAGAACTAAAAAGACAAGGAGGCTATCGGCTCTGTTCGACCTACTGAACCCGGCGCAACTTTTCACTGCAGTCAAATTCCAGAAGGATATTCTAGGGTGATGGTGGAGGAAATAATGGAGGGATTTGAGGAGCTCGTGCTTGACCACCCTACCGGTGAAGGGGAGACTAGGCTGGGTTCTGCTCTGAAGACTCCATGCCTATGGCGGAAGGAGCTCATCAACCTTCCGAACTGGACGCCTCCGCCTCCTCCTCCTCCTCCAGCGAGTCAGGGCACTCCGCCTCCTCCTCCGCCTGCTCCTCCAGCGAGTGATAAGGGCACTCCGCCTCATTCTTCGGCGCGTGGGGGCACTCCGCCTCGTTCTCCGGCGCGTGGGGGCACTCCGCCTCCTTCTCCGCCTGTGCCGGCGTGCCCGACCAGCCAGCCTCCTCCTTCTCCGCCTCGTCAGCAAGGGCAGAAGAGACCCGCCACCACTCCGGCTGATCCGGCGTGTTGTAGTCCTTCTCGTCCGCCTCGTAAGCAACGAAAGAAGATAGCCGCAGCTGCTCGACCTGCTCCGGCATCTAGCAGTACAGCCAGAGGCTGGAGGCAATACAGATTCGGTCCATCTCTCAAGACTCCAAAGAAGTTACCATACAAGATGAACGTATAGGAAAATGAGGAGATTTGTCAAGCCCAAGTGAAGGACTACTTCTAAACGCAAAGAGCTAAGAGACATCCACCTCCAGAGGAGAAGATAGATCTGGTGAAAGTGAAGCACATTTTGGACGCCCTGCAGCGACCACCAGCGTCTCCGCCGCAAACCAACTATGAGCGCATTACTGAAAAGACATATAAGGAAGCGAAGCAGTCGGGAAGTACTTGTAGTGACAAAAGGTTACAAGAACGAAAAGTGGGAAAAAAAATTCCCCAGTTCGGGGAACAAGAGAACCAATCGTGCTCCCCGCTCAAGGTGTCTAGTGATATCGTCGCTAATCATCCGGGGATCTTTCCTGGTACCAATCCTGCAGATTACGTGCCTGATGATGCACATTTTGATACAATGGAGGTGGACGAATTCAAATACGAGTACTCGTCAAAGATGTCACTACTCTAACAACGATGATGCAAAGATTCCATAATTGGTACATGGAAACCTGCAGAAAGTTTGCAGGGGAGAAAAAATGGATACTTTGACGCTGAAAGTTAAAGAGGATCATCACGAAATCGTTGGAATTGAGCAGTTGTCTGTTCCATTTGAGGAGTCACTACTAGGGAAAACCCTAGCAGTAGCGCTGGTTTTGTGCTCACTAGTAGCGCGGGTAGGCGCGCTACTAATAAGCGCTACTGACTATTGCTTAGCGATAGCGTGTGCTTGCGCGCTCTTGCTAGGGCAAATAGCTGCAGCGTTTGTTCACCCCCACGCTACTGCTAATGATACTAGTGGCAGCGCGTTTTCTCTCCATCGCTACTAGTATTCATTTTTAAATTTTTATTTTTAGTGTATTTATGCGGTTTTCTCTCCATCGTACAAATATTGGTATACCAGTTATGAGGTTTACATCATTATGTCCATAACAGTGTGTCAAATGAAGGTGGATTAGGTTAAAGTGGAGGTAATATGTGGTGCATGTCAAAAGTATACTACTAATCCAAACTTGATCTAGTTTGGACTAGTAGTACTTTCGATGTGCACCACATGTTGCCTCCACTTGAATCTAATCCGCCAGCACAAACTATTTAATCATCATCATAGTCATTATCACCAACAGTATTTATTTAGTCACCACTAACACTAGCTAATAATAATTATCATAGTCATTACCACCAACACTAGCTATTTTATCATCATAGTAATAGTGTAGCACATCATCATCTTCAAACTCATTTCTAGCTAGCTAATCACTCCTGCTGCTCTCTGGCAGGTAAAATAACATAAAACATGTATAGCTCTCCTCCTTGATCAAGTTGTAGCATGCAGATGAACCTGTCTCCTAATCGTGGGTAGCGCATCTGTTTGGTGCCCCCTAGTACTTCTCTGCGCTCCCCCATCACATATTTGATCCAGTCTTGCACTATTAAGCATCCATCGCTAATCTTGAATGCACTAAAGTAATCTGCAGGATATCTTGGCCGTAAGCTAATAATACTCATGGTACCTTTAGTCTCAATCCCATAAGGCACAACATTCATCGGGACTCCCTGTTGAAGAACATCGTATGGTAACATATTTAGCAATGAAGTTTAGCTTCAAACATAATGTATGGAAAAGATGCACTGAGGACAAATATTAAAAATCTTACCATCCTTCCTAAATAGATGTGACTGTAGTTCATTATGAACACTATTGGTCGCACGTTTGCAGTACTAACATTTCTAAATGCAGGAAGAAAATTATAAGTTGAAGCAAATGAAGCAGATGTCATGCTTAATTACGAAAAAAGACTTGTCGTTGTGACTTACTGTATCCACTTCGAAGTTCTCGTCCAGCTTGATGCTGAAGCGCCTATCATCATCTAGGAAGATTCCGTCGCACATGTCGCGCTCGTCTTCGCAGTCTTTGCAAATACCGAAATCCTTTTCGTCGTCAGACATTTCCTATGTTCATAGTTGAAACATTAATTGAAAATTGATCGAAGACAACTACCAGGATACTCAACACACAAATCCGGGGCACTCGATATTTCCTACATATTCTGGCACAAGTCATATGCCAAAATTCACGGAAAGATCCAGCATGACCTTTGCTAAAATAGGACATATCGAGCGCCTGAAATTTGCCGGAACGGAAATGAATCAACACTCCGGCAAAACATAGGCCACTTAGAGGCGTAACCTGCAAACATGACCGGCCACTTGGGCAAGCACATATTCTATTTGAGCAACACAAGATATACATTTCAAAATAACTTATAGGACTCAAATGAGCATGCATTCAATAAGCAAAAGTAAATCATCTCATGCGTCCGTACATCGTCGAATATTATCACTAATACATCCTGAATAGTTTCAGAAATATAACATCACTAATACAACTAAAACCCTAGCACACGACGGGTATCGGCGCAGGCGGTGGACACCCACAGAGAAGGAACCATCACGGGATCATAGCTCCAGTGAGATCCCTGGAGAACCTGCCGGTATTGGAGAACACTGTGCTCCAATGCAAACAAGTAGCGACAGACGGCGTGTCCTCCTCATCGACACGGTGATGCACCACCTCCGCGGGGTCCTCGAGCCTCTGGACCGTCACCATCCCATCGACCGCCACCAAAGAAGGTTCGGTCAGCGACAGGCTGGCTCCTCACCAACCTCGCGCCCCGGTAGGTAGCGCCTCCAGTACCACCAGGCGGAGCCAGGTCCGGACATGGCCCATCTGGTCAAGCAGGTGTCGTCCTCCGCCGACTCGGACAGCGAGGATGCGGGATAGGCATCGCCCACGTCGATGCGGGAAAAATTGCTTTAACTAAAAAAATAGCAACAAGTTCTTACTAACTAGTTCTATTAATTCAATTAGTTCTTACTAAAAATAAACTTACTATAAATAAAAATAAACTAGTACCTAGCTAATTAGTACCTAGTTCTTACTAACTAATTAGTACCTAGGACCTACTGCCCTAATTAAATAGGGTTAATACTAATTGTAATTAACTAACTAGCACTAAAAATAGCCTAGGGTTCATACTAACTAGCACTAAATAGCTAGGGTTCATACTAAGCAAACAAGAGGGATCGAAAGGGGAGAGTGCTTACAGAGGGCGAGGAGAGAGATGGGGTCGGGGGAGACGGCGGCACCGAGGTGCGGCGAGGCGGGTCGGGGGAGACGACAGTGAGGCGGGTCGAGGAGGCGGCGAGGAGGCGGGTCGGGGAGACAGCGGCAGGCGGGTCGGGGAGATGGTCGAGGCGGGTCGGGGAGGCGGCGATCTGGGCGGTTAAGCGGAGGCGACGAGGGGAGAAGAGAGTGGGGAATTAGGGAGGAAGCGGAGGAGAGGAATCGGGCAGCGAGGTTAGGTGAAAATAGCTTTTGATGGCGTGGGGAGGAAAAACGCGCTGCTGCTAAAATCCGTAGTAGTAGCGTCGTTTTTAGAAGGGCGCTAGTACTATACTTAGCACGTCAGGAACGGTGCGACAATTATAGTAGTAGCGCGTTCTATTCCTGCCAGGCTACTGCTAAGGGGGTAACGGTAGCGCGGTTTTAGCCGACGCGCTACTGCTAATTAGCAGTAGCGCCTCATTTTAACAAGCGCTACTGGTAAGATTCTGTGTATAAGGTTTTCCCTAGTAGTGAGTTCTTCCAGTTTTTCAATCAAAAGGCCCTCGATAAATTAACGGTCACTTGCTACTGTCTATAAGTACTACTTCTGTCATTAAGTCTCTATATATAGCTCAACTCTTTCGTTGCATGTATATATAATTATCCTCACTATATTATGCAGGTTGAAGATCCTCGAATGCAGAAAAGCTGAAATGTACGATATTGGTTTCATTAACACAAATCTCATAGATCAATTTACTGTTATATCTCATGCCAAAGAAACCGAGGACAACTTGCTACGATCGTTGGTAATAAATCAAAACAAAGATACAATACTCTTTCCTTACAACCTCAAGTGAGTGTTACTGTCTTGTGCATATTCGGTTTCCCTTAATTATTACTCGAGGTTATGTAATTGATGAGTTATGCATGCGTGCGCAGCTTTCACTATATTCTCCTAGAGATTAAGCTTGAGCAGGGACTAGTAAAAGTCTTAGACTCGAGACGAAAAGATCCCTCTGACTATGCGGACATGTCTAAAATGCTCGAGAAGTAAGTTGAATCGATCATTATCGCACCATATCGGCAACTTTTTTCATTTCATGATATCAAGTAATTGTTTACTTTGTCTTATATGGTTTGGAAAGTATTCACCGCACAAGTTTTGGGACTGCCGCGGGAACTGCGATGGATTTACCCGAAAGTAAGTACTACTAGCTAGCTAGTTCCGCACATCTCCCGTTGATTCTAGCTACTTTCATCAATGCCTATTTACCGAAAAAGGCTTTCGCCCCGCTTTATAAATAAAGCAAACCGCCACAGAGCACACATACATGGACTAGTTCAAACACACGCACCCAAGTCTCACACACAAGTACGAAGGTTCTGCTGAGGGCACAGCTCAACAAACCCAAAAAACTAAAAGAAAAGAGCCTAGGAGCCAAACAAGCATCTAGTCGGGTTCTGGCGGGGGCGGTGGAGACAGACGGACGGCCATCGAGCGGAGGTCGGTGATGAAGGCATGAGATGGCGTCACGGTCATCAGGGCGGCTAAGCGGCCGCCAAAGCTACAAGAAACACAATAGTTTGAAGATAGCGTCAGAAGCCCGTCGAAGAGGAGCGCGCTGGATCACAAGCTTATTATGGATCGTCCAGAGGGTCCAAGCGATGACCCCAATCTCAAGCCACCTAGTGTGGCGAGAGGCCACTGGGGCGGACTGGAGCTCCGTATACAGGTCGTGGAAGTTGGTGTGGCACCAATTTACACCCACCACCTCGCGGAAGCAACTCCACACTTATCAATGCCCATTTATAATGCTTCATTATCAGTTTGATTGACCTCTATTTCTCGTAAAGTGCTTGTGGCAGGAACCCGGGAATAATTACTGTGGATACTACGTCTGGGAGTTCATCTACAACGCGACGGCCAAGAATAGGCGGGGTTACTCTAAAAGACAATATGAATTGCGTAAGCAAAAATATTCACAATTTTATTTTATTACCATCATTTGTGTTGAGTTTCATTCATGTATATGTATTGACCCCCTTCTTTAAATTAGATGTGGCAGATGCGGGATGAACTCCTACCACAAGATCGCATGCGAGCAATTCAAAAGGAATTGGCTGGATTCTTTCTTGACCACGTCATCAATAAAGCCGGAGAATACCACCATGCATGTGGAAGTTGAGTTCATATGTTAGGGTATTGTAAGAGATCTTACATTATATATATATATATATATATATATATATATATATATATATATATATATATATATATATATATATATATATATATATATATATATATATATATATATATATATATATATATATATATAGTAGCGTCGGATTGATATACGATAACTTGTTGTTCGACCAATCTCTCGGAGAAGGAGAGGTCGATCACTTCTGTATATGTTCACGACGATCTTATGTACTTAATAGTTTCCTTCATTTGCTTATAGCTAGGTAGCATGTCGAGTCCTCTCTATACGCAGCGTTGACCAAGCATGTTGATAAGAGAGGACACTTTTCTCTATTAGCTAGCTAACACAATATATGAAACCCCTAAATTAACCCTACAAACCCCCCACCCCCCTCTTTCAGAAAAAAAACCTAGCACCTGAAATGCTCACGCGTGGAAGCCTTTTGGTCCCGGTTGGTGGCACCAACCGGGACAAAAGGCCCCCCTGCCTGGGCAAGCGGCAGCGGCCACGTGGAGCCCCCATCTGTCCTGGTTCCTGTGCGAACCAGGACTAAAGGGGCATGGCTTTAGTAACGACTATTTAGTCCCAGTTCCAGAACCGGGACTAAAAGCCCTCACTAACCGATATGAATGGGCTTTTTTCTACTAGTGTTGGATGACTATTTGCTATTCAGGCAGGCCACCCAGACGTTTAGGAGAGCTCCTATACGACGCATTCTGCGTCAAAGTGTCGGGCGTTCGCACAGCGGGGTTTCTCTAGTTGGCTGATTGGGCCGCGTTTCTACTGTTTCTTTGTTCGGCGCGCGTTTTGAAACCCGTTTCTACTGTTTCGTGCGCGCTTGTTTCTCTGTTTTGTTTCTTCTACTGTTTCTCTCTGTTGCTTCTGCTGTTTCTTTGTCAAAGGAAGAACAGTTCCAATAAAAGAGAAAAGTAATGACAAACTTGTTTCTATTTGTGAAACTTGACAAACAGTAGTAAAAGAAGAGTTCGAAATATGCAACAAAGAATCAGTATAGAAGCAAAAAAATAAACGTACAAAAAAACTATATGGAAATAAGAATATAAATATTTGAGCTTCTTTGCAAACTTATTTTGCAGATTTAAACCTTATTCTTCTTTGCAAACTTATTTTGCAGATTTAAACCTTATTAAAACTTAAACGTAATGCAAGAAAATATAACTGGGGAACCATGTTAAACAAACAGCAGATTAGTTTCCTCATGGAACTGTTCCTTTTGAGTTGAAAACAATTCTTGCATTGGGACCATTCAGAATAAAAAAGGGAAATATGTTTCCCAAAGAAATCGGTTGCTCGTTTACATAAATGTTTCAGCTGTTTTCAGACATTGTTTACAGCCAAAGTTCTTGCAAAGAAACAATCACTAGACCATCAAGAGAAAAAAAAATATAGCTCTATCGTTAAGGAAACATTTTTCGCATCAAAGTATTCTTTGAGTTGAATCTTGCAGTGCAACTTCCCTTGAAGGTGATAGTATTAATGAGACCCTTGAGAATAGAAAGAAGAAATATGTTAATTGGAAATACAGGTGCAGAACATTTCATCATTGGGATTCTTTTTGGTTGAACCTTTTAGACAAACTATTAAGAATAATGAAACCTTTCAGAATAGAAAGAATAAGCATGTTGATTGAACTTACATGCTGATTTGAGAAGTTACCTGAGGTTACTGTCATATGCAGAACGAGTAAAGATTGGCCTTCAAAGTTTCACTTGAATATGCGGAAACCCTGTTGAAACATACACGGGATTAGAAGAAAATAATTTCACTGTTTGGTATGAAAGAACAGGCTCTAAGAAAAAAAACAACTCTTTTATGTCATCGGGAAACAAATAAATAGAGAACTTACATGTCTCTGGAGGAAAGAAATTACTAACGGGAGCTGAATTTCATTGTCCTTGCAAGTTACAATCTCGAAAAGGAATTTTTGACGTAGAGCATGTAAATCATCCTACGGTATTTTAGAAAAAGTGCTGTTTAATTCCTGATATGTTACAAGTAATGACCAAAAAAGAAAAGATATGACTATCACGTTAGCGTTGTGATTTTGAAAACATTTCAGATACATTTCTTGTAATTGTGAGCAGTTTTAAAATATCACAATTTTAATATGTTCCAACATTTTTTTGATGCAGTAAAGCTTTTTTGTAATTTTGATTCAAAAAAACATGAACAAATTTTGCAAATCCTGAACAATTTTTCAAAAATTACGAACAAATTATGAGAAGCACAAACATTTTTTGAATTTTCAGAACATTTTCTGAGACCATGAACAGTTTAAATTTTTGAACAAAAATGGAAAACAGGAACATTTTTTCAGTTCAGAACAAAAGTGTTTAAAGAGAACATTTTTTAAATGCGAATAAAATTTGAAACATGACATTTTTTCAAATTGCAATTAAAATGTTGAAACCGCGAACATTTTTGAAAACATGAACAAATTTTGAATTCCCCAAAATGTTTTTGGAATTTTTGAACAATTTTTTAAAGCACGAACATTTTTTGAATCTTCAGAACAAATTTTGAAACGGAGAACAAATTTGGAAGCATGAACATTTTTTGAATCTTGAGAACAAATTTTTAAACGCAGAACAAATTTGGAAGCGCGAACAATTTTTTAAAGCACGGACCTTTTTTAATCTTGAGAACTAATTTTGAGAGGAAGATCAATTGAGAAAAATCACGAACAAATTTGTAAGCACGAACAATTTTTTAAAGCACGAACATTTTTTGAATCTTGAGAATAAAATCAGGAAACATGAACATTTTTTAAATTCCCATAAATTTTTGAATTTGTAAACAACATTTAAATAGGTGAACAATTTTTGAATTTAGGAACAAATTTTGAAAACTATAGCATTTTTTGAATATGCGAACAATTTTGAAAAACAGGAACATTTTTCAAATTTCCATTTTTTAATTTGAACAAAACCTAAACATGCAATATTTTTTTGAAATCTGAATTTTTTAATATGTGAACAAATTTTGAAAACAATATATACTTTTGGAATTCGCAAAATGGAAAAAAATATTAAAATTCTAGAACTTTTCAATTTGTCATTATTCTTAAGTCTTAACTAGGAACATTTTTAAAATTCCAAAACATATTTGAATTTGTGAACAAAATGTAAACATGTCAACACTTTTGGAATTTATAAACAAATTTTTTAAATGGGAACTTTATTGAAAACTAATTTTTCTGGTTTGTTTTAAAAGATGAACATTTTTTGAATGTCCGAACATTTTCTGGAACCAAGCAAACAAATTTTGAAATTTTGTTTTCCTTTGGAATTTATGAACAAAATTTGAAAACTGGAACATTTTCTATAAACTGAACAAACTTGTAAAATTCGATTTTTTTTTTGAAAAAGAAAATTTGAGAAAGAGAATGAAAAAGAAAAAAAGAAAATTAAAAAAATTAAAAAATGTTAACAAAACAAAGAGAAAAAGGAATATAGGAGAGAAAAGGAAAAGAAGAAACAGGGAAAAAAAGAGAAGCATAATAGAAAAAAAAATCCGGCTTAGGAACCTTCTAGAAGTTTTCCAAAACCGTTAAAAACCGGCTGGGAACTTCAAGAAGGTTCCCAAAACCGGAACGCTGAAACCACTTAAACTGGCCGGCCCAAATCCGAACGATCCTCGATTGCCTGTGCGAAACAGCGACATCTTGCCGCAGCGTGCGGTGAATAGGTTTTTCCGACGTTTAGGACAGATTAGATATGGGTTCTCCGGTTGTAGATGCTCTAAGGCTCCATTTGGATTGTCGTTTCGGAGCCCAAAGCCGTTAATTACAGCTCTGAAATTTCTTTCCGCTCTGGACGATGGTCGTTTTGGGCTGGGAAAAATCATTTTGCAGTTTACACCTAGGAGGTGTTTGTTTCTGTGACTGGTAATGTAAACGTAATGGGAAACAGATTACGCCATGTAACAGCTCCGCACGGGATAAATCATGTTTTGTTTGGTTGGGCTGTGTAAAGGAAATGGATCTGCAGGAGGAGGTTGATGGAGGATGAAGAGATTGATTCGGAGATGGGCCTTGCTGCTCCTCGTCGGCGGCTTCAACCGTCCACCCTCTTCGGCGGCTTCAACCATCCACCCTCGTCGGCGGCGGCGGCGGCGTTGTTCCCGGCGACTAATGTGGCGAGGTCGTTCCCGGCGGCTGAATGAGGAGGAGAGGTCCGAGGGGAGGCCACGACGCTGGACTCGAAGGGGGTCGTGGGGAGGCGGCAGCGTTGGACTTGAAGGGAGCAGGCAGCGCAAACTGATGGGACAAACCCGATACCAGCTCTATTTCTCTCACTCGCACAAACGAAGATGGAAGATGGAGCACACAATTTTTCCGGCGCACAAACGCCTCCGCCGCACGAACGGCCTCACTTTACTGGGCACATACCCGGGCGCGGCAACACACCGCAGCCCAGTGGCGGAGCGTAGTGGGGACAATTCCGGGCCCTGGCCCCCCCTTTCAAGAGGAAAATTTACCAAATACACTTACTTATCTGCTAATTGCTCTACTAATCATCCGACGTCTCTAATTATCCTAGCCTTTTCTATGCCATATACACTCATTTGGCCCCTCCTAATATTTGATTCACGCTCCGCCACTGCCGCAGCCTACCCAGAGGAGCTCTCTCACAGCCGACCGGGCGCATACCACGGTCCCGATAGAGACTACCTCTTCTCTGGCTCCTAGGCTCGGCTCATACCGGCGCACAATACAACCTGATGAAACAACTTAAGTGGCCCACAGCCACAAACACGCACCCACACCATGACTTGCATGCACGCCCACTAACTTGGCCGTCACACCCGGCCACTCACATCTAGCTAACCTCCCGGGAGTCTATCCGTGACTAACAAACTTGCCTAGCCTCCTGCATGCACGCACATCGCACCGGCCACTAAGCCAACTAACCAACTAGCATGCACACACGCAAGATCACCCGGCCACGCATGTAGCTAGCCAGCCACGGCTGCGCGCACGACACCCATATACGTGGTTTATCCTAACATACTCTTCCTAAACCACGATGTCGCCGTGCCGGAGTTCTAGCAGCGCCCGTCATTGTCGTCGTCACGGCCGTGATCTAGCTCGTGGACCCGACCAGGCGCATCGACGCCGGTCGCACCGCCATGGACCCGACCTGACGCACTGAAGCCGGTCGCACGATACTCCGTCACGATCACGGCGACATACACCGAGCTCCTTCTCCGCCGGCGACACACGCCTGGCGTCCTTCTGCGCCCCACACGTTCCGTGCGCACCCGACGCGCCCGACGAGCCCGACCGCACCAGACGCTCACCGCGCGCTGTCTCCGCGTCCGCCATGGCAGCCGCCAGCGACAAACGCCGGAAGGATGTAGCCGAACTCGAGCACGGACTCGAGCACAACGGCGACATACGCCTCCTCCCAACGTCAACCGCACGCTCGTACACGCGCCCGCGGTCCCGACGCGTCCAGTGCGCACCCATAACACGCACCGGTCGCGCCCGGCTCGCCGTCACGGCTTATTGCCCTGCACCGCTGTGACCTCAACCGCAGCGCACCACCTCCATGCCGCCATGCCGCTGTGTGTCGTTGAAGCCGCCACCAGCAGGTCCTCCGCGGCCTCCTCATCGTGCCGCCGCAGCCACCGCGGCCTCCTCGCCGCGCCGCGCACCTCCATAGACCGACACACGGCCCGGAGCATCGTGCAGCCGCCGACGAACTCCGCCATCGCCAGCACGCCTCCGGCAAGGAGAACGACACCCAAGATGAACCAGCTCATGATACCAAATGATGGGACAAACCCGATACCAGCTCTATTTCTCTCACTCGCACAAACGAAGATGGAAGATGGAGCACACGATTTTTCCGGCGCACAAACGCCTCCGCCACACGAACGGCCTCACTTTACTGGGCACATACCCCGGGCGCGGCAACACACCGCAGCCTACCCAGAGGAGCTCTCTCAGAGCCGACCGGGCGCATACCACGGTTCCGACAGAGACTACCTCTTCTCTGGCTCCTAGGCTCGGCTCATACCGGCGCACAATACAACCTGATGAAACAACTTAAGTAGCCCACGACCACACACACGCACCCACACCATGACTTGCATGCACGCCCACTAACTTGGCCGTCACACCCGGCCACTCACATCTAGCTAACCTCCCGGGACTCTATCCATGACTAACAAACTTGCCTAGCCTCCTGCATGCACGCACACCGCACCGGCCACTAAGCCAACTAACCAACTAGCATGCACACACCCAAGATCACCTTGCCACGCATGTAGCTAGCCAGCCACGGCTGCGCGCACGACACCCATATACGTGGTTTATCCTAACACAAACAGATCGAGGAGAGGAGGGAGGAGGGAGTGGCTAGGGAGGAAGAGGGATCGGGGCTCGGGGTGGTATGGAAACCTTTACCGGTGGGTTGTGGGCGGTATCGACCGATAGCTGTCCTGGACCTGATTACAGAGGAAAGTGATTACAGAGATCTGTCACCAAACGTCCGTAACAGTATCCGCTTACACTGTAAACAGGTGACGGACGAATTCTGATGAAACAAACACCTAGAGAAACGGTACATTACTGGTCGGTCAAGGGCTCTGGAAAAACCGACTAAAAATACTTTTCATGCCCGCGAGGCTGACACGAGAGGCGCTTGAATCATAACGGTTCCTCTCTCAATCTATTGCTCAAACACACATGTTCGAGAAGTGATTAGGGATTACAATATTTGGATACCAGAATTGGGGAAGGAGGAGGAAGGGGCTCCTTCCGTCCTTAAAAGAATGTATTTCTAACTTTGTTGAAGGGTCAAAATATCTCAAAGTTTGACCGAATTTGTGCAAATATATGTCAATGCTTGTGAAACTAAATAGGTATATGACAAAAATATATTTTATCATGAATCTAATGCTACTAATTTGATGGCATAAATGTTGATCTATTATTGTATAAATACGATCAAACATAAAATACTTTAAGTTTCCAACAAAGTTGGATGTACACTCTTTCAAGGAGGGAGGGAGTAGGCGGGTATAGCGGCTGGCTCAAGCCCACTCTGGGCCACTCACTCTGGTGTTGGGCTTGCGCTGTCTCTTGGGCCGAATCGGTAGGGAGGCCGATGACACGCTGTCAGTTGGGCCTGGCATGTCAGTGGCCCTGACAATAACAAAGCAATGGATAACACCCAGCGATGGCTACCACCCCCTGAAAACACCATGAAAAGAAATGTTGACAGAGCAGTAGCGCACAATGGTCAGAAAGAAGTTGTGGCCACAATTTGCAGAGACCAGTATGGTGCATATTTGGTCTCCTCTGTTGTGGTGTTTCAAGGAATTACTGACCCTACTATCCTAGAAACATTTGCCTACCGGGAATCTGTCTCTTGCTGACGATCTTGGTCTTCATAGCATCTGTGTAGCCTTGGACTGTCAAGGAATGCGCAAGAATATTCAGCAGAGTACCAGAGGCCCCCATGGAGCGATCATTTTGGAAATAGTAGGTCGCATGGCTGGTTTTCAGTCATGTAAGTTCATTCATGAACGTAGAAATTTCAATTTTAAAGCTCACAGTCTCGCTAAATTTGTATCCATGTTAGACATAGGATGCCATGTTTGGTTGGGTAATCCGCATGACCCAAACCTTATATCTATGAACATTACAGTGAAGCAATAAAGTTTGGCGAGATTTCTAGGAAAAAGAAGTATAGCATTGTCTGGGCGAGTGGAGAGATCAAATTAGAGTGTGTTGCCATGCATATTGGACTATACTTAATTGTCGAAAAAGGGTTTCCCCGCTTTGTATACAAAGCAACCAACCAAACCATACAAGGATAGGTGCTGAGGCGGAAGCAGCACAGTTACACCCAAAAGAAAAGACAGAGAAAGAACAAAGAAACAAATGCCGACAACGGCGGATCAACAAAAACAAAGAAGCCTCGCGACCACTGCGCCCACCAGGATCTTCCACTAGGCTCCAAGACATCGGAGCGCCGGCACCTATCAACACCTCCAAGAAGGATCGCGACGATGACGACGCTGCTGCCAAGGGTTTCCCCGGTACACGATGAGGCGAGAGGAAGGGTAGCCCCCGACGCCCTCCCGGAAGGTCAGGTGGCGCCCACAGGCGTCACCACGCCGGTGTCGGACACGCCGACAGGGGTTTCCCCCGATCCCAACCCGCACCTCGGGAGCTTCGGATCCAGCCACCAGACCAACCACTATCCAGCGCCAACGCGGACATGAGGCCCCCACGTCATCTCACCACGGCACCGCGAAGTGAGGACAACGTGGCGAAGAGTCAGAGCCGGGACTAGGGCATCAACATCAACTGTACGCGGGAGGGCCCCACCTCCACCGTCCGCGATGGTAGCCGTCCGGACGCAATAGCAGGAGCACACCAGGCCGGTGGTCGCACAGGCCCGGCCGAGCCCTCGTGGGCCCGTAAAGCTCCCGCTTTCGCGCTGCTGCCGGCACGCCGTCGACGCCGACGCCCCACATCTGAGCTACTCCTCCTCCTCACCGCGCCACATACAACGAGGCCATGCCGGGGAGCCAGCCCACTAGGACCCAGATGGGGCCCGCCGGGACCAGATCTGGGCCGGGGACGCGACGAGGCCACCCAGCACCACCACATCGCCCCGCCGCCAAGGAGCGCGCGCGACACCACGCCGCCGCCGCCGCGCGCGCGCATGGCAGCCGGACCATGACCACGCTGAAGCAGCACTGCCGCCGCCTCCCTTCCTCGGGAAGGGAGCACGGGCGTGCAGGAAAGGGAAGGCCCGCCACCGCTAGAGCCACCCGCGCAAGCGCCGGGGGCGACCGCCGGCGGCGGCGAGAGGAAAAGGGGGAGGAGGGTGCCCACGAAAGAGGGTCACGAGCTCCGCCCCGGCCACCTCCCGGGAAGGCGGCGCGAGGCGGGTCCGGACGGGGGAGAGGGGAGGGAGGAAGGGGGCGGAGATGGGGCGCGGGGCCGGCGGCCGGCGGCGGTGGAAGGGCCCGCGGCGGCGGGAGGTGGGGAGGGGGAACCCTAGTCGCCTAGTCGCGGGAGCTCACGCTCGCGCGAGCCCTGTGGCCTAGTGTATTGGTTGTATGTACTGCCCCTTGCGTACTATACTTAATTAGGACGCGTGCTTCATTGGAACCACATTGTCTGTCCACACACTGGCTAGAGACGGCTGTGCACTTTTCCGTCAGAAACCTCATCACAACGCACGCAGCATTGCACGTTACGTGCTGACTGACCGACTGACTAACCCCAAATCACTTCACCAGGATCCCAGCTTTTCCAGAGCCTACAAATTCAGACATTGGAACACATACATCACCTGCACCATCTGTCGCAAGCTAATTAGGCCAAGCAATCAAATCTCCAGGAAAGAGAGCCCAAAGACATCTCAAAAATGTAAGTATAATACAGGTTCACAACCAACCAAAAAGATTGGAGAAAGCAGGGCAACTCAATGGTGTACTTTTCCAGGAGTGTCCTAATTAGAGAACTGGAGTGCAGTTTTCCTCTTCTGGATCATTCTGAACTGAGTCCAAATACTTGTGTCTGGAATTGTTATGCATGCATATATACGGAACCCAACACGCATCACACTCATCTGCTTCAGCTTGGTGCCACTTCCACAGGACACAAAAGTTGGCTTCAGAACAAGTTTGCTTCCTGTCATGTAGAACTACTGTACCCAAGAGGTACCATGTGAGATGCCGGAGATCAAACAGATCATGTGCTAGACCAACCACGAGCTTTTTGACTGAATCTTCTCAAAGAACAAACTGATATGGGTGCATGAACGACTCACAATCACAGTTTTAGGTATCTGTCAGAAGAAGCGTCTAGAGAGTGGAACCAATCAGTGTCCATTGAAATTGTTCAATCCCTCAAGCTGGAACCCAGCGCTGTCCCCTCAACTCCTTGCACATTGCCAATAGCCATGTTCTCGACACGCCTATTGTTCGCTACGCGGTACGGTATGGCAACCACAAGTGATGAGAAAGCAACTACAGGCTCTGGCATACACCAAACATTTGGCCCCATCACAATCTAATCCAAACTAATCATATGCTGCAACACTGCATGTGCTGATCCCATGGCCTTGTCCCTTGCCAACTCTTCTCAGTGACAGCTCCACTTCACCATTCATCACAATGTCCTTCCCCTCGCCACCTTGTCTATAAATTCAGTAAGCTGCTGGCTCAATATCATCACTTCATCAGCTCATCCACCAACTGAGAGTTGCAACAAAGACCGAGAACCAACCATGGCCGGTGCCAAAAGACTTGCTCAATTGGCAAAGAAGTGGCAGAGGATGGAAGCATTTGGGAGGAAGAGGCTCGCAGTGTCAGCCAAAGAAGACCAAGACTGCTGCAGTTCTGTACCAGCCAACGGCCACTGTGTCATGTACACGGCCGACATGAGGCGTTTCGAGGTGCCCTTGGTGTACCTCAGCACCATGGTCTTCGGCGAGCTCCTGAGGATGTCTCTGGCGCAGTTTGGTTTTGCAAACGAAGGCAAGATCACACTGCCTTGTGATGCTGCAGTGTTGGAGTATGTCATGTGCTTGCTCAGGAGAAACGCCTCCGCCGAGGTAGAGATATTTGGGTTAGGTAGTCTAGGATTGATGATCCATCTCCTATCTTATTTTCAGAAGAGGCTTCTTACCCTTCAAGTCTGGTACTCAGTATATATTCAGCCCTCGAGGCTCAATAATACATCCATCCATCATATTCCGCCAATCCCTTTATCCCTTCTAATTTGGTACCAGCCTAATCGATCGTAAACCCTAGCCGCCACGGTTTTCGCACCCGCACGCCGCCCTCGGGCAGTCGGCCTCCATGACCGCCGCCACGGGCCACGCCGCCCGTACCTAGGGTTCATCCATCGGTCGTGTTGACCAGCAACCCTAGAGAGGCTTTTTCCCGAGCCCTTGCTCCGGGTTTTTTCGCTCTATCGCCGGTCGTTTTTGATCGGCGTTTTTATTTGGTTTTCTGATCTATGCTAGATCAGTTTGCGTCGTTCGTCGCCGCCGGTGAGCCCCATGCGCCTCTACTCCGACACTGGCGCGGCCTGCAGGCTTCTTCATAGATATGGCGGCCTCGCGCGACAGGCCGCCCCTCACGGCCGTTGTGCGTGCGCCGGCCCGCTCGCCGATCTATGCCGGCCCTCACCGCCCTCTCCGACCGGGACACCTGCATCGCTCCGACCCGAGGGCCTCGCGCCATGCGGCGTCCCATCATAGCCGCCGTTCACGCGTCAGCCCGCCCATCGATCCACGTCACCCGCCTCCGCCGCGCGTCTGCATGGTGGCCCTGCGGACTGCCTCACCGGCCACATCCTCGGCTGCATCGAGCCGGCAGTTGAGGGAGTCCTGGATTAAGGGGTCCTTGGACGGCCGGACTATTGACATGGGCCGGACTGATGGGCTATGAAGATACAAGACCGAAGACTCTCTCCCGTGTCCGGATGGGACTCTCCTTGGCGTGGAAGGCAAGCTTGGCGTCTGGATATGAAGATTCCTTTCTCTGTAACTGGCTTTGTACAACCCTGGTCCGCTCCGGTATCTATATAAACCGGAGGGCTTAGTCCGTAGAGGCCGAATCATAATCATACACGCTAGACTTCTAGGGTTTTAGCCATTACGATCTCGTGGTAGATCAACTCTTGTAATACTCATATTCATCAAGATCAATCAAGTAGGAAGTAGGGTATTACCTCCATAGAGAGGGCCCAAAACTGAGTAAACATCGTGTCCCCCGCCTCCTGTTACCATCAACCTTAGACGCACAGTTCGGGACCCCCTACCCGAGATCAGCCGTTTTTGACACCGACATTGGTGCTTTCGTTGAGAGTTCCGCTGCGTCGTTACCAAAAGGTTTGATGGCTCCATCAATCATCTACAACAAGGCAGTCCAGGGGGAGGTTTTCCTCCCCGGACAAATCTTCTTATTCGGCGGCTTCGCACTGCGGGCCAACTTGCTTGGCCATCTAGTGCAGATTGACAGCTACGTCCCTGGCCATCAGGTCAGATTTGGGAGCTTGAATTACGCTGCCGATATCCGCGGAGACTTAATCTTCTACGGATTCGAACCCATGACAGCCGCTCCCTGCCGCCACAATGAACATGACCTAAATCTGTCATCGGACCGTGCCCAGGAGATAGCGCATGTAACTGCTCTGGCCCTAGGTCCGGAGCAGACTGCGTCGTCCAAGGACGGGAAGCTCAACCCTGCCACGGTAGCTGCAGACTCATCGACGTTAGAGCCGCACACAGATCCGACCTCGAGCTGGGCTTGTGTTCCCGGAACCTTGGATTCGTCTCCGGCCATAGGATCCGAACCACGTGCATCTGCGCCTATTGAACCTGATCAGGCGCCGATCGTTGAGTTCAGCTCCATGGACATCTTTTGGCACTCACCTTTAGGTGATGTGCTAAACTTATTAAAAGCCCTCTCCCTATCAGGGAACTCTCAGCCGAACTATATCCGGTTTGGATTGGAAGCTGAGGGCGGAGAATTTAGCTTCCCACCCACCACCCACTTCATAGCCACTGTCGACGACTTAACCGACATGCTCGATTATGGCTCCAAAGACATCGACGGTATGGACGACGATGCCGGAGAGGAGCAGGTACAGGAACCACCTCGTACAGGGCGCTGGAAGGCCACTTCCTCGTATGGCGTATACATGGTGGATACACCCAAATAGGACAACAGCGACAATAAAAAGGATCCATCGAGGATAAGCCTCCTGAGAAAAAGCCAAAGCGCCAACGTCAGCGGCGCCGCTCTAGACCACGCCATGGGAAAAACAGCAATACCGGCACAGGAGACAACACTCCGGACGATGCCGAAGACAACGAAGACCCCGTTGAGCCAACTTCCGAACAGGATGAACGGGAAGATGGGCGAGTCAGCCCTAACGAACAGCCATTAACGAAGACTCGGAGGACAACAATTATCTTCCACCCTCGAAGGATGAGGCGAGCCTCGGCGACGAAGACTTTATCATGCCTAAGGAGCCCATCGATTAGGAGCGCTTTAAGCGCCGGCTAATAGCCACTTCAAGGAGCCTGAAAAAGAAGCAGCAGCAGCTTAAAGATGACCAAGATCTACTTACTGACAGATGGACTAATGTCCTCGCAGCCGAGGAATACAGCCTCGAGCGCCCAACCAAAAGTTACCCGAAGCGCAAATTGTTACCCCAATTCGATGACGAGGCGCTGGAGCCCGTCCTACCAGCGCATAATGCGGCTAACCGACCACCACGTGGCCGGGATAAAGTGGCAACTCAAGCCGAACACCAGCCCGCACTACCTCGCCATAAAAACAGAGACACAACAACTCGGGGATATACATATGACCTGCGGCATGACTTGGAAAACAGAACAGGTCAGACCAGATCGATTTATTGGATCGCGAGGGCATGCCCCGATGCGCGAAGATGGCCATCCGGTCGGACGTGAAAAATATAACCATGTCCGGGCCGAATACCGCAGACAAACTCCATTCGAGCTACGTCGCGACGTGGCCCGACAAAGAGGTGCCGCACACCCCCATTGCTTCACTGATGAAGTAATGGAACACGAATTCCCGGAGGGGTTTAAACCCATGAGTATTGAATCATACGATGGAACAACAGACCCCGCAGTGTGGATTGAAGATTTCCTCCTCCATATCCACCTAGCCCGCGGTGATGACCTCCATGCCATCAAATACCTCCCACTAAAACTTAAGGGACCAGCGCGGCACTGGTTGAACAACCTCCCTGAGAATTCCATTGGCAGCTGGGAAGACTTGGAAGACGCCTTCTGCTATAACTTCCAAGGTACATATGTTCGGCCTCCAGACGCCGATGACCTAAATCACATCATCCAGCAGCCCGGGGAGTCTGCCAGGAAGCTCTGGACTAGGTTCTTGATCAAAAAGAACCAAATGGTCGATTGTCCAGACGCCGAAGCCCTCGCGGCCTTTAAACATAGCATTCGAGATGAGTGGCTCGCCCTCCACCTAGGTCAAGAAAATCCAAGATCCATGGCTGCCCTTACCACTCTGATGACCTGCTTTTGCGTGGGAGAAGACAGTTGGCTCGCTCGTAGAAGCAACAACACTGATAATCCGAATACTTCCAAAGTTCAAGATGGCAACGGCAAGCCACGACACAATAAACACAAGCGTCGCAATAGCAATGAAGGAACGGAAGACATGGCGGTCAACGCCGGATTCAGGGGTTCCAAACCCGGTCAATGGAAAAAGCCGTTCAAGGCAAACAAAGAGGGACCATCAAATTTAGACAAGATACTGGATCAGCCCTGCCAGATTCATGGCACCCCCGTTAAAACAGCTAATCACACCAACAAGAACTGTTGGGTTTTTAAACAAGTCGGCAAGCTTAAAGCCGAACACAAGGGGAAGGGGCCGCCCAGTGACAGCGATGACGAAGAGTCTCGCCAACCGAACACCGGTGGTCAGAAGCAATTCCCCCCGAAGTAAAGACAGTGAATATGGTATACGTGACGTACACCCCTACAAGGGACTACATGCGCACACTACGGGATGCCGGCATCATAGAGCCACCCGCCCCAAAATTAAGCCAATGGGCGACTCGCCCGATCACTTTCGATCGCAAGAAGCATCCATCCAGTATCCATCACGAATGTCCGACAGCTCTCATCCTTGATCCAATTATCGATGGTTTCCATCTCACGAAAGTCCTTATGGACAGCGGAAGTAACCTTAATCTACTCCCCCAAGACATTGTCCGCAAAATGGGCATTGGTCCTTCAAGAGTCAGGCCCACCACAACTACCTTCAAGGGAACAATCTCCGGCATAGAAGCTCACTGCACGGGCTCAATTACATTGGAAGTCGTTTTCGGCTCACCGAACAACTTTCGAAGCGAAGGCTTGACATTCAATACTGTCCCACTATGTAGTACCTGCCAAGCACTACTTGGGCGTACCGCTTTTGTTCGCTTTAATGTGGTCCCACATTACACTCTTCTCCAACTTAAGATGCCTGGTCCACGCGGCACCATCATGATAAACGGAAATAAGGAACGCTCCCTCTGTACAGAGGAGCATGCTACGGCAATCGCGGCTGAAGTACAAAGCGGCCTTATCAAGCCACACATTTCGTCGGCCATCAAGCCGCCGGTCCTCATTAAACAGGACCAATCAATCTCAGAGCTAGATTAGCAGTTCGGCCTCCGTCGTCCGCCCTTATAGCCACGAAGTTTGTCCCGTGCACATAATTATACACTTAAAATACCCTGGCCACGGGAGGAGGCACAATGCGGATAGATCTATAACGCTATCCGCACTCTCTTAGTCTTTTTCTTTTGCTCACCATTTTTTTACCTTTTACCACATGTGATTATATTTGCTGAATAAGTCCTTTACCCAAGGCAAGGCACCGCAGGCGTGCGACAGGAGGTCCAAATGTTTTTTGTAGACCGCGCTTTTTATTTCAAACCTGTAAAGTGCCCTTCTTCTCAGCTTTCAATACCTGAGCATATATTGCCAGGGGCTCGATATAGCAACATATGAGTTGCTGAAGTCCGAACAGCTTTATGGCACACTTCGACGTCACGACTTTGGCCTTATGTGCATCAGCTCCGAATCATGTCTTTGGTCAATAGTTGGGTTGCCCGGCTCTTGTGCTTACTACCTTACATTCCGCTCTATCGGCTAGGATAGTAAAGGGAGAACTACTGCGATTGTGTCCTGGTTCGTACGGATGAGCACCTCAGTAGAGAAAGCCAAAAGCTGACTATCATGATGCGGCGAGAGCTGGTCAATCACTCGATGACTCACTGGAATCTTCGCGATTCCTTCCGTACTACACGAAGGACCGTTCTTCTGGTCACGTATGAAAACGCGTCGTCTTCGGATAAACGCGTACATACCAGGGGATATATCATAGACCCACCGTCAAATTCTTATGGCTAAGTGGAAGTGTTAAAGCCCTATAGCACGATTGCCTGGTTGGACGCATTGACACCTCCTTAATGGACCAAGATGTTGGGTCAAGAGTGATCAAGTGCTTTTTTCGAACACCCCCGCATTATATGCAAGGGGGCTGAAGCCGACGACTGGTGAACTTTTAGATTATTTAAAAAATGGCCGCACAGGAGGCACCGAAAACTTTTGAAGCAAAAGTATAAAGATAGCTTTAATATATCATAAACATTGTTTTGACAATTTCGATACATTTCATTCGAACATAATATCTTTCGAGCACTGACCCTCTATCAAGCGGGCACCCTCTAAGACATCCTCAAAATAATGTTCTGGCGTGTCCTTGCCCTTGGGTGGACTTTTTGTTGCAATATCGGTGGCCTTCATCTTCGCCCAGTACGTCTTGACGCGGGCAAGGGCCATCCGTGCATCTTCTATGCATGTTGACCGCTTAACAGCGTCGATATGCGGCGCCGCATTCACAATTCGTTGCACCAAACCAAAATAACTATTCGGAATGGGCTCTGTCAGCCACAGTCGGACCACGATGTCGTTCATGGTAGATCCGGATTTATTTTGGGTATAAGGCCGATTTATTTTGGGGGTAAAAACTAAGTGATAGTTAACTGTTACTGAAAAATTGAATGTCCTACCAGAAAACTTCATAGAAGGCCAGTCTCGGTGCAAGATATAGTAGATGCTAGTTATTCATTTCACAAATGCAGCTGGTTGAAGGACCAAAGGAAGGTGCACCCTGGCAGGCCTTTTCTTTTCTTTTACACATCGTCAGCTTGTAACGTGCAAGATGGCCACTTCCAACGAACCAACCAAAGAGCTAACTTCCTTTATGAGAAAATAAAATAAAATAGCTCCCATTTCCCTGGGTGGCAGCGCCCCGCCTCCAAAGGTGGTGGGGCTGGTGGATCGCGCCCTAACAGGCCTCCTGCGCGCGGAGGAGCAGCGTCTTTGGGCGGCAATGGTGGCGGCCGGATTCGGCGGCGTATGACGGAGGCACGCAGCAATGTGGTGGAGTCTGCCGGTGAGGCGTGCTAGAGGTCCTGACGTGCAGTGGTGTCGTGGATTTGTCACGGCAGATGTCCTTAGTGTCAGGACTTAGTCGTGAGGCCAACGCATCTATGTGGTAGCTTGAGAGGGGCTGAGTGGGACGAGAGACGCAAGGCGAATCAACACGCAAGACAAGGATTTAGACAACTTCGGGCCCCGGGAAACATCATCCGGTAAAAACCCTACATGTTGTTTGAGGCTAGATCTTATTATCATCACGAGGGAGTCGCCGTAAACCTGCTCTCCTCTAGTTGTGTCTAGCCCTAGAGATTGTTTCTTGCTTTCTTGTCTCTTCTTTGGGGAGCCCTGCCCCTCCTTATATATGTTGAAGGGGCGGGTCACATGACTAGTCCTAGTAGGATTAGGATTACTCTATTACAAGTGGAGTCCTAGTCTTGCTTCCTTTGTAGAAAAATACTCCTTGTGCTTTCCTCGTAAACCGGCCCACCATAGTGTGATCCGGCCTTCTATAGACCGCCCGTTGGGCCACCGGGTCTTGTCGGTCCTCTGACCCGCCTGCCGGATTACCAATGAATCTTAAACCGCCAGGTCCAAGTGGGTTGCCGGTGAATCGCCAAACTCTAGCCGGATCATACATCCGACAGTTTATACCGCGGGGCATATCCCCGACATTAGCCCCAAGTTTAATTTGGATTCATCCATGTTAAACTGATCTGCAACATAAACACAAGAACAAATTTGTCGGGTTGTGCTCTGGTTTAAATATTCTTGTGAACCGGCATCTGATCATCCTTAAATCTTTGTCATTTCCTCCTTCTAGAAAATCCGGGTCAGTAGACCAGCTTCATAATCAATTTACTTGTAGAAGAAATATTGTAAGTAAAGAATCCATTTGATTCGGCCTTCAATGCTCTAACTTGACAAAAATATTGGTCTTCAAATATTCAATTGATATCCAGCCGGCTTGAAGATGTAGAACTTGCCGGTTTATGATTACCACCATTGTCGGGTTATAAAAACTGATGATCCCGGGTCATGACCGTTTATAGACGCCGGGCTATGATTGTGGCCAATGTCGGTTCATGATTATTGCCAATACCGGTTTATGATTATTGCAGACACCGGGTCATAATGATTGGTGATGCCGGGTCAATCTGGTTTGCTCAAAACTGAAAATTGGAAGATATTTCTCCCTTATATCCATATTACCTGTAGCCCCCAAGTCTTGAACAGAACAAAGTGATGATTTGAGACTTGCTTCAATATAAATACTGCCACTTAAGAAGAAATCCATGTTGTTCATCCCAGTCACTTAGTAAAAACTGAATACTCCATATTGTGTAGCCCCCAAGTGCCGTGTCATTATGCAATAATGAGGAGGGACTTTGTAGGTATAATCATGTAGATTCGAGCAATGATGTGTATCCCCCAAGTGCCGGCTCAGTAAGATAATATTGAGCTGGGACTTGATATATACTTCAATGAAAATAACATCATATGATGTAACCCCCATCATGGGACTTGAATCCACATCCGCAAGGTTAAGAGCCTTGTGGTTTACCAACTGAGCAGTGGACCCTTCAATATAATGAATAAAAAGCTTTGTACCTTGAATTGTTGATAGGAGCAATTGGTAGCCCCCAAGGGCCGGCTCATTATGATATGATGAGTCGTGTCTTCAATAAAATGAGCAAAAAATGACTTTGCATTATCCCCCAAGTGTCATGGTGCATGCTTGCAGCGACATGAGACTTGTGTATTTGATGTAATTTCAACTGAAATAATGTAGCCCCCAAGTGCCGGGTCATAAGCCTGCAGCAACTCGAGACTATTCCTTCAATTGTAGAATAAATCATATCTATTGATAATATGATAGCCATTGCGCTAAAGCGACTTTGAAAACCTTAACCATAATACTGGTTATTGATAACCATAATAAAAATCCAGCCATGTTGGCTATTAAAGACTTGAATAATATACCCAATGATTTATAAGCGCATGATTCCAATGGCGCAATCCAAATATATACTGGCAACTTATAGTCAAAAGACAGGCCGATTTAACAAACAACGGATAATTTCTCATTGTATACTGGCGACTTATTGTCTTAAAGCCAGGCCGGTTTAATAAACACTGGATAATTTATCATCATACTGACGACTTATAGTCAAAAGACAGGCCGGGTTAATAAACACTGGTGATTTATAATCATGCTTTATTCAACCTGTTTCTGCATACAACAAGTTTAAAGTGTCCTGGCGGTTTACCGCTGGACGGGTCATAATGCCCAACATATAACCTAGGTTTATAACCAAGGCTGCACTTAATATTAATCAAATATGAAATATATCATACCTGTGACATTGAATCACATCGTTGGTTTACCAACTTTTTGTAGTAAGAGTGATAACCCCAATCTTGAGTACTGATAACTCCTTCCATATTGTGCCGGTTTATGATAAAACCATGACGGGTTGTGATAAACACCGGATTAACCATATAGAATACTGGTGACTTGTAGTCAAACCAAGCGTGAACCGGAGGCCGGTTTAGACCACTGGTCTTGGTATGCCTTCGTGCATATTTATCTTCAAGCGATGCTGTTTGAATCATATGTTTCAAACTGTTTTCTGCATTATGAAGCTTAAAAGGCCCCGCCACCGTCAGGCATGATGTTGGCTGGCCAATCTTAAAGCGGGGTTGAAATCCCTAACTTTGGAGAAAACGGCTCCTGTTAACATAAGGCCAGTTTACAATGTAAACCGCTCCGGGTTATAATAAACACCGGTTTACTCCATAATAGGATGGTAACAGAAAATCAGATCGGGCAGATAGTCTCCGGATTAAGATTTGACCGTGTTCCGTCAATTTGTAATTGACAGTTGAACCAGATTAACAATGTCGGTTTGAAAACGCAACAAATAAATGTTTATCAAAAGAAAAACAAAATTCAAGCAAAGGCAAAGATAAAACCATTGCAAATGAGGCTTTGAGCCGATCAAGAGGCATTACCATGGTCGGACAAGACCATGCCCCCAAAAGGCGTAGCTATGGTTCAAGTCAGCCAGGTCCCCAAATGATGCTTTGGCATTACGCCGATCAAGAGGTGTAGCTATGGTTCAGACGTGACCAAGTCCCCAAGTGATGCTGTGGCTTTCGCCTATCAAAAGGTGTTGCTATGGTTCGGACACGACCAAAGCCCCCAAATGACATCGTGGCATTACGCCGATCAAGAGGTGTGACTATGGTTCAGACATGACCAAGCCCCCAAGTGATCAATAAATGATAAGCCAATAAGGCATGATACCCATGTTTGAACCGCGCATCATGGCAGCAGGTCCTCTTTGGCACCCTTTAACTTTTTGCAAGAGATAAATCCTTCTTGAACCGGACATTAAACCGGATATTGAGAGCTTCAAAGCTTTGTGGGAGACATCTTTCCCTTGAACCGGATTTTAAACCGGAATTTTCATTTTCAGCCGGAAATTTTCTGACGGCCTTTAAACTCTAACTTGCGAGAAGTTAATTCCTTTTTGAATCGGACATTTTTTAAACCGGATTTGAGAGCTTCAGAGCTTTGCAGGAGAACAGATTTCCCTTGAACGGATTGTAACCGGATATTTGATAGCCGGTGAGACCGACTTCCCTTGAGCGGATTTTAAGCGGAATCCTTTTCGATGACCGGGACTTCTTCATTGAGCCCGCATTTTGTAACTGTCATATACTTTCTAAGCCGGAAATTTTCTGACGGCCTTTAAGTTTTCATCAATATAGCAGGAGCCTCCGGGACCGGGTTATCTTTCCCTGCATCGTCCTAGGGTTCTTAATTTTGCTGAAACTGGCAAGATTTGCTGAGTCATGTCATCGTAGCCCCCGAGTCTCAAAGGTGACTCGAGAAGTTGGCTTGAGACTCTCCATATGTGACAGTGATGTAAGCCGGCATAAGTTGTATATCATCGGTGTTGATAGCCTGATGTGAATCCACAGAAGATTGAGGTGACTGCGGCGGGTTATAAATAATCCCGTATGAGCCGTATCAGCAACTCGGCCAATGGTTCCTTCCAACTGATGATTTGAAGTTAACCAAACTGTAGTGGCGGCGACTTGTGCGCCTGCCCATTGAGCCATCCAGTGCGGGCGCGGTTGGTAGTATATGATAATTTGCCTCCATTTTGTTGAAAGAAAACCGGGCTACCCAAGCTGTGACTTGCTCATACTCAACAAACAGCTCATGCGAACAGGTGCGGCCCGGTGTGTTGATGTAGGCTGGATCGCGAGAGATGGATGGTAAAGACGTCCGCCGTATCAGAGGCGGCACAGACAGATGAGTCGGCCGCGGCGTTGTCAACCGGCGTGGACGGACGAATTAGCCACGTCATATTGATGTAAACCGGTCTGCAGAATGGCGGTTTGCATATATATTCATCGAGCTTGATGGCATGGTAAGATACTAGCGCATTCATAATGGTGGCGCGAGTTTATACATCCATGACACAGCCATAGCTTTTGCAGTGAACAATTGTCCTGCATAAACAATATTGCAGACCAAGACAAAGGTAAAATGTTTTTTGACAAAAATAATATGTGCTAAAAATATATTTTAGATGGATATCACCTAATGTGTTTAGGCCGAAAATAATCCGCCATGAAGCTGATGATCACTAGGTGAAACTGAAATCCCTCACTGGTGAATCGGTCGCGGGAGCAGATAAATAAACCGACTAGGGCGTTTGTGAGCCGGTGCGGACGAGCAAGTTGTCCTCCGCGTTTTAAGCCGGTGTGGACGCGTGAACCGGCGGTGAAGGCGGACGGGCGACTTAATATAACCCCGGTGGCTCAAAGTGGCAAGGGCAGCTCAACGCGGCTCCGGCGGTTTGATGTAGATTAAGCTGCACGGGCGGCGACTTGCGCACACCTGTTCCATTAGTAAGTGGGCGCAGACGCCGGTGCGTGATGGTGCTGACGTAGGCACCACCTTTGCTGCACATAAAAATATACAGACCAAAGTAATTGTTCCTTGATGAAAACAATATGTTTAATAAAATATGGATGGATGTCACCTGATGATCTGGATAGTAGATGATCTATGCGTCATGTCCATTCGACAGATGATCCATACGCAGACTAAAAAGGTCCGGAGGAGTACGAATACTAGTGACGATGGACTAGTATAGACTCAGGTCATTTAAAAATGGCAACCTGTGGTAGCACTTTTCACGTGATACATTGGTTGTTGGGGGGGGGGGGGGCAGTGGATGTCCCATGCATGGCTGTTATTCTGTCTTTCTCTTCCTTTTTCTTTTCAATGATGGACAAGGCAGCTGCTCCCTTTTTTATGCCTTTTTCCTCTGGTGACTTGACGCAGCGTAATGCCATGGCGTAACAGCCTCACTACGTCGGGCTATTGCCCCTGCAGCTCCCTTGCTGCTCTGTTTGCTGCAACAGCGGTGGATTCAGACGGCTTGGTAAGATCGACTTAAAGCGGCGTTTAAAAAAAACAGGTCGCGATCTTGGAGGCGTCGCGTCTTGGTAGAGCAGAAGTACTCGAAGGCCGTAGAAAACCGGAGGACTTGGGCGCGCAGAGGCTTGTAGAGCAGGGCGAGTTGCACGGACAGGGCGTACAATGGCGCGAGGCGGCAGAAGCAGCTAGGCGGGACAACAAAGGCGGCCCGGGGTGTAACCGGATCATCGTGTGACGGCGGCGGCGTGAGGCGGCCACCACGGAGGCACTTTAGAGGAAGCGACACAGGTCGACGAAGGCAAAGCGATCTCAACAGTGACTTGTAGATGGATGTGCCAATACTGCTAACAAGGCAGGGGACGATCCGACGCGGCTCAGAGATGACCGCGATAGAGGTGGCGAGGCGAGTGTAGTGGCGGCTCGAAATCCATGGCTGAAAACAGACTGATGTGGCACCACGACTGAGGAGCAAAACCAAGGCAAGGCTATGGCGTTGACTCGGCATAGCAGTGGTCGGTTCAGAAACGACGACGGACGCGGCGGTGAACGGCCCAGAGGCGGAGCTGGCTTGAAGGCAATATGAATCCGGGTCGAAGTTGGTTTTGAGCGACTCGTTCAATCGTTTACTGCTGGAATCTTGCATTGATGTTTCCGATAGTAGGCAGTGTTTTGAAAACTCAAAAATCTAGTCTGCATCTTGAATTGGTACTAGCATCGCGTATAGTGCAACAGGAGACAGAAAATTTAATCTTGTGGATCAGCCTTGACCACCACGTGAGGAGCAGTAGCATTATAGTACAAAAATTGCGTAATAGCTGGTGGTCTCCTCGGGACTTGAAGGAGGCGAGGAGGAGTAGGGGAATACGGCGGATCCGGCTGTAACCTTGGATCGGTTTGTCCATATACGTGCCACAGATTAACCCCTTCCATCTCGGATTTAGCGGAGCTGCGGTTTAGACGGATCTCGTCACATCTGACGACTCAAACAATAGAACCCTTTTATCCTCCTGATCTCAAAACTTCGCACTGTAAACTTCAAATTTAATCATGATTCTGGTAATCAAACCATCTTTTCTTCATCTGACCAATCGTGAGTTTCCCGAAACCCTGAAGAGATCCCTCCAAGAACTCAACACCACCGTGCGCAGGCCCCACGGTGGGCGCCAGCTGTCGTGGATTTGTCATGGCAGATGTCCTTAGTGTCAGGACTTAGTCGCGAGGCCAACGCATCTATGTGGTAGTTTGAGAGGGGTTGAGTTGGACGAGAGACGCAAGGCGAATCAACACGCAAGACAAGGATTTAGACAGCTTCGGGCTCCGGGAAACATCATCCGGTAAAAACCCTACATGTTGTTTGAGGCTAGATCTTATTATCATCACGAGGGAGTCGCCGTAAACCGGCTCTCCTCTAATTGTGTCTAGCCCTAGAGATTGTTTCTTGCTTTCTTGTCTCTTCTTTGGAGAGCCCTGCCCCTCCTTATATATGTTGAAGGGGCGGGTCACATGACTAGTCCTAGTAGGATTAGGATTACTCTATTACAAGTGGAGTCCTAGTCTTGCTTCCTTTGTAGAAAAATACTCCTTGTGCTTTCCTCGTAAACCGGCCCACCATAGCGTGATCCGCCTTCTATAAACCGCCCGTTGGGCCACGGGGTATTGTCGCTCCTCTGACCCGCCTGCCGGATTACCAATGAATCTTAAACCGCCAGGTCCAAGTGGGTTGCCGGTGAATCGCCAAACTCTAGCCGGGTCATACATCCGGTAGTTTATACCGCGGGGCATATCCTCGACAAGTGGCGAACTGCCTCGCGGCAGGGCGGTGGTTTCTCTGACGTGAGATCCAGAGGAGTTGGAGGCAGTCCTTGGCCATGGGAGGCGAAGGCGCTATGGATGAGATTCGTCGGGTCAGGGCGGCGTGCTGGCTCCCTTGGTGGCGCGTTGGGGTTCCTCTGGTGGTGACGCCGTAGGGATGCTGGATGGTGTTGTCTCGAGTCTGTTCGTGCACCAATCTGTGGCGTTTTGTTTCTTGGGGCAGCAGCCGTGGTGTGGTTTTCCGTCTGGAGGTTGCGCGACAGCTGCCGGCGGTGGGGGTGGTCGGGATGGTGCGGCCTCTCGGTTGTGCTGGAGGTGGGAGTTGGTCTGTGTGTTCTCGTCTGTGTGGATGGTTGATGGACCACGGCGTTCCGACTACAATGATTAGGTGATGCGATGGCAGTGATGCGATCAAACTTGGACGGTGTTTCCCCAATCCATTGGGTGGGATTGGAGATGTGCGATGTTACGGATGAGAGTTCTACCCGTATTTGGTCGGTGTCGGTGACGACGGTGCCTGTGGGTGTCGTTCCTCTCCTTGGAGGCGTCATCGAGGTGTGTCGGCATCTCCCCCTTTGCTTTCGTGTTTGGTGGTTGTCTCCAGACGAAAGCCTAGGTTTGGTTGCGAACTGGCGATGGCGACGTTCTCGACGGCGTTTCTCCATTGGGAGCATCGTATATGGAGACGTGACGTGGAGATCCTCTTGCAATCCTTCAGTTCTTGTTGCGATCCTTCAGCACGCAAGAGAGAGAGAGAGAGAGAGAGAGAGAGAGAGAGGAGGGGTGGATGGACGGACAGATGGATGGATGGATGGATGGACAGATGTTTGCCATGTCACTGATCCATGCCACAGCTGGTTCCACCAATCAGAATTAAGCATTTTTTGTTTTTTCTCTTATAGTTTGTACCCTCTTATTCAGGCAAACATTTAACCTCTTATAGTTAGTTAAAATAAACCAATATTTTGTACATGTGTGTATTTAGGCATGACAAACAATGTTGATTTGGGAGGTTTTCATTTTCTTTGCTCAAAAGAACCATTTTTCATTTTCTGAGTGACCAAAATGTGTTTTTTTTTGTGAAGGAACTACCATACATTTTTTGCAAAATGGCACTAAATCATTTTTCTAAAATATTAGTCCATATTTAATGTATAATTGACCAAACGGTTGGGTGTCAAAAGCTTTTACCCACCGTTGGTGAAAAATACAAATTTCCGCCGATTCAGTAGGAAGCGGGTCAAATTTGAACTGCAGCTACCTCATAGTTTGCTCTTTATTTTTTCCAAAAATCTTTTCTAGGTAAAAAAGTATCTATTTAACCACAGAAACACAAAAAAAAAATCAAGATTCAACCACTAGCTAGGAACGGTCATTCGCGCCGTTTTCACAACATTTTGAAACGGACATAAAAAAAAGGAAAACCTTCGCATTGTGCCATTATATGTGACCAAGTTACTAGGAAAAATAATAAACTTGTAATAAGACAATTGTTTTAAAAAAGTGTTCTCAGAAAAGAGCTATCATGTGTGAAGATGCATGACTTTCAAGCCAAATGATCAATCTTATGGCCACATTCATGGCATAGTTTGTTCAAATGATCTCATATTGTGCACAAGGGTGCATATTGGAATGGCAGACAATGGTGCCTAAGGAAGTTTTCATTCTCTCTGGACGAAAAAATCATTTTCCATTTTTCGAGTGCCCAAAATAAGGTTTTTTTTTGTGAAGAACCTACCAAATAATTGTTGCAAAATTTGACCAAATCATTTTTATAAGATACTAGGCCATATTTAATGCATAATTGACCAAATGTTTGGGTGTCAAAAGTTTTGATCCACCTCTGGTGAAAAAGACAAATTTCCACCGAATCAGCAGGAAGCAGGTCAAATTTGAACTAAAGGTACCTCATATTTTGCTCTTTATTTTTTCCAAAAATCATTTCTAGGTAAGAAAGTATCTATTTAATCACAGAAACACCAATGAAAATCCAAGATTCAATCACTAGCTAGGAACAGTCATACCTGCCATTTTGACGCATTTTGAAACGGGCATAACAAATTCAAAAAAAAACAAAAAATTGGAAAACCTTCACATTGTGTCATTATATGTGACCAAGTTTCCAGGAAAAATAATAAACTTGTAATACGGTAATTATTTTAAAAAAGAATTCTCAAAAATGAGCTATCATGCATGAAGATTCATGGCTTTCAAGCCAAATGATCAATCTTATGGCCACATTTATGGCATAGTTTGCTCAAATTATCTCATATTGTGCACAAGGGTGCATCTTGGAATTCCAAACAATGTTGCCTAAGGGAGTTTTCATTTTCTTTTCACAGAAAATTCATTTTCCATTTTTCGAGTGACCGAAATAAGTTTTTTTTCTGAAGGACCTACCATATATTTGTTGCAAAATTGGAACTAATCAATTTTATAAAATAATAGGCCATATTTAATACACAATTGACAAAATGGTTGGGTGTCAAAAGTTTTGATCCACCTCAGGTGAAAAAGACAAATTCCCGCCGATTCAGCAAGAAACGGGTCAAATTTGAACTGCAGCTGCCTCATAGTTTTCTATTTATTTTTTCCAAAAATCATTTCTAGGTACATAAGTATCTATTTAATCAGAAATACATGGTTTGGTGGTGATACATCGAGGATTGGACGGTGGCCGAGAGCCCCAACTATAGAACGCGTAAGCTCGCATGCCCGTCGCGTGGTCACCGCGTGACCGTGGTGTTGCCATGCGTTCTGGGCGGTCTAGGAATGTCTAGTGGGTTGGGCACTCCCCAGGTAGGTGCTAGGAAGAAAATTATAACATAAGATTCTCATGAGGAGACCGAACTATGCTCAAACATGAATTAGCAGCCAAGTGTTTGATTAGCGATACGGGAAATGCACATGGCCAATGGGCGTGAGTTTTGGCTGAGGATGATCATATACTAAGAAGAATGTCTTCACAAATTTTTAGGGAAATCAAGAATATATAAATAACACTTCCTTCACAAAGTGCTGCTTTGAACAGAATAGGGAAATGAATATTGTTGAATTATTTTTTAACTAGGCAAGGAAGGTTTTTGACATATTGATAAAGATATGATCCAAACAATTTATTAGAATTTTTGGAATAACAGAAATATAGGTTGCTTCACAACCTAGGGCACATGGGCATGACACATAGGCAAAAATGATGAGATAGTGCCTAGTCATCGCAACCCACCACAATTCACAAGGCTATGACCATCAATATTGGTCGTTAACAACTAGAAATAAGGCAGCGGACCAGCACTGTTTGCTTTATGACCATTTCGTGTAAGGAAATTACGACCTTTCTGACCAAAATGGTCGCAATGGTTTAGGGTTTGGAGCCCCCCGAATAGCTTTTGACCAATTGGTCTCAAATGGTCGTAGATTAATGATCAATTCTTCCAGGGTCACTGATAGAAGGTCACAAGTTGACATATTTCTTGTAGTGTTCGTAGGTTCACCATGGTCTAGAAACATGACTTCTAGAACAGGATTACCGTACCACTCTGGTGCGGATCTCACTCTGGAAGATCTACGAGGTTCGGTAATAACTTGATCTGAAGTTTCATGATCATTATCATTAACTTCCTCACTAATTGGTGTAGGAATCACTGGAACTGATTTCTGTAATGAACTACTTTCCAATAAGGGAGAAGGTACAATTACCTCATCAAGTTCTACTTTCCTCCCACTCACTTCTTTCGAGAGAAACTCCTTCTCTAGAAAGGATCCATTTTTAGCAACAAAGATCTTGCCTTCGGATCTGTGATAGCACTACAAGAAATATTTCAACTAGTGCCCTTCTGTCAGTGACCCTGGAAGAATTGGTCATAGAACTATGACCATTTGAGACCAATTGGTCAAAAGCTGTTCGGGGGGCTCCAAACCCTAAACCATTGCGACCATTTTGGTCAGAAAGGTCGTAATTTCCTTAAACGAAATGGTCATAAAGCAAACATCGCTGGTCCGCTACCTTATTTCTAGTTGTTAACGACCAATATAGATGGTCATGGCCTTGTAAATTGTGGTGGGTTGCGATGACTAGGCGCCATCTCATCAGTTTTGCCTATGTGTCATGTCCATGTGTCAATTTTTGCCCTAGGTTGTGAAGCAACCTACATTTCTGTTATTCCAAAAATTCCCCAAAAATTCACATAAATTGCTTGGATCATATCTTCATCAAATATGTCAAAAACCTTCCTTGGCTAGTTCAAAAATAATTCAACAATATACATTTTCCTATACTATTTAGAGCAACACTTTGTTAAGGAAGTGTTATTTATATATTCTTGATTTCCCTAAAAAATTGTGAAGACATTCTTCTTAGTATATGATCATCCTTAGCCAAAACTCACGCCCATTGGCCATGTGCATTTCCCGTACCACTAATCAAACACTTGGCTGCTAATTCATGTTTGAGTATAGTTCGGTCTCCTCATGAGAATCTTATGTTATAATTTTCTTCCTAGCACCTACCTGGGGTGTGCCCAACCCACTAGACATTCCTAGTACGCCCAGAACGCATGGCAACACCACGGTCACGCAGTGACCACGCGACGGGCATGCGAGCTTACGCGCTCTAAAGTTGGGGCCCTCGGCCACCGTCCAAACCTCGATGTATCGCCACCAAACCATGTATTTCTGATAAAATAGGTACTTATGTACCTAGAAATGATTTTTAGAAAAAATAAAGAGCAAACTATGAGGTAGCTGCAGTTTAAATTTGACCCGCTTCCTCCTAACTCGGCGGGAATTTGTCTTTTTCTCCAGAGGTGGATCAAAACTTTTGACATCCAACCATTTTGTCAATTGTGCATTAAATATGGACTAGTATTTTATAAAATTGATTAGGTCCAATTTTGCAACAAATATATGGTAGGTCCTTCACAAAAAAACTCATTTCGGGCACTCGGAAAATGGAAAATGAATTTTCCATGCAAAGAAAATGAAAACTCCCTTAGGTAACACTATTTGGAATTGCAAGATGCACCCTTGTGCACAATATGAGATCATTTTAACAAACTATGCCATGAATGTGGCCATAAGATTGATCATTTGGTTTGAAAGCCATGAATCTTCACGCAGAACACATTTAAAATAATTTCCGTATTAAAAGTTTATTATTTTTCCTGGAAACTTGGTCACATATAATGACACAATGCGAAGGTTTTCCAATTTTTGAATTTTTTTGAATTTTCTATGCCCGTTTCAAAATGCGGTCAAAATGACGGGCTTGACAGTTCCTAGCTAGTGGTTGAATCTTGGAAAACTTTTGATGTTTCTCTGATGAAATAGATACTTATGTACCTAGAAATGATTTTTGGTAAGAATAAAGAGCAATCTGTGAGGCAGCCACAGTTCAAATTTGACCCGCTTTCAACTAAATCGGCAGAAATTTGTCTTTTTCTTGAGAGGTGGATAAAAGCTTTTGAAACCAAACCATTTGGTCAACTGTGCATTAAATATGGCCTAGTATTTTATAAAATTGATTTGGTCAAATTTCGCAACAAATATATTATAGGTCCTTCACAAAAAAACTCATTTTGGGCACTCGAAAATGGAATATGATTTTTTCGTCCAAAGAAAATGAAAACTTCCTTAGGCAACATTTTCTGCCATTCCAAGATGCACCATTGTGCACAATATGAGATCATTTGAACAATCTATGTCATGAATGTGGCCATAAGATTGATCATTTGCTTGAAAGCCGTGAATCTTCACACTTGATAGCTCATTTCTGACAACACTTTTTTAAAATAATTGTCGTATTACAAGTTTACAATTTTTGCTGTTAACTTGGCCACATATAATGACACAATGTGAAGGTTTTTCAATTTTTTGATTTTTTTGAATTTTTTATGCGTGTTTCAAAATGCGGTCAAAATGGCGGGAATAACCGTTCCTAGCTAGTGGTTGAATCTTGGAATTTTTTGGTGTTTATCTGATTAAATAGATACTTATTTACCTAGAAATGATTTTTTGAAAAAATAAAGAGCAAACGACGAGGTAGCTACAGTCCAAATTTGACCCGCTTCCAACTGAATCGACAGAAATTTTTCTTTTTCGCGAGAGGTGGATCAAAACTTTTTACACCCAACCATTTGGTAAATTGTGCATTATATATGTCCTAGTATTTTAGAAAATTGATTTGGTACAATTTTGCAACAAATATATTATAGGTCCTTCACAAAAAAACTCATTTTGGGCACTTGAAAAATGGAAACTGAATTTCCATACAAAGAAAGTGAGAACTTCCTTAGGAAACATTGTCTGCCATTCCAAGATGCACCATGTGCACAATATGAGATCATTTGAACAAACTATGTCATGAATGTGGCCATAAGATTGATCATTTGGCTTCAAAGCCATGAATCTTCACACTTGATAGCTCGTTTCTGAGAACTCTTTTTTGAAATAATTGCCGTATTACAAGTTTACAATTTTTGTTGGTAACTTGGCCACATATAATGACACAATGCGAAGTTTTTCCAATTTTTTGATTTTTTTGATTTTTTATGCCCGTTTCAAAATGCGGTCAAAATGGCGGGAATAACCGTTCCTAGCTAGTGGTTGAATCTTGGAATTTTTTTTGTGTTTCTCTGATTAAATAGATACTTATATACCTATAAATGATTTTTAGAAAAAATAAAAAGCAAACTATGAGGTAGCTACAGTTCAAATTGGACCCGCTTCCAACTAAATCGGTGAAAATTTGTCTTTTTCATGAGAGGTGGATCAAAACTTTTTACACCCAACCATTTGGTCAAATGTGCATTAAATATGTCCTAGTATTTTATAAAAATGATTTGGTACAATTTTGCAACAAATATATGGTAGGTCCTTCACAAAAAAAACCTCTTTTCGGGCACATGAAAAATGGAAACTGAATTTCCATGCAAAGAAAATGAAAACTCCCTTAGGCAACATTGTTTGGAATTCCAAGATACACCATTGTTCATAATATGAGATCATTTGAACAAATATTTGATAGGACTTTCACAAAAAAAACTCACTTTGAGCACTGAAAAACGGAATGAAATTTTTTTCTTGAATCGATCACGACCAATTTGTATGGTCATAAGTTCATCAAATGGTTTGCTGCGTTCTGATTGGACCATGGGCATATCACGCGGATCACGCATCAACCACCGCCGGATGCTTCCGGATCCAACGGCCCAAACCCACCCGAGCCGAAACCATAGGTCTGTCCTCATGGACATTTTCTACCCACCCCACACACCCCCGCCTCCATTCTTTCTCTCATTCCTGCCTTCCCTGCCATCATTCTTTCGCTCCAGATCCGCCACCCACCTTCCCCGATCCAAGGCACTCTAACCCTAGCGCTGCACTCCTCCCTTGCCGCCGCCACCTCCAGTGCCCGATCCTGGCAACCTCAGGCACGAATCCTGTCGTCCTCCTCTCACCCCCACCATCGTCTATCCTTCCCCGACCACCACTCTGTACCACACCTCTCCCTCTCTCCCATGGTGCCAGATCGAACCGACGAGGCTAGATCCGCGGCCAGATCCGCCACCACCACAGCAGGCCTTCTGGATCCGCACCATCATGGAGCTGGACCCGCGCCTCGCTGCGCGGCCTCGTCTGCCTCCATGGTTTGGGTGTCGGGAGTGTCCAACAGCAGCGTGGCTCCGGTAGGTCTTTCCCCTCCATCCTTGCCAGGATATACAGCAACCATCGCCCCACCCACTCCTCTGCTCCCATCACCTCACCTTCTTTTCCTTTCCATCCTGCAGGTGCTTGGACGGATCGAGGCGCAGTTGACGGCAGACGTGCTCGAGGTGGACCTCCACTCTCGCGCACCCCTCCGAATGCTTCCTCCGCGCCCTGCTTGCTTGCGGCACCTGCATACAACACACTATATGTGAGCACATCCAAACCACGTTCATTCGTCCATTGATTGATTCAAACACACCATCCGTTAGTACGTACGTACGTGTACGAACTAGTTTTTGTGTGCTATCCATCCATCCATCATGCCAGCATGATTTTTTTCTCCCGCTTCATAAAAAGTACTTCTGATTGCAGCTGTGCAGTCCAGACTATCTATCGTTGGTGACCGACACCATTCAACAGTTTAGTTTGGCGACAATTAGTCTGCAGCAAGGAAATCATGGTGAATATACTCTCTCATTACATCACATCCAGCAGCCATGAGCCTGTGAGGATTATATGATGTACTGACAATAGATGTAATTACGATGCCATTAGGTCTGCAAGTAGACCCTACAGCTGCATCGGAGTGACCTTATTCAGTAGTCTGCACTCTGAGCATCAAGTTCATAATTGTTATAGTTTAGAACGTCATGTGCTCTATTAAACACCCCTATTGCCGAATTAGAGTGACCCTTCATGTTTTGTATTCTGTTTATACTGTGATTACTCTAGCTTAACGCAGTTTCTCACTTCCCAGGTAAACAACTTGTTATCATACAGCAACGCTATACCGGATGGGTTCTACTTGATCCAAGGGATGGGCCCCTTTGTGTGGTCGATGTGCACCGACGTGCATGAGGAGAACCGGACACCCTCAGTGGAGTCGCTCAAGTCTGTCCGCCCTGACGATTCTTCCATCCAGGTGATCCTCGTCGACAGGAGAGCTGATTTTGATTGACTCGCTGCCTGCCTAATTGATTGAGTCATTCTTCTTTGGTATGCAATAGTCTGCACTGCAGTAGCAACACATCCACCATAAATCTTGATGCTTGAGCCTTCCTCATCCTATTTTGTGGTTCCTGCGGTCAAGGGAGTTCCTGCTCCACTCGCAAGGAGCGGCCATTGCTGTGGGAGCCTCTCACCTCTTCGTGTGGTGGCGCCGGTGGGCATGTGAATTTTTTGGTAATGAGCATGACAATTTTTTGGTAGTTTCTATGCCACGTTTCTACTCTGACTATGCCACTTTTCTACTCTAATATTTTCTTGTGTGCTATACCAGCAGTTCATCAGCATCTTGACTGGCCATGTTAACTCTGAAGGAAATATGCCCTAGAGGCAATAATAAAGTTCTTATTTATTTCCTTATATCATGATAAATGTTTATTATTCATGCTAGAATTGTATTAACCGGAAACATAATACATGTGTGAATACATAGACAAACAGAGTGTCACTAGTATGCCTCTACTTGACTAGCTCGTTAATCGAAGATGGTTATGTTTCCTAACCATAGACATGAGTTGTCATTTGATTAACGGGATCACATCATTAGGAGAATGATCTGATTGACTTGACCCATTCCGTTAGCCTAGCACTTGATCGTTTAGTATGTTGCTATTGCTTTCTTCATGACTTATACATGTTCCTGTAACTATGAGATTATGCAACTCCCGTTTACCGGAGGAACACTTTGGGTGCTACCAAACGTCACAACGTAACTGGGTGATTATAAAGGAGTACTACAGGTGTCTCCAAAGGTACATGTTGGGTTGCGTATTTCGAGATTAGGTTTTGTCACTCCGATTGTCGGAGAGGTATCTCTGGGCCCTCTCGGTAATGCACATCACTATAAGCCTTGCAAGCAATGTAGCTAATGAGTTAGTTACGGAATGATGCATTACGTAACGAGTAAAGAGACTTGCCAGTAACGAGATTGAACTAGGTATTGGATACCGACGATCAAATCTTGGGCAAGTAACATACCGATGACAAAGGGAACAACGTATGTCGTTATGCGGTTTGACCGATAAAGATCTTCGTAGAATATGTAGGAACCAATATGGGCATCCAGGTTCCGCTATTGGTTATTGACCAAGAATAGTTCTAGGTCATGTCTACATAGTTCTCGAACCCGTAGGGTCCGCACGCTTAAGGTTTCGGATGGCGGTTATATTATGAGTTTATGAGTTTTGATGTACGAAGGAGTTCGAGTCCCGGATGAGATCGGGGACATGACGAGGAGTCTCTAAATGGTCGAGACGTAAATATTGATATATTGGACGACTATATTCGGAGTTCGGAAAGGTTCGAATGATTCGGTATTTTCGAGTACCGGAGAGTTACGGAATTCACCGGGAGAAGTATTGGGCCTTATTGGGCCTGCGGAAAGAGAGAGGGCTGCCTAGGGCAGGCCGCGCCCCAAGGCCTAGTCCGAATTGGACTAGGGGAGGGCCGCACCTTCCTCCCTTCCCCTCCTTCTCTCCTACTCCTACTAGGAAAGGAGGAGTCCTACTCCCGGTGGGAGTAGGACTCCCCCTTGGTCGCCTCCTCCTTGGCGGCCACCTCCTCCTTGCTCCTTTATATACGGGGCAGGGGGCACCCCATGACACACAAGTTGATCTACGGATCGTTCCTTAGCCGTGTGCGGTGCCCCCTTCCACCATATTCCACTTCGGTCATATCGTCGCGGAGCTTAGGCGAAGCCTTGCGCCGGAGAAGTCATATCGTCGCGGAGCTTAGGCGAAGCCCTGCGTCGGTGGAGCATCATCATCGCCACCACGCCGTCGTCTTGACGGAACTCATCCCGACACTTTGCTGGATCGAGTCCGGGATCGTCATCGAGCTGAGCGTGTGCGAACTCGGAGGTGCCGTCGTTCGGTGCTTGGATCGGTCGGATCGTGAAGACGTCGACTACATCAACCGCGTTGTTATAACGCTTCGCTTTCGGTCTCACGTGCGTGGTGACGACACTCTCCCTCTCGTTGCTATGCCATCACCATGGTCTTGCGTGTGCGTAGGAAATTTTTGAAATTACTCGTTCTCCAACGATGGTATCGAGCCTGGTTTTATGCGTTGATGTCATATGCACGAGTAGAACACAAGTGAGTTGTGGGCGATATAAGTCATACTGCTTACCAGCATGTCATACTTTGGTTCAGCGGTATTGTGAGATGAAGCGGCCCGGACCGACATTACGCGTACGCTTACGCGAGACTGGTTTCACCGCTTCGAGCACTCGTTGCTTAAAGGTGACCGGCGGGTGTTTGTCTCTCTCACTTTAGTTGAACCGAGTGTGGCTACGCCCGGTCCTTGCGAAGGTTAAAACAACACCAACTTGACAAACTATCGTTGTGGTTTTGATGCGTAGGTAAGAACGGTTCTTGCTCAGCCCGTAGCAGCCACGTAAAACTTGCAACAACAAAGTAGAGGACGTCTAACTTGTTTTTGCAGGGCATGTTGTGATGTGATGTGGTCAAGACGTGATGCTATATTTTATTGTATGAGATGATCATGTTTTGTAACCGAGTTATCGGCAACTGGCAGGAGCCATATGGTTGTCGCTTTATTGTATGAAATGCAAAAGCCATGTAATTGCTTTACTTTATCACTAAGCAGTAGTGATAGTCGAGAAGCAATAGTTGGCGAGACGACAACGATGCTACGACGGAGATCAAGGTGTCGCACCGGTGGCGATGGTGATCATAGCGGTGCTTGGAGATGGAGATCACAAGCACAAGATGATGATGACCATATCATATCACTTATATTGATTGCATGTGATGTTTATCCTTTATGCATCTTATCTTGCTTTGATTGACGGTAGCATTATAAGATGATCTCTCACTAAAATTATCAAGAAGTGTTCTCCACGAGTATGCACCGTTGCTAAAAGTTCAGTAGTACCCGGACACCACGTGATGATCGGGTGTGATAAGTTCTCGTCCATCTACAACGGGTGCAAGCCAGTTTTGCACACGCAGAATACTCAGGTTAAACTTGACGAGCCTAGCATATGCAGATATGGCCTCGGAACACGGAGACCGAAAGGTCGGCGTGAATCATATAGTAGATATGATCAACATAGTGATGTTCACCATTGAAAACTACTCCATCTCACGTGATGATCGGTTATGGTTTAGTTGATTTGGATCACGTGATCACTTAGATGACTAGAGATGTCTGTCTAAGTGGGAGTTCTTAAGTAATATGATTAATTGAACTTAAATTTATCATGAACTTAGTCCTGGTAGTATTTTGCAAATTATGTTGTAGATCAATAGCTCGCGTTGTTGCTTCATATGTTTGTTTTGATATGTTCCTAGAAAATTGTGTTGAAACATGTTAGTAGCAATGATGCGGATTGGATCCGTGATCTGAGGTTTATCCTCATTGCTGCCTGTAAGAATTATGTCCTTGATGCACCGCTAGGTGACAGACCTATTGCAGGAGCAGATCTGGGCGTTATGAGCGTTTGGCTAGCTCAATATGATGACTACTTGATAGTTTAGTGCACCATGCTTAACGGCTTAGAATCAGGACTTCAAAGATGTTTTGAGCGTCATGGACCATATGAGATGTTCCAGGAGTTGAAGTTAATATTTCAAGCAAATACCGAGTTGAGAGATATAAAGTCTCCAACAAGTTCTATAGCTAAAAGATGGAGGAGAATCGCTCAACTAGTGAGCATGTGCTCAGATTATGCAGGTACTTCAATCGCTTGAATCAAGTGGGAGTTAATCTTCGAGATAAGATAGTGATTGACAGAATTCTCTAGTCACCATCACCAAGTTAGTAGAACTTCGTGATGAACTATAATATGCAAGGGATGACAAAAGTAATTCCCAAGCTCTTCGTGATGCTGAAATCGGCGAAGGTAGAAATCAAGAAAAACATCAAGTGTTGATGGTTGACAAGACCACTAGTCTCAAGGAAAATGGCAAAGGGAAGAAGGGAACTTCAAAGGAGCGGCAAGCAAGTTGCTGCTCGAGTGAAGAAGCCCAAGTCTAGACCTAAGCACGAGACTGAGTACTTTTGCTGCAATGGAACTGGTCCTTTGGAAGCAGAACTACCCCTGAATATTTGGTGGATAAGAAGGATGGCAAAGTGAACAAGGTTATATTTGATATACAGGTTATTGATGTGTGCCTTACTAGTGTTTATAGTAGCCCTGAGTATTTGATACTGTTAGGTTGCTAAGATTAGTAACTCAAACAGGAGTTGAGAATAAGCAGAGACTAGTTGAAGGGAAGTGACGATGAGTGTTGGAAGTAGTTCCAAGATTGATATGATCATCATCGCACACTCCCTATACTTTCGGGATTAGTGTGGAACCTGAATAAGTGTTATTTGGTGTTGAGCATAAATATGATTTGATCATGTTTATTGCAATACGGTTATTCATTTAAAGTCGAGAATAATTGTTGTTCATTTACATGAATAAAACCTTCAATGGTCATACACCCAATAAAATAGTTTGTTGGATCTCGATCGTAGTGATACACATATTCATAATATTGATGCCAAAAGATGCAAAGTTAATAATGATAGTGCAACTTATTTGTGGCACTTGCCGTTTAGGTCATATTGGTGTAAAGCGCATGAAGAAACTCCATGCTGATGGGATTTTGGAATCACTTGATTATGAATCATTTGATGCTTGCGAACCGTGCCTTTTGGGCAAGATGACTAAAACTCCGTTCTCCGGAACAATGGAACAAGCTACTGACTTGTTGGAAATAACACATATATACCGATGTATGCGATCCAATGAGTGTTGATGCTCGTGGCAAGTATCGTTATTTTTCTGACCTTCACAAGATGATTTGAGTAGATATGGGTATATCTACTTGATGAAACATAAGTCTGAAATAGTTGAAAGGTTCAAAGAATTTCAGAGTGAAGTGGAAAATCATCGCAACAAGAAAATAAAGTTTCTGCGATCTGATCGTGGAGATGAATATTTGAGTTACGAGTTTGGTCTTCAATTAAAACAATGTGGAATAGTTTCATAGCTCACGCCACCTCGAACACCACAACGTTATGGTGTGTCCGAACGTCGTAACCGTACTTTATTTTGATATGGTGCAATCTATGATGTCTCTTACTGATTTACCAATATAGTTTTGGGGTTATGCATTAGAGACAGCTGCATTCACATTAATAGGGCACCATCTAAATCCGTTGAGATGACACCGTATGAACTATGGTTTAGCAGTAAACCTAAGCTGTCGTTTCTTAAAAGTTTGGAGTTGTGATGCTTATGTGAAAAAGTTTTCACCTGATAAGCTCGAATCCAAATCGGAGAAGTGCGTCTTCATAGAATACCCAAAGGAAATAGTTGGGTACACCTTCTATCACAGATCCGAAGGCAAGTTATTCGTTGCTTAAAATGGATCCTTTCTAGAGAAGGAGTTTCTCTCGAAAGAAGTGAGTGGGAGGAAAGTAGAACTTGATGAGGTAATTGTACCTTCTCCTTATTGGAAAGTAGTTCATCACAGAAATCAGTTCGAGTGATTCCTACACCAATTAGTAAGGAAGTTAATGATGATGATCATGAAACTTCAGATCAAGTTGCTACCAAACCTCGTAGATCTTCCGAGTAAGATCCGCACAGAGTGGTGCGGTAATCATGTTCGGAAGTCATGTTACTAGAACATGATGAAACCTACGAACTATGAGGAAGCGATGATGAGCCCAGATTCAGCGAAATGGCTTGAGACCATGAAATCTGAGATAGGATCCATGTATGAGAACAAAGTATGGACTTTGATTGACTTGCTCGATGATCAGCAAGCCATGTTAAATAAATGGATCTTAAAGAGGAAGGCGGACACGATAGTAGTGTTACTATCTACAAAGCCCGACTTGTCACAAAAGGTTTTCGACAAGTTCAAGGTGTTGACTACAATGAGATTTTCTCAAGCTGTAGCGATGCTTAAGTCTGTCGAATCATGTTAGCAATTGCCACATTTTATGAAATCTGGCAAATGGATGTAAAACTACATTCTTTAATGGATTTATTAAAGAAGAGTTGTATATGATGCAACAAGAAGGTTTTGTCAATCCTAAAGGAGCTAACAAAATGCGCAAGCTCAGCGATCCATCTATGGACTGGTGCAAGCATCTCGGAGTTGGAATAAACGCTTTGATAGTGTGATCAAAGCATATGGTTTTATCTGAGACTTTTGGAGAAGCCTGTATTTACAAGAAAGTGAGTGGGAGCACTACAACATTTCGATAAGTATATGTGAATGACATATTGTTGATCGGAAATAATGTAGAATTATTCGCAAAGCATAAAGGAGTATTTGAAAGGAGTTTTTCAAAGAAGGACCTCGGTGAAGCTGCTTACATATTGAGCATCAAGATCTATAGAGATAGATCAAAGGCGCTTGATAAGTTTTTCAATGAATACATACCTTGACAAGATTTTGAAGTAGTTCAAAATGGAACAGTCAAAGAAAGAGTTCTTGCCTGTGTTACAAGGTGTGAGATTGAGTAAGACTCAAAACCCGACCACGGCAGAAGATAGAAAGAGAATGAAAGTCATTCCCTATGCATCAGCCATAGGTTCTATAAAGTATGTCATGATGTGTACCAGATCTATTGCATACCCTACCACTAAGCTTGGCAAGGGAGTGCAATAGTGATCTAGGAGTAGATCAATGAACAGCGGTCAAAATTATCCTTAGTAGAATAAGGATATGTTTCTCGATTATGGAAGTGAAAAAAGGTTCGTCGTAAAAGGTTACGTCGATGCAAGTTTTAACACTAATCTACATGACTCTGAGTCTCAATCTGGATACATATAGAAAGTGGGAGCAATTAGCTAGAGTAGCTCCATGCAGAGCATTGTAGACATAGAAATTTGCAAAATACTTACGGCTCGAATGTGACAGATCCGTTGACTAAAATTATCTCACAAGCAAAACATGATCACACCTTAGTACTCTTTGGGTGTTAATCACATAGCGATGTGAACTAGATTACTGACTCTAGTAAACCCTTTGGGTGTTGGTCACATGTCGATGTGAACTATGGGTGTTAACCACATATAGATGTGAACTATTGATGTTAAATCACATGGCGATGTGAACTAGATTATTGACTCTAGTGCAAGTGGGAGACTGAAGGAAATATGCTCTAGAGGCAATAATAAAGTTATTATTTATTTCCTTATATCATGATAAATGTTTATTATTCATGCTAGAATTGTATTAACCGGAAACATAATACATGTGTGAATACATAGACAAACAGAGTGTCACTAGTATGCCTCTACTTGACTAGCTCGTTAATCGAAGATGGTTATGTTTCCTAACCATAGACATGAGTTGTCATTTGATTAACGGGATCACATCATTAGGAGAATGATCTGATTGACTTGACCCATTCCGTTAGCCTAGCACTTGATCGTTTAGTATGTTGCTATTGCTTTCTTCATGACTTATACATGTTCCTGTAACTATGAGATTATGCAACTCCCATTTACCGGAGGAACATTTTGGGTGCTACCAAACGTCACAACGTAACTGGGTGATTATAAAGGAGTACTACAGGTGTCTCCAAAGGTACATGTTGGGTTGGCGTATTTCGAGATTAGGTTTTGTCACTCCGATTGTCGGAGAGGTATCTCTGGGCCCTCTCGGTAATGCACATCACTATAAGCCTTGCAAGCAATGTAGCTAATGAGTTAGTTACGGAATGATGCATTACGTAAAGAGTAAAGAGACTTGCCAGTAACGAGATTGAACTAGGTATTGGATACCGACGATCAAATCTCGGGCAAGTAACATACCGATGACAAAGGAAACAACGTATGTCGTTATGCGGTTTGACCGATAAAGATCTTCGTAGAATATGTAGGAACCAATATGGGCATCCAGGTTCCGCTATTGGTTATTGACCAAGAGTAGTTCTAGGTCATGTCTACATAGTTCTCGAACCCGTAGGGTCCGCACGCTTAAGGTTTCGATGACAGTTATATTATGAGTTTATGAGTTTTGATGTACCGAAGGAGTTCGGAGTCCCGGATGAGATCGGGGACATGACGAGGAGTCTCCAAATGGTCGAGACGTAAAGATCGATATATTGGACGACTATATTCGGAGTTCGGAAAGGTTCGAATGATTCAGGTATTTTTGAGTACCGGAGAGTTACGGAATTCACCGGGAGAAGTATTGGGCCTTATTGGCCCTGCGGAAAGAGAGAGGGCTGCCTAGGGCAGGCAGCGCGCCCCAAGGCCTAGTACGAATTGGACTAGGGGAGGGCCGCACCCTTCCTCCTTCCCCTCCTTCTCTCCTACTCCTACTAGGAAAGGAGGAGTCCTACTCCCGGTGGGAGTAGGACTCCCCCTTGTCGCCTCCTCCTTGGCGGCCACCTCCTCCTTGCTCCTTTATATACGGGCAGGGGACACCCCATGACACACAAGTTGATCTACGGATCGTTCCTTAGCCGTGTGCGGTGCCCCTTCCACCATATTCCACTTCGGTCATATCGTCGCGGAGCTTAGGCGAAGCCTGCGCCGGAGAAGTCATATCGTCGCGGAGCTTAAGCGAAGCCCTGCGTCGGTGGAGCATCATCATCGTCACTGCGCCGTCATCTTGTGGAACTCATCCCGACACTTTGCTGGATCGGAGTCCGGGATCGTCATCGAGCTGAACGTGTGCAGAACTCAGAGGTGCCGTACGTTCGGTGCTTGGATCGGTCGGATCGTGAAGACGTACGACTACATCAACCGCGTTGTTATAACGCTTCCGCTTTCGGTCTACGAGGGTACGTGGACAGACACTCTCCCCTCTCGTTGCTATGCCATCACCATGGTCTTGCGTGTGCGTAGGAAATTTTTTGAAATTACTACGTTCTCCAACAAACTCTGACTCCTACTTCCTGCTAGACGCTGCTTCCTTCCCCGGCAGGCTGCCAATGGTTGCGTGCCTACGCCCCGCTGCTTCCGCGCTGGTGCCGGCCAGCGGCAGCAGTCTCCTCGGTGGTCGCCGGTGTGTAGGTGTGCACCCTGGCCCTGGGGCCTGGAGGCGAGCAGCATAGAAGGCCAGCAACTAGGAGCTGAGCAGCTGTATAGAGTCGAAGGTACATATTCATGTTCGTTGAGGTGGACCAGAGCTGTACAGAGCTGAGGTGGACCAGATTGCTAATTTCTACACAGTATAGTACATGTTCGTTTTTTGCTAGAGATCTACCAAGTGCATAGATGATGGATCCTAGCTTGTACAAATAAATAAATGATAAGCAGGCTAAGCAACATAATAAGCAGGCTTCAGTTGTCTACTAATTGCTATCCAGTGAACACATTTACATATTTGTTGAACTTCTCAATGTATGTACTATGTAGTCTTACGCAACACCGAGACTTAATTGTGAGTTTTAGTATGTTTGTAAGACCAACTTGAATTATTTCTATGGGGTATTGGTAAATTAATTAGAATATGCACACATTTGTTGTCAAATGATTTTTAGGCGGACCACCGTGTTTTCATTTCCTAGATCTGTCACTAATGTTGATGATGCACTAGTATTGTGAGCCATGTGCATTGGTATTTAGAGGACATTTGGAGCTTGTTTTCCTGCTTATTGGGAATTAATTGTTTGGTTTTCTTCAAGAGCACTGATCCCCTGCACCAATGCCATGGAGGACGCCGTCTTCACCCCCCTGCCCCGACGCCATGGCGGACGCCGTCTTCATCCTCTTGCCCCGAGGGCATGGAGGACGCCCCCACCACTACACTGACGCCATCTAGATCTTCTTACCTTCACTTTCTTCTTCTTATTCTCTTACCCTCCATTCCCTTGACTGAGATGTGATGTGGTTTCCTGCCATGAATTAGCAGCTGTAGCCAGATGGATGTAGGACGACCTGCCATGGATGAGCAGCAGCAGCACCCCCATGGTGAGTCCCTCCACCCCTTTGTTCCCCTCTGCTTTTTTTGATGCTAGAGTTTGGCCTCGGTTCCATGGCTGATTACTTGCTGGACATCGCATCGAGGACCGAGTGTTCGAGCTGATTTGTGTTGTTGGTGGCCATCTAGCTACTGATTTGCTGCTGCAAGTTAGAATGCCTACTGTTATGTGCTGTAGAAGACTACTAAATTATCTAGTTTGCATCCCTTTGATGTCTTGTATGCTACTGATTTGTTTCAGTAATTATAATGTTGTAGGTTCAGTACAAACATGGCATAATCCATTGGAATAAACTAGATGGGAATATACGGTACGTTTAGTACAAACGTGGCTTAATCCATTAGGATTTTTGTTTCCAATGGGACAACCAAAATGTTGTATGTTTAGTACATGACACCATGGAGGGTTGTTCATGTTCTGTCCTTCCTCTTATGATATGTCGGATACTAGAGTTCATGTCTATACATAGCTCACTGCTCACGGCGGCACTGAAGCACAAATAGTCAATTACACTATGCGCATAATCTTGCCAGCTTGCTAGTATATAGCTCACTTGCTAGTACATGCTAGTAGTCAATTTGACATGCCTGGATTCTGAATGAACTCGTTCTTACAGTTCTTTTCATTTCTATGATCAGTTTGGTTAGAGTTGCACATGTCACTCCATGTGCAACTCCATGAACACATACTGGTTAGTTTTAGTCGTACTATTTATGTACATGGCATTTGCTATCAATTCTTGCTTATAAGTTATTGGATCCCGCATTGGCTACTGTTTGATGTTTTGTACACATTCTTATTCTTATATGTTCATTCTTATTTTTTGCACAGGTGAAGTGCGAATCCAAGTCTGAAGCTGTGAAACATATCAGCAAAGACTAGCATATTATGTGTTGTAATTGTAGGCATATCTAGGTTGTAGTATACTGTAACAATTGTAATAGACTAATGTAGTGCTGTTTTGGATGAATTTCATTTGCTCTCTGGTCTGTTCAAAATAATGTTGTGTATGTGTTTTGAATACCCGTGAAATGGAAACCTAACTAGAGGGTCCAAGTTATAATGGTTGTTTGACAAATTTGGAAATTTCTGACGTGTGGGGACAAATTTTGAGATAAGCATAACATGTGGGGCCTAGTTTACTAGTGGTACCCCAATATATAATGGTTGAAACTAGAAAATCAATGGACTAAAAAGGCCACGACCTAGAAAAAAAAGGTAGAATTGTAGGGCTTGGCCCATATAGCTGACCAAAATTAATAAGAAAAAGTATATAAAAAGGTTGAATTAATGGGCTCGGCCCATCTAAAGCACTGAAATGGACCGGGCTGATTCTAAGTAACGACCTTTTCAATTGGTCGCAATTTCGCCACGACAGATTGCCACGTCGGATCTGCCGTGGCCTGGGCAGACAGCCAGTGACCAAAACAAAAGGTCATTGGTTCAACGACCTTTTGTTTTGGTCTTAAACGTCTACGAACTTATCCCGAAGAAGGTCATTAATTCAGTTTACGACCGCCAGCTTTTGACCTTGTATTTTTTGTCACAAAAAGGTCGCAAATGAAAAACAATGACCTTTCAGTGACCAATAGTGAGGGTCGCAAGTTGACATATTTCTTGTAGTGTAGAAGGTGTACCCAATAGTTTCCTTTGGGTATCCTATGAAGACGCACTTCTCCGATTTGGGTTCGAGCTTATCATGTTGAAAAATTTTCACATAAGCATCGCAACCCCAAACTTTAAGAAACGACAACTTTGGTTTCTTGCCAAACCACAGTTCATAAGGCGTCGTCTCAATGGATTTTAATGGTGCCCTATTTAAAGTGAATGAAGCCGTCTCTAAAGCATAACCCCAAAACGATAGCGGTAAATCAGTAAGAGACATCATAGATCGCACCATATCCAATAAAGTACGGTTATGACATTAGGACACACCATTTCACTGTGGTGTTCCAAGTGGCATAAGTTGTGAAACTATCCCATGTTGTTTCAAATGAAGACCAAACTCGTAACTCAAATATTCTCCTCCACGATCAGACCGTAGAAACTTTATTTTTCTTGTTATGATGATTTTCCACTTCACTCTGAAATTCTTTGAACCTTTCAAATGTTTCAAACTTATGTTTAATTAAGTAGGTATAACCATATCTGCTCAAATCATTTGTGAAGGTAAGAAAATAACGATACCCGCCACGAGCCTCAACACTAATTGGACCGCATACATCTGTATGTATTATTTCCAATAAGTCAGTAGCTCGTTCCATTGTTCCGGAGAACGGAGTTTTAGTCATGTTGCCCGTAAGGCACGGTTCGCAAGCACCAAGTGATTCATAATCAATTGATTCCAAAAGTCCATCAGTATGGAGTTTCTTCATGCGCTTTACACCGATATGACCCAAATGGCAGTGCCACAAATAAGTTGCACTATTATTATCAACTTTGCATCTTTTGGCTTCAATTTTATGAATATGTGTATCATCACTATTGAGATTCAACAAAAATAGACCACTCGGCAAGGGTGCATGACCATAAAAGATATTACTCATATAAATAGAACAACCATTATTCTCTGATTTAAATGAATAACCGTCTCGCATCAAACAAGATCCAAATATAATGTTCATGCTCAACGTTGGCACCAAGTAACAATTATTCAGGTCTAAAACTAATCCCGAAGGTAGATGTAGAGGTAGTGTGCCGACGGAGATCACATCGAACTCGGAACCATTTCCCACGCGCATCGTCACCTCGTCCTTAGCCAATCTTTGTTTAATCCGTAGCCCCTGTTTCGAGTTGCAAATATGAGCAACAGAACCAATATCAGATACCCAGGCGCTACTACGAGCATTAGTAAGGTACACATCAATAACATGTATATCAAATATACCTTTCACTTTGCCATCCTACTTATCCGCCAAATACTTGGGACAGTTCCGCTTCTAGTGAACAGTCCCTTTGCAGTACAAGCACTTAGTTTCTGGCTTAGGTCCAGACTTGGGTTTCTTCTCTTGAGCAGCAATTTTCTTGCCGTTCTTCTTGAAGTTCCCCTTCTTTCCTTTGCCTTTTTTCTTGAAACCAGTGGTCTTGTTGACCATCAACACTTGATGCTCCTTCTTGATTTCTACCTCCGCAGTCTTTAGCATCGCGAAGAGCTCGGGAATAGTCTTGTTCACCCATTGCATATTATAGTTCATCGCGAAGCCTTTATAACTTGGTGGAGTGATTGAAGAACTTTGTCAATGACACTATCATCAAGAAGATTAACTCCTAGTTGAGTCAAGTGGTTATGGTACCCAGACATTCTGAATATGTGTTCACTGACAGAACTATTCTCCTCCATTTTGCAGCTATAGAACTTGTTGGAAACTTCATATCTCTCAACTCGGGCATTTTCTTGAAATATTAACTTCAACTCTTGGAACATCTCATATGCTCCATGACGTTCAAAACGTCTTTGAAGTCCCGATTCTAAGCCGTAAAGCATGGCACACTGAACTATCAAGCAGTCATCAACACGCGTCTGCCAGGCATTCACAATGTCTGCAGTTTCTGGCGCGGGTGGTACACCTAATGGTGCTTCCAGGATGTAATTCTTCTGTGCAGCAATGAGGATAATCCTCAAGTTACGGACCCAGTCCGTGTAGTTGATGTCATCATCTTTCAACTTAGCTTTCTCTAGGAATGCATTAAATTTCAAAGGAACGGTAGCACGGGCCATTGATCTATAATAACATAGACATGCAGAATAACTATCAGGACTAAGTTCATGATAAATTAAAGTTAGATTAATCATATTACTTAAGAACTCCCAGTTAGATAGACATACCTCTAGTCATCTAAATGGTCACGTGATCCAAATCAACTAAACCATGTCCGATCATCACATGAGATGGATTAGTTTTCAGTGGTGAACATCACTATGTTGATCATATCTACTATATGATTCACGTTCGACCTTTCGGTCTCAGTGTTCTGAGGCCATATCTGCATATGATAGGCTCGTCAAGTTTAACCCGAGTATTATGCATGTGCAAAACTGGCTTGCACCCATTGTATGTGAACGTAGAGATTATCACACCCGATCATCACGCGGTGTCTCGGCACGACGAACTTTAGCAATGGTGCATACTCAGGGAGAACACTTATACCTTGAAATTTAGTAAGGGATCATCTTATAATTCTACCGCCGTACTAAGCAAAATAAGATGCATAAAAGATAAACATCACATGCAATCAAAAATATGTGACATGATATGGCCATCATTATCTTGTGCTCATGATCTCCATCACCGAAGCATCGTCATGATCTCCATTGTCACCGGCGCGGCACCTTGATCTCCATCGTAGCATTGTTGTCGTCTCGCCAACTATTGTTACCACGACTATCACTACTGCTTAGTGATTAATTAAAGCGATTACATGGCGATTGCATTGCATACAATAAAGCGACAACCATATGGCTCCTGCCAGTTGCCGATAACTTTGTTACAAAACATGATCATCTCAAACAACAATTTATATCACATCATGCCTTGACCATATCACATCACAGCAAGCCCTGCAAAACAAGTTAGACGTCCTCTACTTTGTAGTTGCAAGTTTTACGTGGCTGCTACGGGCTTCTAGAAAGAACCGTTCTTACCTACGCATCAAAACCACAACGATTTTTCGTCAAGTGTGTTATTTTAACCTTCAACAACGACCGGCCGTAGTCAAACTCTATTCAACTAAAGTTGGAGAAACAGACACCCGCCAGCCACCTTTGTGCAAAAGCACGTCGGTAGAACCAGTCTCATGAACACGGCCATGTAATGTCGGTCCGGGCCGCTTCATCCAACAATACCGCTGAATCAAAGTAAGACGTTTGGTGGTAAGCAGTATGACTATTATCGCCCACAACTCACTTGTGTTCTACTCGTGCATATAACATCTACGCATAGACCTGGCTCGGATGCCACTGTTGGGGAACGCAGTAATTTCAAAAAAAATCTTGCGATCACGCAAGATCTATCTATGTGATGCATAGCAACGAGAGGGGAGAGTGTGTCCACATACCCTCGTAGACCAAAAGCGGAAGCGTTTCAATAATGCGCTTAGTGTAGTCGAACGTCTTCATGATCCAACCGATCCAAGTACCGAACGTACGTCACCTCCATGTTTAGCACACATTCAGCTCGATGTCGTCCCTCGTGCTCTTGATCCAGTTGAGGACGAGGGTGAGTTCCGTCAGTACGATGGTGTGGAGACGGTGATGATGATACTACCGACGCAGGGCTTCGCCTAAGCATTACGATGGTATGATCGAGGTGTGTAACTGTGGAGGGGGCACCGCACACGGTTGGGAGAGAAACTCGTGTGTTCTAGGGTGCCCCCTGCCCCGTATATAAACGAGCAAGGGGGAGGCCGGCCGGCCCTCCTAGGGTGCGCCCCACAAGGGGAGTCCTACTAGGACTACTAGTCCTAGTAGGCTTCCACCAAGAGGGAGAGAGGGGGAAGGAAGGAGAGGGAGAGGGAGAAGGAAAGGGGGGCGGCGCCCCCCCTTCCCTACTCCAATTCGGACCCAAGGGGGTCGCGTGGCCTGCCCTGGCCGCCCCTCTCTCTCTCTCCACTAAGGTCAATGTGGCCCATTAGTTCCCCTGGGGGTTTCCGGTAACCCCTCCGGCTCTTTGGTTTTATTCGAAACTTTCCGGAACACTTCCGGTGTCTGAATATAGCCATCCAATATATCAATCTTTATGTCTCGACCATTTCGAGATTCTTCGTCACGTCCATGATCTCATCCGGGACACCGAACAAACTTAGGTCATCAAAAACTCATAACTCATAATACATATCATCATCGAACGTTAAGCGTGCGGACCCTACGGGTTCGAGAACTATGTCGACAAGACCTAGACACATCTCCGGTCAATAACCAATAGCGGAACCTGGATGCTCATATTGGCTCCTACATATTCTATAAAGATCTTTATCGGTCAAACCACATAACAACATACGTTGTTCCCTTTGTCATCGGTATGTTACTTGCCCGAGAATCGATCGTAGGTATCATCATACCTAGTTCAATCTCATCACCAGCAAGTCTCTTTACTCCTTCTGTAATACTTCATCCTGCAACTAACTCATTAGTTACAATTCTTGCAAGGCTTACAGTAATGATCATTACCGAGCGGACCCAGAGATACCTCTCCGAAACACGGAGTGACAAATCCTAATCTCGATCTATGCCAACCCAACAAACACCTTCGAGGACACCTGTAGAGCATATTTGTAATCACCCATTTACGTTTTGACGTTTGATAGCACACAAAGTGTTCCTCTAGTATTCGGGAGTTGCATAATCTCATAGTATGAGGAACATGTATAAGTCATGAAGAGAGCAGTAGCAATGAAACTGTAATGATCATAATGCTAAGCTAACAGATAGGTCATGTCCATCACATCATTCTCCTAATGATGTGATCCCGTTCATCAAATGACAACACATGTCTATGGTTAGGAAACATAACCATCTTTGATTAACGAGCTAGTCTAGTAGAGGCATACTAGGGACAATATGTTTTGTCTGTATTCACACATGTACTAAGTTTCCAGTTAATACAATTCTAGCATGAATGATAAACATTTATGATGAAATAAGGAAATAAATAATAACTTTATTATCGCATCTAGGGCATATTTCCTTTAGCCTTGTGTGCTATCAAACGTCACAACATACTGAGTGATTATAAAGATGCTCAACAGGTATCTCCGAAGGTGTTTGTTGGGTTGGCATAGATTGAGATTAGGATTTGTCACTCTGAGTAGAGGAGAGGTATCTCTGGGCCCTCTTGGTAATGCACATCATATGAAGCCTTGCAAGAAATGTGACTAATGAGTTAGTTACGGGATGATGCACTACAGAACGAGTAAAGAGACTTGCGGGTAACGAGATTGAACTAGGTATGAAGATACCGACGATCGAATCTCGGGCAAGTAACATACCAATGACAAAGGGAATAACGTATGTTGACATTGCAGTTTAACTGATAAAGATCTTCGTAGAATATGTAGGAGCCAATATGAGCATCCAGGTTCCACTATTGGTTATTGATTGGAGATGTGTCTTGATCATGTCTACATAGTTCTCAAAACCGTAGGGTCCGCACGCTTAACGTTCGATGACGATTTATATTATGAGTTATGTGTTTTTTATGACCGAAGTTTGTTCGGAGTCCCGGATGAGATCACGGACATGACGAGGAGTCTCGAAATGGTCGATAGGTAAAGATTGATATATTGGAAGGTTATGTTCGGACACCAGAATAGTTTCAGAGAGGTTCAGACATTTTCCGGAGTACCGAGGGGTTACCGGAACCCCCCGGGGAAGTGTTGGGCCAACATGGGCCTTAGGGAGAGAGAGAGGGAAGCCCACGGGGGGTGGCCGCGCGCCCCCCTCCTAGAAAGTCTGAATAGGACAAGGAGGTGGGGGCGGCACCCCCCTTCCCTTGCCTTCTCCCTCTCCTTCCTCTTCCCTCCGGTGAAAAAAAGGTAAAGGGGGGTGGGGCGAATCCTACTTGGACTAGGAGTCCAAGTAGGGCTCCCCCCATGGAGCGCCCCTCCTGGCCGCCGGCCTCTCCCCCCCCCCCCTCTTTATATACGTGGGTAGGGGGCACCCCAAAGGCACATCAATTGTTCTCTTTGCCGTGTGCGGTGCCCCCCTCCATAGTTTACTCCTCTGGTCATAGCGTCGTAGTGCTTAGGTGAAGCCCTGTGCGGATCACATCATCAACACCGTCACCATGCCGCCATGCTGATGGAACTCTTCCTCGACCCTCTACTGGAACAAGAGTTTGAGGGACATCATCGAGCTGAACATGCACTGAACATGGAGGTGTCGTACGTTCGGTAGTTGAATCAGTTGGATCGTGAAGACGTTCGACTACATCAATAGCTTTAACTAACGCTTCCGCTTTTGGACTACAAGGGTACGTGGACACACTCTCCCCCTCTCGTTGCTATGCATCCCCTAGATAGATCTTGCGTGAGCGTATGAATTTTTTTGAAATTGCATGCTACGTTCCCCAAAGTGGCATCAGAGCCAGGTCTATGTGTAGATGATATGCACGAGTAGAACACTAAGGGTTGTGGGCGATAATAGTCATACTGCTTACCACCAACGTCTTACTTTGATTCGGTGGTATTGTTGGATAAAGCGGCCCGGACCGACATTACATGACCGCATTCATGAGACTGGTTCTACCTACGTGCTTTGCACACAGGTGGCTGGCGGGTGTCTGTTTCTCCAACTTTAGTTGAATCGAGTTTGACTATGGCCGGTCCTTGTTGAAGGTTAAAAGAGCACACTTCACGAAAAATCATTGTGGTTTTGATGCGTAGGTAAGAACGGTTCTTGCTAGAAGCCCGTAGCAGCCACATAAAACTTGCAACAGCAAAGTAGAAGACGTCTAACTTGTTTTTGCAGGGCTTGTTGTGATGTGATATGGTCAAGACATGATGTGATATAAACTGTTGTATGAGATGATCATGTTTTGTAACCGAGTTATCGGCAACTGGCAGGAGCCATATGGTTGTCGATTTATTGTATGAAATGCAATCGCCATGTAATTGTTTTACTTTATCACTAAGCGGTAGCGATAGTCATAGAAGAAATAGTTGGCGAGACGACAACGTGCTACGATGGAGATCAAGGTGTCAAGCCAGTGACGATGGAGATCATGACGGTGCTTTGGAGATGGATATCAAAGGCACAAGATGATGATGGCCATATCATGTCACATATTTTGATTGCATGTGATGTTTATCTTTTATGCATCTTATTTTGCTTAGTACGGCGATAGCATCATAAGATGATCCCTCACTAAATTTGTAGGTATAAGTGTTCTCCCTGAGTATGCACCATTGCTACAGTTCGTCGTGCCGAGACATCACGTGATGATCGGGTGTGATTATCTCTACGTTCACAAACAACGGGTGCAAGCCAGTTTTTGCACATGCAGAATACTCGAGTTAAACTTGACGAGCCTAGCATATGCAGATATGGCCTCAGAACACTGAGACCGAAAGGTCGAACGTGAATTATATAGTAGCTATGATCAACATAGTGATGTTCACCATTGAAAACTACTCCATCTCATGTGATGATCGGACACGGTTTAGTTGATTTGGATCACGTGATCATTTAGCTGACTAGAGGGATGTCTATCTAAGTGGGAGTTCTTAAGTAATATGATTAATTGAACTTTAATTTACCATGAACTTAGTCCTGATAGTTATTTTGCATGTCTATGTTATTATAGATCAATGGCCCGTGCTACAGTTCCTTTGAATTTTAATGTGTTCCTAGAGAAAGCTAAGTTGAAAGATGATGGTAGCAATTACACGAACTGGGTCCGTAACTTGAGGATTATCCTCATTGCTGCACAGAAGAATTATGTCCTTGAAGCACCGCTAGGTACAAGGCGTGCTGCAGGAGCAGATGCTGATGTTATGAACGTCTGGCAAGCTCAATCTGATGACTACTTGATAATTCAGTGTGCCATGCTTTACGGCTTAGAATCGGGACTTCAAAGATGTTTTGAACGTCATGGAGCATATGAGATGTTCCAAGAGTTGAATTTAATATTTCAAGCAAATTCCCAATTTGAGAGATATGAACTCTCCAACAAGTTCTATAGCTACAAGATGGAGGAGAATAGTTATGTCAGTGAACACACACTCAGAATGTCTGGGTACCATAACCACTTGACTCAGCTAGGAGTTAATCTTCCTGATGATAGTGTCATTGATAGAGTTCTTCAATCACTGCCACCAAGCTATAAAGGCTTCGTGATGAACTATAATATGCAAGGGATGGAAAAAACAATTCCCGAGCTCATCGCGATTGTCGGGGATATACCCCGCGGTGTGACCCGGCCGGAGATATGACCCGGCTGGGACATGATGTTTCATTGATGACCCGACAGACTATAAGCCGACGGGAAGAGTTAAGCAGGTTAAGCCTGCGAAAACAGTTAAGCATTATGACCCGACAGACACAGATATATGACCCGGCGGACACAGTCATATGACCCGGCGGACACAGTCATATGACCCGACGGACACTGTCATATGACCCGGCAGACACAGTCATGTGACCCGGCAGACACGGTCATGTAAGCCAGATGGTAAGTCAGATTGTAAGCCATATTGTAAGAAGCCCAAGATGTTAAAGAAGCCCATGGAGAGAAGCCCGTGATAAGGAGACATAATAGTTTAAGTCTTAGTCCGAGATGGACTCTACATGTAACCCGCCCCTCCAAATTATATAAGGAGGAAAGTAAGAAGAAACATTCTCTAGGGCTAGACACAAGAGCCGGCTTACCGGCGACTCCCTCATCATCATAATGAGACCTAGCCACAAACAGCATGTAGGGTTATTACCGGATGATGTTTCCCGGGGCCCGAAGCTGTCTAAATCCTTGTCTTGTGTGTTGATTGCCTCGCGTCTCTCGATTCCAACCAACCCCTTCAAGCTACCGCATAGATGTGTTGGCCTCACGACTAAGTCCTCACACTAAGGACATCTGACGTGTTAATTCCAAGACAGTTGGCGCCCACCGTGGGGCCTGTGCACGGTGGTGTTGAGTTCTTGGAGGGATCTTTTTTAGGGTTCAAGAAGCTCGCAATTCATCAGATAAAGGATAATCGGCAAATTCATTGAGTTATGATCAAAGCCATGGTTAAAGTTTCAAACATCAGATACAAGATTGAGATCAAGAGTTAGGGCTGCATATAAGCCGCCACAAGTCGATGAGATCAGCATAAGCTTTCGCCGCGACAAATACCGAAGCACATCAGATCCAATACGAGTCAACAGACTACTACACGTCATGTCAAGAAGGAAAGTCCTAGCTGGTGAAGGTAAAAAAAAGGGAACAACCCATGACTCGGAAGCGGTTTCCGAGATTGAGCCGTCGTCGCTCCGCCGTTCTGTGCCTCTCGCGGCTTCGAGCAGCCTCCCGGCCCTGTGCTGTAATCCACGCCTGCGACCCGCCTCGTCTTGCGAGCCCTCCTCCGCGTGGCCGTGCTGGGCCATGGCCGGCCGTACCTCTGCAAATCTCCGCTGTAGCAGACGCACTTCATCGACCACCCGGAGTGCCCTCGTTCCAAACCTCCGAGTCGCCGCTGGAGAGCCGGCTTGTGCCTCTAGGCCGCTGGAGAGCTGCCCTGCTCCATCGGCCTACGACGCGGCCATACGGCCAAGTCATTGCTCGCCCTGCCGCCTTGAGCCACCTCCGCCTCGCATGGCTGGTACAGCTTCCACTGTCGTCGCGTTGAGCCGCCTCCGCCGGTCCGGCCCTAGGCCGCCTCGAGCCACCCCCGCCGGTGCGGTCTTGATACGTCCATTTTGCATCATGCTTTTATATCAATATTTACTGCATTATGGGCTGTTATTACACATTATATCTCAATACTTATGGCTATTCTCTCTTATTTTACAAGGTTTACCATGAAGAGGGGGGATGCCGGCAGCTGGAATTCTGGCTGAAAAAGGAGCAAACGTTGGAAACCTATTCTGCACAACTCCAAAAGTCCTGAAACTCCACGAAACCACTTTTTGGATTTGTTAAGGAATTATGAGCAAAGAAATAGGCCAGGGGCCCACACCTATCCAGAGGCAGGGGCCCCCCTATAGGGCGCCCCTATCTCTGGGCCCCTGGTGGGCCTCCGTGACCATCTTACGCTATATGAAGGGTTTTGTCTGGAAAGATTAGTAGGCAAGCTTACGGGATGAAACTCGCCGCCACGAGGCAGAACCTTGGCGGAATCAATCTAGGGCTCGACGAGCTGTTCGCGGGGACACTTCCCTCGGGGGGGAAATCATCACCAACGTCATCACCAACGATCCTCTCATCGGGAAGGGGTCAATCTCCATCAACATCTTCACCAGCACCATCTCCTCTCAAACCCTAGTTCATCTCTTGTATCCAATTTTGTATCCAAAACCACAAATTGGTACCTATGGGTTGCTAGTAGTGTTGATTACTCCTTGTAGTTGATACTTATTGGTTTACTTGGTGGAAGATTATATGTTCAGATCCTTAATGCATATTATTACACCTCTGATTATGAACATGTTTATGCTTTGTGAGTAGTTACTTTAGTTCCTGAGGACATGGGTGAAGTCTTGCTATTAGTAGTCATGTGAATTTGATATTCGTTCGATATTTTGATGAGATGTATGTTGTCTCTCCTCTAGTGGTGTTATGTGAACGTCGACTACATGACACTTCACCAATATTTGGGCCTAGAGGAAGGCATAGGGAAGTAATAAGTATATGATGGGTTGCTAGAGTGACAGAAGCTTAAACCCTAGTTTATGAGTTGCTTCGTTAGGGGTTCATTTGGGCCCATATGTTTAATGATGTGGTTAGGTTTACCTTAATAGTCCTTTTTGTATTTGCAGACGCTTGCAATAGGGGTTAATCATAAGTGGGATGCTTGTCCAAGTTAGGGCAGTACCCAAGTGTCGGTCTACCCACATATCAAATTATCAAAGTACCAAACGCGAATCATATGAACGTGATGAAACTAGCTTGATGATGATTCCCAATGTTTCCTCGGGAGCTTCTTCCTTATTATTAGAATTTGTCCAGGCTTATCCTTTGCTACGTAAAGGATTGGGCCACCTTGCTTCACTGTATTTACTTTATTTACTTTTGCTCGTTACTATTTATCTTATCACAAAAATATCTATACCTACTATTTCAGTACTTGCAGAGAAAACCTTACTGAAAACCGCTTATCATTTCCTTCTGCTCCTCGTTGGGTTCGACACTCTTACTTATCGAAAGGACTACGATAGATCCCCTACACTTGTGGGTCATCAAGACTCTTTTCTGGCGCCGTTGCCGGGGAGCGTAGCGCTCTTGGTGAGTGGAACTTGGTAAGGAAACAATTATATAGTATGCTGAAATTTTCTATTACTTGTCACTATGGAAACTAATCCTTTGAGTGGCTTGTTTGGGGTATCTTCACCCCAACCAAAAGAGCAAAGTGATGCTCCTCAACCTACTGAACTTTATGAAAATATTCACTTTGAGATTCCTTCGGGTATGATAGAAAAACTGCTAGCTAATCCTTTTGCAGGAGACGGAACTTTGCATCCCGACCTACACCTTATCTTTGTGGATGAAGTTTGTGGATTATTTAAGCTTGCAGGTATTCCCGATGATGTTGTCAAAAGGAAGGTCTTCCCTTTATCTTTGAAGGGAAATGCAATGACATGGTATAGGCTATGTGATGATACGAGATCTTCGAATTATAAGCGATTGAAATTGGAATTTCACCAGAAGTTCTATCCTATGCATCTTGTTCATCGTGATCGTAATTATATATATAATTTCTGGCCTCGCGAAGGAGAAAGCATCGCTCAAGCTTGGGGGTGGCTTAAGTCAATGTTATATTCATGCCCCAATCATGAGCTCTCTCAGGAAATGATTATTTAGAATTTTTATGCTCGGCTTTCTCTTGATAATCGCAACTTGCTCGATACTTCCTGTGCTGGTTCCTATATGCTGAAGACTATTGATTTCAAATGGGAATTATTGGAAATAATTAAACACAACTCTGAAGATTGGGGTTCCGACGATGGTAAGGAGTCAGGTATGACACCCAAGTTTGATTGTGTCAATTCTTTTATGGATACCAATGCTTTCCGTGGATTTAGCTCTAAGTACGGACTTGACTCTGAGATAGTAGCTACTTTTTGTGAAACTTTTGCTACTCACGTTGATCTCCCTAAAGAGAAGTGGTTTAAATATAATCCTCCTGTTGAAGTGAAAGTAGTTGCACCTATTACAGTCGAAGAAAAGACTATTACATGTAGTGATCCTATTATTCCTACTACTTATGTTGAAAAACCTCCTTTTCCTGTTAGGATAAAAGATCATGTTAAAGCTTCGACTATTGTTCGTAAGAGTAATACTAGGACTTATACACCTCCTGAGAAAATCAATGTCGAACCTAGTATTGCTATGATTAAAGATCTCTTGGATGAAGACTTAGATGGGCATGTTATTTCTTTCGTGGGTGAAACTGCTAATATTGCTAGACCCGATACTAAGACACGTATACCTGTTATAGGCATGCCTGTTATTTCTGTTAAAATATGAGATCATTGTTATCATGGCTTATGTGATATGGGTGCTAGTGCTAATGCGATACCTTATGATCTTTATAAAGAAATTATGCACGATATTGCATCAGTTGAATTAGAAGATATTGATCTTACAATTAAGCTTGCTAATAGGGACACCATTAAACCTATTGGGATTGTTAGAGATGTTGAAGTCTTGTGTGGAAAGATTAAATACCCTGCTGATTTTCTTGTTCTCGGTTCCCCACAAGATGATTTTTGTCCCATTATTTTTGGTAGACCTTTCTTGCATACTGCTAGTGCTAAGATTGATTGTGAAAAGAATATTGTCACTGTTGGCTTAGATGGTATGTCTCATGAGTTTAATTTCACTAAGTTTAGTAGACAACATCGTGAAAAGGAATCATCTAGTAAGGATGAGATTATTGGTCTTGCTTCCATTGCTGTTCCTCCAACTGATCCGTTAGAACAATATTTGCTAGACCATGAAAACGATATGTTTATGAAGGAAAGGTAAGAAATAGATGAAGTGTTCCTTAAACAAGAACCTATGCTAAAACATAATCTTCCCGTTGAAATTCTTGGGGAACCCCCTCCACCCAAGGGTGATCCTGTGTTTGAACTCAAACCCTTACCTGATAATCTCAAGTATGCTTATCTTGGTGAAAAAGAAATATATCATGTTATTATTAGTGCTAACCTTTCAGAGAAAGAAGAAGAAAGATTATTGAGAACTCTGAAGAAGCACCGAGCTGCTATTGGATACACTCTCGATGATCTTAAGGGCATTAGTCCCACATTATGTCAACATAAAATTTCAGTGGAGAAAGATGCCAAACCTGTTAGAGATCCTCAAAGACGATTAAACCCCAAAATGAAGGAAGTGGTAAGAAAGGAGATTCTAAAACTCCTTGAGGCAGGTATTATTTATCCCGTTGCTGATAGTGAATGGGTAAGCCTTGTCCATTGTGTCCCTAAAAAGGGAGGTATTGCCGTTGTTCCTAATGATAAAGATGAATTGATCCCGCAAAGAATTATTACAGGCTATAGGATGGTAATTGATTTCCATAAGTTAAATAAAGCTGCTAAGAAAGATCATTACCCTTTACCTTTTATTGATCAAATGCTAGAAAGGCTATCCAAACACACACATTTTTGCTTTCTAGATGGTTATTCTGGTTTCTCTCAAATACATGTGTCAGCGGGGGATCAATCTAAAACCACTTTTACTTGCCCTTTTAGTACTTTTGCTTATAGACGTATGCCTTTTGGTTTATGTAATGCACCTGCTACCTTCCAAAGATGCATGATGGCTATATTTTCAGATTTTTGTGAAAAGATTTGTGAGGTATTCATGGATGACTTCTCCGTCTATGGATCCTTTTTTGATGATTGTTTGAGCAACCTTGATCGAGTTTTGCAGAGATGCAAAGACACTAGTCTCGTCCTGAATTGGGAAAAGTGTCACTTTATGGTTAATGAAGGCATTGTATTGGGGCACAAGATCTCCGAGAGGGGTATTGAAGTTGATAAAGCCAAAGTTGATGCTATTGAAAAGATCCCATGTCCCAAGGACATAAAATGTATAAGAAGTTTCCTTGGTCATGCTGGTTTTTATAGGAGGTTCATTAAGGACTTTTCTAAAATCTCTAGGCCGCTGACTAATTTATTGCAAAATGATATTCCTTTTGTCTTTGATGATGATTGTGTAGACGCATTTGAAACACTTAAGAAAGCATTGATCATAACACCTATTGTTCAGCCACCTTATTGGAATTTACCTTTTGAAATTATGTGTGATGCTTGTGATTATGTTGTAGGTGCTGCTTTAGGGCAAAGAGTCGATAAGAAATTGAATGTTATCCATTATGATAGTAAGACTCTTGATACTGCCCAGAGAAATTATGCTACCACTGAAAAAGAATTCTTAGTAGTTGTGTTTGCATGTGATAAGTTTAGACCTTATATTGTTGATTCCAAAGTTACTATTCACACTGATCATGCTGCTATTAAATATCTTATGGAAAAGAAAGATGCTAAGCCTAGACTCATTAGATGGGTTCTTTTGCTCCAAGAATTTGACTTGCATATTATTGATAGAAAAGTAGCTGAGAACCCCGTTGCAGACAACTTGTCTAGGTTAGAGAATGTTCTTGATGACCCACTGCCTATTAATGACAGTTTTCCTGATGAACAATTAGCGGTTGTCAATGCTTCTTGTACTGCACCTTGGTATGCTGACTATGCTAATTACATTGCTAAATATATACCGCCTAGTTTCACATACCAGCAAAAAGAAAAAGTTCTTCTATGATTTAAGACATTACTTCTGGGATGATCCGCACTTTTATAAAGAAGGAGTAGATGGTATTATTAGACGTTGTGTGCCTGAGCATGAACAGGAACAAATCCTACGCAAGTGTCACTCTGAATCCTATGGAGGACACCACGCTGGAGATAGAACTGCACACAAGGTACTACAATCTGGTTTTTATTGGCCTGCTCTTTTCATAGATGCTCGTAAGTTTGTCGTATCCTGTGATGAATGCCGAAGAATAGGTAACATTAGTAGACGTCAAGAAATGCCTATGAATTATTCTCTTGTTATTGAACCGTTTGATGTTTGGGGCTTTGATTATATGGGACCTTTTCCTGCTTCAAATGGTTATACACATATTTTAGTTGCTGTTGATTACGTTACTAAGTGGGTAGAAGCTATTCCAACTAGTAGTGATGATCATAACACTTCTATTAAAATGCTTAAAGAAGTTATTTTTCCGAGGTTTGGAGTCCCTAGATATCTTATGACTGATGGTGGTTCACACTTTATTCATGGTGCTTTCCGTAAGATGCTTGCTAAGTATGATGTCAACCATAGAATTGCATCTCCTTATCACCCATGATCTAGTGGTCAAGTAGAGTTGAGCAATAGAGAGCTCAAATTAATTTTGCAAAAGACTGTGAATAGATCTAGAAAGAATTGGTCCAAAAAACTTGATGATGCATTATGGGCCTATAGAACTGCATACAAAAATCCTATGGGTATGTCTCCATATAAGATGGTTTATGGAAAAGCATGTCACTTACCTCTTGAACTTGAACATAAAGCATATTGGGCTATTAAAGAGCTCAATTATGACTTCAAACTTGCCGGTGATAAGAGGTAGTTTGATATGAGCTCACTTGATGAATGGAGAGCCCAAGCTTATGAGAATGCCAAGCTCTTCAAAGAAAAAGTCAAACGCTGGCATGATAAAAGAATACAAAAGCGTGAGTTTAACGTAGGAGATTATGTGTTATTATTCAACTCTCGTTTAAGATTTTTTGCAGGAAAACTTCTCCCAAAATGGGAAGGTCCCTACGTTATCGAGGAGGTCTACCGTTCCGGTGCTATAAAAATTAACAACTTTGAAGGCACAAATCCTAGGGTGGTTAATGGTCAAAGAATCAAGCATTATATTTTAGGTAACCCTATCAATGTTGAAACTAATATTATTGAAACCATAACCCCAGAGGAGTACATAAGAGACACTTTCCAGAATGTTCCAGACTCCGAAAAGGCATAGGTACGTGGTACGGTAAGTATACTGACTCCAAAACAACTCTAATGGCAATTTTCATCAGTTTTGGATTATTTCAGAATTTTAGGAAGAAAGAAGTAGTCCAAAAGGGACACGAGCTCCCACAAGAGAGGAGCCCCCCCCCCCCCCGGTAGGGCGCGCCCCCCTGTCTCGTGGGCACCTCGTGCACCTCCCGGATTCCGTTTTCTTGTATGTTACGTATCTTGGTCAGTAAAAATTCATTAAATATACTCCCGAAGGTTTTGACCACCGTATCACGCAAATATCCTCTGTTTTCGTTTCGAGCTATTCCTGTTGTAGATTCAGAGCACCATGACTTCTCCCTCCTACAACAACGAAGACAAGGATGCCTGGCTATTGAAGATAGAGTTGAAAAGAGAGGAACCAGAAGAGATCAACAAGGATGAAGGGATCAAGAAGGCCATGGAGGTTCAAGCTCCGGTGGTGAAAGAAGAAGACATCCCTAACCCTTTGCCTAACCTTTTCACTCCAACAGAGATTGAAGCTTTCAAGATGATTGAGTTAGCCCGCATACAAAACAAGTATCTCACACATGAGAATATTTTGTTGAAGGATCATATTGCTGGGCTCAGGGGCATTATCCGCAAGTTGGAGGAGCTTTTACGCTCAATGTGCGATTATCCACCATCATCATCACCACCTCCATCACCTCAGAAGAAATAACCACATGGGTATGGGCACTCCCCTTGGCAACTGCCAAGCTTGGGGGAGGTGCCCCGGTATCGTATCACCATCACACTCCTATCTTTACCGCTTTATTTAGTTCGATCCTTTTAGTAGTATCTTGATCTATTAGTTCAAAGTCTTGATATCAAGTAGTTTTGAGTTTTCGTTGTGATCTCTTTTTGTAAGCGAGTCCGTGTGCTATCTATAATAAAGATTAGTGTTGAGTCAAGGGCTTTGCTATGTTGCTATGATCTTGAGAACAAAAGAGTTCATATTGATCTTATGGATAGTGATAACTTCACACATAGAAAGTATGAGGCATAAAAATTGTTGAGAGTTGATGAACGTGGCCTTGGTCATCGTTGCAATTAATAGGAAGTGATAAGGAAAGAGGGGGTTCACATATAGATATATTATCTTGGACATCTTTTATGATTGTGAAGCACTCATTAAGTATGACATGCTAAAAGAGTTGATGTTGGACAAGGAAGACAACTTAATGGTTTATGTTTTCCGACATCTCAGTTAAAGTATATTGTCAGTGACCTTCTGAACATGTTGAGCTTGCCTTTCCCCCTCATGCTAGCCAAAACTCCTTGCACCAAGTAGAGATACTACTTGTGCTTCCAAACTTCCTTAAACCCAGTTTTGCCATGAGAGTCCACCATACCTACCTATGGATTGAGTAAGATCCTGCAAGTAAGTTGTCATCGGCGCAAGCAATAAAAATTGCTCTCTAAATATGCATGACTTATTAGTGCAGAGAAAATAAGCTTTGTACGAACTTGTTGTGGAAGTAATAAAAGCGACGGAGTGCATAATAAAGGTCCACATACAAGGGGAAATACAAAGTGACGTTCTTTGCATTAAGATTTTGTGTATCCAACCCTAAAAGCGCATGACAACCTCTGCTTCCCTCTACAAAGGGCCTATCTTTTACTTTATGTTTTTTACTTTATGCTTGAGTCAAGGTGATCCTCACCTTTCCACTTTTTCATTTTATCCTTTGGCAAGCTCCTCGTGTTTGAAAGGTCATGATACATATATCAAATTGAATGTAAGTTGGCATAGGCTATTATTGTTGACATCACCTAAAGGTGAATACGTTGGGAGGCAACACAATAAGCCCCTATCTTTCTCAGTGTCCGGCTGAAACTCTATAACCACAAGTATTGCGTGAGTGTTAACAATTATGGGGGACTACGAGATAGTTGAGTATGTGATCTTGCTGAAAAGCTCTATTATTGACTCTTTCTGATGTTACGATAAATTGCAATTGCTTCAATGACTGAGATTATAGTTTGTTAGTTCCCAATGAAGTTTATGAACCATACTTGACATTGTGAATTGCTTATTACTTGAACATAGGAAACCATATGACAAAATATATATATATAGGTTGCTGTTATTAGAATGATCATGATGCCCTCATGTCCGTATTTTATTTTTATCGACACCTCTATCTCTAAACATGTGGACATATTTTTCAATCTCGGTTTCCGCTTAAGGACAAGCGAGGTCTAAGCTTGGGGGAGTTGATGCGTCAATTTTGCATCATGCTTTTATATCAATATCTACTTCATTATGGGCTGTTATTACACATTATATCTCAATACTTATGGCTATTCTCTCTTATTTTACAAGGTTTACCGTGAAGAGGGGGGATGCCGGCAGCTGGAATTCTGGCTGAAAAAGGAGCAAACGTTGGAAACCTATTCTGGACAACTCCAAAAGTCCTGAAACTCCACAAAACCACTTTTTGGATTTATTAAGGAATTATGAGCAAAATAAATAGGCCAGGGGGCCCATACCCCGTCCAGGAGACAGGGGGCGCCCCCCCTATAGGGCACGCCCCTATCTCCTGGGCCTCCGGCTACCATCTTCTGTTATATGAAGGGTTTTGTCTTGGAAAAATTTGTGGGCAAGCTTACGGGACAAAAACTCCGCCGCCACGAGGCGGAACCTTGGCAGAATCAATCTAGGGTTCTAGCGGAGCTGTTCTGCCGGGGACACTTCCCTCCGGGAGGGGGAAATAATCACCGACGTCATCACCAACGATCCTATCATCGGGAGGGGGTCAATCTCCATCAACATCTTCACCAGCACCATCTCCTCTCAAACCCTAGTTCATCTCTTCTATCCAGTTTTCTATCCAAAACCACAAATTGGTACCTGTGGGTTGCCAGTAGTGTTGATTACTCCTTGTAGTTGATACTTATTGGTTTACTTGGTGGAAGATTATATGTTCAGATCCTTAATGCATATTATTACACCTCTGATTATGAACATGTTTATGCTTTGTGAGTAGTTACTTTAGTTCCTGAGGACATGGGTGAAGTCTTGCTATTAGTAGTCATGTGAATTTGGTATTCGTTTGATATTTTGATGAGATGTATGTTGTCTCTCCTCTAGTGATGTTATGTGAACGTCGACTACATGACACTTCACCAATATTTGAGCCTAGAGGAAGGCATAGGGAAGTAATAAGTATATGATGGGTTGCTAAAGTGACAGAAGCTTAAACCCTAGTTTATGAGTTGCTTCGTTAGGGGTTCATTTGGGCCCATATGTTTAATGTTGTGGTTAGGTTTACCTTAATACTCCTTTTTGTAGTTGTGGACGCTTGCAATAGGGGTTAATCATAAGTGGGATGCTTGTACAACTTAGGGCAGTACCCAAGTGTCGGTCTACCCACATATCAAATTATCAAAGTACCGAACACGAATCATATGAACGTGATGAAACTAGCTTGACGATAATTCCCAAAGTGTCCTCGGGAGCTTCTTCCTTATTATTAGAATTTGTCCAGGCTTATCCTTTGCTACATAAAGGATTGGGCCACCTTGCTGCATTTTATTTACTTTTGCTCGTTACTATTTATCTTATCACAAAACTATCTATTACCTACTATTTCAGTGCTTGCAGAGAAAACCTTACTGAAAACCGCTTATCATTTCCTTCTGCTCCTCGTTAGGTTCGACACTCTTACTTATCGAAAGGACTACGATAGATCCCCTACACTTGTGGGTCATCAGGTCTCTCCGGCGAGTCGCCGAGCCATGTCTATCTGGTCTTCACATTGCCGGCTTACCGTTGCTGCTGCTCACCTCGCCCGCGCCCCTCGGCCGCATCGGTTTCCAAGCCGCCCCGGGCTGACCCTGCTGACTCCGTCGCCCTGACCTCGTCCTGCGCGTGATCCGCCCGAGCCCGTCTATGGAAGTTGTTGCCCACTCTGGTGCACCGTGTCCTGCTTGGTTCTTGCTCCGTACTGGTTAATTGCGGCGAGCCTGCTGTGACGGCTGTTGTTACAAGTCCCAACGAGCAAGTATATAATACTAGTACTAATGCGTACTACTGGTGTTACAAATCCGGCCACCAGCACAAGCCATCATAGCGTCGCGCCCGTAAGGTTAAGGTTTTAGCATGTTGATGGCAGCCAGAGTTGGACAATCACGGAAACAACAAACCCCAATACAGGGCTGCTCCAACAACGGCGACCAAGAGAGCATAAGGAATTGTTCAGACAAACCCTTGGTTGTGTTCAAAAAGTTTTAGTGCCTTCATATCATCCGGATCAATTAATTTACTGCCCAAATAATATCAATCCGCGGACACCAATTCCGCCCTCATCGACCACAAAAATGAATCGGCGTGATTCCACCCTGTCTGCTGAAGCCACTGCTGCCGCAGCCAGCCGAGTCGCCGACTCAGGCCGTGCTGGGGCCCGCCTTATTTTCGCACGCAGCCACACGAATCCGATGCTACTGTAACACGCCGTCGTCGTTACGCCAAACCTCAAGCCGGCCGCCGCTGAGGCGCCTTGGCTATCGCTGCTGTCTTCACCGGCCCTTGAGGCCTTACCGCTCGCCGACCGCATCTCGTGTGTCCCTCTAAGTCGCCGCCAGAGAGCCGCCCTCACGCAAGCTCGCCTCCGCAAGCCGCCGCATCGTGCCCTTGTTGGTTTGAGCCGCCGCTGGGGGCCCTTCGTCAAAACGGGGCCTTGCTGTTTTTGCATTTTCACCAAGCCGCCCAGGCCCTGCCTCCGAGCTGCTGCTATGGATCGAAAAAATATGCTGGCCGTCTAGGCAAGCGAGATTGATGTCGGTTGGACTAGCTGAATCAAGGTATTGCTTGTGTATTTGCACATGGCTTAAGGAGAAACATTACAGGATGGAAAAGTCAATTGGGCTTAGTGGCCTGCTCCGAGCCGCCTTCGACTCCAAATTTTTCTCAGCCGCTGCTGCACCTCGAGCTGCTAAGTCACCTGCTGCTGCGTTACTCAGCCTCCCGCGTGTCAGCTGACCCGCCTCCACTACCCTGACCCACCTCCACTACCTTGACCCGTCAGGTCGCGTTCGGCCGCCGGAACTGAGCTGCCCGGCCGTGCGGTCTCTACAGCGGGCTGCCTTGTCCTGCGTGTGATCCGCCCGTGCCGGCTCTGCCCCGTCCCGTGCAGCAACTCTCGACCTCTGATGTGGTCTACTTCACCGACCCGCCGGACTACTTTAACAAACCTGTAAGCCGCTAGGGCCAGGCCCTATTGCTCTGGTGAGCCACCACCTCCGCCGAGGATCGCTGTGCCTCGAGTAGTGACCATGGACATTCCCTACAGCGCTTCAGCAGAGAAGTGCCGTGGACCGCCGCCGTGCTCACCTCTGCACCCGGCTTCCGTAGCAGCCGACCGTCGCTGATTTGCCTCAGCTACCGCACCATGAGCCGCCGCACCCTGAACCGGTTTTTCGCCCCGCACTCCTCACACCTCCGCCAAGTCGTCGGGTCGCCTCTGAGCCGCCCTGCCAGCTGCGCTCGTACACTAGATGTTGCCTGAAAAACAGGGTGCGGGGAGTGATGGGATAAGATAAAGAAACTTCCTGGTCAAGTCGCCCAAAAATATCAGCATATGGACCCCAATTATTGCGGGCATCTCTGGCTCACCCGCGGTTGACTTCAACTTTATTGCATTCATCATTGACAATGCAGTTGATGGTCATCCGACAAAAAAAGAGTGTCCATTGGCTGGGTTTAAAAAAATGTTGACCCGAACGGTCCGTGTTGAGCCACCTCGATCGGCACATGCTCGTCCACACGAATCGGGTGAAATCCATCCGGTCAATTTTTATTGATACATTTTATTTTCTTCAAGAACAATTACTCTGGTTTGTGCAAATTTCTTATGCAGACCAATTCTTCATAACAAAAGAGGCCATCAAGCTATGGACCTTGCCTACACCGGACGGGTCAATGAATAGGGTCAATTATAACCCACCGAGATTCAACATATTCGAGTAATCCACTGGTTATATCATGATCAAGCATGGAGAGTCTCAAGCCAACTCCTCGAGTAGTCTTAAGACTCGGGGGCTATGATGACATGACTTAGTAAAACATTGTGGGATTCAAGACCCCGGATCATTGGAGGGAAGATAACCCAGTTCCGGAGGCTACCGCCATATTGGTGAAAATTTAAAGGCCGTCAGAAAATTGCCGGCTCAAAATGAAGATTCTGGTGTAAAATCCGGTTCAAGAAAGATTAAAGGGTGCCAAAAAGAGCTTGCTGCCATGATGCGCGGTTCACACATGGGTATCCTGCCTTACGGCTTATCTTATTATGGTCACTTGGGGGCTTCCTGCTCATCGAGCATAGCTGTCAGTACCCTCTTGATCGGCCCAATGCCAAAACTTATATGGTCACTTGGGGGCTTCCTGTTCAAACATAGGTCGTATTCGAACCAAAGAGAACATAGCTGTCGGTACCCTTTTGATCGGTACACTGCCAAACTCACTAGGGGGTTTCTTGATCGTATTCGAATCATAGCTCAACCCCTTTTGGGTCCGACGTTGATCGTATTCGAATCAGCGTCGTTAAAAAACTCTCAAGGTCATTAGGGGGCTTCCTATTCAAACATAGGTCGTATTCGAATCAAAGAGAACATATCTGTCGGTACCCTCTTGATCGGCGCAACGCCAAAGCCACTGGGGGCTACATGATCGTATTCGAATCCTAGCTTAACCCCTTTGGAGCGGTTTACTGATCGTATTCGAATCAGAAGCCTCGCTTTCTCTCTCTGTTTAGCTTAAGTTTTTTGAAAACAATCTCTGGGTTTGTCTTGAGACTTTCTTCCTCATATTTGAAGGATTCATATGGTTTCTATTTAGCCCGACTTAACTTGGGACGATAAGTCGCCAGCATATGACAATCATAAACATTTGGAAGTTTTGGCTTCTGAGTTTTGGGTTATCACCCTTACTGCACAGGTATCCTAAACCGGCAGTACGACTCAATATCACAGGAACCGGTTTTTTGAACCGGATTATATTAATATTCAAATCTTTAATAGCCAACATGGCTGGATTTCTATTATGGTTATCAATAGCCAATATTTTGATGGAGGTCTTCAAAGTCGCTTCAGCACAGTGGTTATTATTTTATTAATGGTCATGATTTATTTTCACAAGGAGGGAATAGTCCCGAGCGCTGCAGGATTACGACCCGACACTTGGGGGCTACATTATTCAAATTGAGATTACATCAAGTCCCATGTCACTGCCAGCATGCACCATGGCACTTGGGGGCTAATGCAAAGTCATTTTTTGCTCAACTTATTGAAGGCCCGACTCATCACATTGAAATGAGCCGGCCCTTGGGGGCTACCAATTGCTCCTGTCAAAAATTCAAGGTACACAAGCCTCAGTCCATTATATTGAAAGATCCACTACTCAGTTGGTAGAGTACAAAGCTCTTAACCTTATGGACGTGGGTTCAAGCCCCATGGTGGAGATTACATCATATGATGTTATTATCAATGAAGTATATACAAAGTCCCATCTCAGTATTATCTTACTAAGCTGGCCCTTGGGGGCTACACGTTGCTGCTCAAGTCTATATGATCATATTTACAAAGTCCCTGCTCATTATTTCATAACGACCCGGCACTTGGGGGCTACAAGTGATATGAATATAATGGAGTTCTACATCTTCAAGCTGGCTGAAAATCAGATGAGTATTTCATGACCAATGTTTTTGATTATGAAGCTGGTCTATTGACCCGGATTTTCTAGAAGAAGGAAATACCAAGGAATTAAGGATGATCAGGTGCCAGCTTACAAGAGCTTTTAACCCAGAGCATAATCTGTCAAAATTGTTCTTGTGTTTGTTTTACAGGATCAGTTTAACATGGATGAATCCAAATTAAACTTGGGGCTAATGCCGGGGATATACCCCGCGGTGTGACCCGGCCGGAGATATGACCCGGATGGGACTTGATGTTTCATTGACGACCCGACAGACTATAAGCCGAGGGAAGAGTTAAGCAGGTTAAGCCCGCGGTAACAGTTAAGCATTATGACCTGGCAGACACAGTCATATGACCCGGCGGACACAGTCATATGACCCGGCGGACACAGTCATATGACCCGACGGACACAGTCATATGACCTGGCAGACACGGTCATGTAAGCTAGATGGTAAGTCAGATTGTAAGCCAGATTGTAAGAAGCCCAAGACGTTAAAGAAGCCCATGGAGAGAAGCCCGTGATAAGGAGACAGAATAGTTTAAGTCTTGGTCCGAGATGGACTCTACATGTAACCCGCCCCTCCAACTTATATAAGGAGGGGCAGGGCACCCCAAGAGGGGACAAGTAAGAAGAAACAATCTCTAGGGCTAGACACAAGATCCGGCTTACCGGCGACTCCCTCATGATCATAATGAGACCTAGCCACAAACAGCATGTAGGGTTATTACCGGATGATATTTCCCGGGGCCCGAAGCTGTCTAAATCCTTGTCTTGTGTGTTGATTGCCTCGTGTCTCTCGATTCCGACCAACCCCTTCAAGCTACCGCATAGATGCGTTGGCCTCACGACTAAGTCCTCACACTAAGGACATCTGACGTGTTAATTCCACGACAGCGATGCTAAAGGGCAAAGGGAAGAAGGTAGAAATCAAGAAGGAGCATCAAGTGTTGATGGTTAACAAAACCACTAGTTTCAAGAAAAAGGGCAAAGGGAAGAAGGGGAATGATTAGCAAGCAAGTTTCTACTCTCGGGAAGAAGCCCAAGTCTGTACCTAAGCCTGAAATTGAGTGCTTCTACTGCAAAGGGAGTGGTCACTGGAAGCGGAACTGCCCCAAGTATTTGGCGGATAAGAAGGATGGCAAAGTGAAAGGTATATTTGATATACATGTTATTGATGTGTACCTTACTTATGCTCGTAGTAGCGCCTGGGTATGTGATACTGGTTCTGTTGCTCATATTTGCAACTCGAAACAGGGGCTACGGATTAAACGAAGACTGGCTAAGTACGAGGTGACGATGCGCGTCGGAAATGGTTCCAAGGTCGATGTGATCACCGTCGGCACGCTACTTCTACATCTACCTTTAGTATTAGTTTTAGACTCGAATAATTGTTATTTGGTGCCAGCGTTGAGCATGAACACTATATCTAGATCTTGTTTGATGCGAGATGGTTGTTCATTTAAATCAAGGAATAATGGTTGTTCTATTTATATGAGTAATATGTTTTATGGTCATGCACCCTCTTTAAGTGGTCTATTCTTGTTGAATCTCGATCGTAGTGATACACATGTTCATAATATTGAAGCCGAAAGATGCAAAGTTAGTAATAATAGTGCAACTTATTTGTGGCACTGCCGTTTAGATCATATTGGTGTAAAGCGCATGAAGAAACTCCATGCTGATGGGCTTTTGGAATCACTTGATTATGAATCACTTGGTGCTTGCGAACCATGCCTCATGGGCAAGATGACCAGAGACTCCGTTCTCCGGAACAATGGAGCGAGCCACTGACTTATTGGAAATAATACATACCGATGTATGCGGTTTGATGAGTGTTGAGGCTTGCGGGGGGTATCTTTATTTTCTGACCTTCAAAGATGATTTGAGAAGATATGGGTATATCTACTTAATGAAACATAAGTATGAAACATTTGAAAAGTTCAAAGAATTTCAGAGTGAAGTGGAGAATCGTCGTAACAAGAAAATAAAGTTTCTACGATCTGATCGTGGAGGTGAATATTTGAGTTATGAGTTTGGTCTTCATTTGAAACAATGTGGAGTAGTTTCGCAACTCACGCCACCTGAAACACCAGAGCGTAATGGTGTGTCCGAACATCATAACTGTACTTTATTAGATATGGTACGATCTATGATGTCTCTTACTGATTACCGCTATCATTTTGGGGTTATGCTTTAGAGACGGCTGCATTCACGTTAAATAGGGCACCATCTAAATCCGTTGAGACGACAACATATGAATTGTGGTTTGGCATTTGGGGCTATGAAGCTTATGTGAAAAAGCTTCAACCTGCTAAGCTCGAACCCAAATTGGAGAAATGCGTCTTCATAGGATACCCAAAGAAAACTATCGGGTACACCTTCTATCACAGATCCGAAGGCAAGATATTCGTTGCTAAGAATGGATCCTTTCTAGAGAAGGAGGAGTTTCTCTCGAAAGAAGTGAGTGGGAGGAAAGTAGAACTTGATGAGGTAATTGTACCTTCTCCCGAATTGGAAAGTAGTTCATCACAGAAATCAGTTCCAGTGATTCCTACACCAATTAGTGAGGAAGCTAATGATGATGATCATGAAACTTCAGATCAAGTTACTACCGAACCTCGTAGGTCAACCCGAGTACGATCCGCACCAGAGTGGTACGGTAATCCTATTCTAGAAGTCATGTTACTAGACCATGATGAACCTACGAACTATGAGGAAGCGATGATGAGCCCAGATTCCGCGAAATAGCTTGAGGCCATGAAATCCGAGATTGGATCCATGTATGAGAACAAAGTGTGGACTTTGGTGAACTTGCCCGATGACCAACAAGCCATAGAGAATAAATGGATCTTCAAGAGGAAGACGGACGTTGATGGTAAGTGTTACTATGTGCAAAGCTCCACTAGTCGCAAAAGGTTTTAGACAAGTTCAAAGGTGTTGACTACAATGAGATTTTCTAAACCGTAGTGATGCTTAAGTCTGTCTGAATCATGTTAGTAATTGCCATATTTTATGAAATCTGGCAAATGGATGTCAAAACTGCATTCCTTAATGGTTTTATTAAAGAAGTGTTGTACATGATGCAACCAGAAGGTTTTGTCAATCCTAAAGGTGCTAACAAAGTGTGCGAGCTCCAGCGATCTATTTGTGGATTGGTGCAAGCATCTCGGAATTGGAATATACACTTTGATGAGTTGATCAAAGCATATAGTTCTATACGGACTTTCGGAGAAGCCTATATTTACAAGAAAGTGAGTGGGAGCACTACAACATTTATGATAAGTATATGTGAATGACATATTGTTGATCAGAAATAATGTAGAATTTTCTGAAAAGCATAAAGGAGTGTTTGAATGGAGTTTTTTCAAAGAAAGACCTCAGTGAAGCTGCTTACATATTGGGCATCAAGATCTATTGAGATAGATCAAGACGCTTGATAAGATTTTTCAATGAATACATACCTTGACAAGATTTTGAAATAGTTCAAAATGGATCAGTCAAAGAAGGAGCTCTTGCTTGAATTAGAAGTGTAAAATTGAGTAAGACTTAAAGCCCAACCACGGCAGAAGATAGAGAGAGAATTAAAGTCATTCCCTATGCCTCAGTCATAGGTTCTATAAAGTATGATATGATGTGTACCAGACCTGTTGTGTGCCTTGCCAATGAGTTTGGCAAGGGGGTATAATAGTGATCCAGGAGTAGATCACTAGACAGTGGTCAAAATTATCCTTAGAGGACTAAGGAAATATTTGTCGGTTATGGAGGTGATAAAGAGTTCGTCGTAAAGAGTTAGTCGATGCAAGCTTTTGCACCGATCCAGATGACTCTGAGTCTCAATCTGGATACATATTGAAAGTGGGAGCAATTAGCTAGAGTGGCTCCATGCAGAGCATTGTAGACATAGAAAATTTGCAAAATAGATACGGCTCTGAATGTAGAAGACCCGTTGACTAAACTTCTCTCACGAGCAAAACATGATCACACCTTAGTACTCTTTGGGTGCTAATCACATAGCGATGTGAACTAGATTATTGACTCTAGTAAACCCTTTGGGTGTTGGCCACATGGTAATGTGAACTATGGGTGTTAATCACATACAGATGTGAACAATTGGTGTTAAATCACATGAAGATGTGAACTAGATTATTGACTCTAGTGCAAGTGGGAGATTGAAGGAAATATGCCCTAGTGGCAATAATAAAGTTGTTATTTTATTTTTCCTTATATCATGATAAATGTTTATTATTCATGCTAGAATTGTATTAACCGAAAACTTGATACATGTGTGAATACATAGACGAAACAACGTGTCCATGTTATGCCTCTACTAGACTAGCTCGTTGATCAAAGATGGTTAAGTTTCCCAGCCGTGGACATGAGTTGTCATTTGATAACGAGATCACATCATTAGTAGAATGATGTGATGGACAAGACCCATCTGTTAGCTTAGCATAATGATTGTCCAGTTTTGTTGCTACTGCTTTCTTCGTGTCAAATATATATTCCTCTGACTATGAGATTATCCAACTTCTGGACACCGGTGGAATGCCTTGAGTGCTATCAAACATCACAACGTAACTGGGTGATTATAAAGATGCTCTACAGGTATCTCCGAAGATGTTTTTTGGGTTGGCATAGATCGAGATTAGGATTTGTCACTCCGCGTATCGAAGAGGTATCTTTGGGCCCTCTCGATAATGCACATCATATGAAGCCTTGCAAGCTATGTGACTAATGACTTAGTTACGGGATGATGCACTACGGAACGAGTAAAGAGACTTGCCGGTAACGAGATTGAACTAGGTATGAAGGTACCGACGATCGAATCTCGGGCAAGTAACATACCGATGACAAAAGGAATAACGTATGTTGACATTGCGGTTTGACCGATAAAGATCTTCGTAGAATATGTAGGAGACAATATGAGCATCCAGGTTTCGCTATTGGTTATTGATCAGAGATGTGTCTCGATCATGTCTACATAGTTCTTGAACCCGCAGTGTCCGCATGCTTAACGTTCAATAACGATTTGTATTATGAGTTATGTGTTTTTGATGACCGAAGTTTGTTCGGAGTACCGGATGAGATCACGGACATGACGAGGAGTCTCAAAATGGTCGAGAGGTAAACATTGATATTTTTTTTTTTGAATTTTAACATTGATATATTGGAAGGTTATGTTCGGACACCAGAATAGTTTCAGAGAGGTTCGGACATTTTCCGGAGTGCCGAGGGGTTACCGGAACCCCCCGGGGAAGTAGTGTTGGGCCAACATGGGCCTAAGAAAGGGACATATATTGGAAGTGCGGTGCCCCCCTTCACAGTTTACTCCTCCAGTCATAGCATCGTAGTGCTTAGGCGAAGCCCTGCGCGGATCGCATCATCAACACCGTCACCACGCCGTCGTGCTGAAGGATCTCTCCCTTGACCCTCTACTGGATCAAGAGTTCGAGGGATATCATCGAGCTGAACGTGTGCTGAACACGGAGGTGCCGTACATTCGGTACTTGGATCGGTTGGATCGTGAAGACGTTCGACTACATCAACCGCGTTAATTAACGCTTCCGCTTTCGGTCTACGAGGGTACGTGGACACATTCTCCCCCTCTCGTTGCTATGCATCTCCTAGATAGATCTTGCGTGAGCGTAGGAATTTTTTTGAAATTGCATGCTACGTTCCCCAACACAACTACAGTGTAAACATCATGGCAACTTTTAGGCAAAAAAAACTTTATCGAAACATATCAACATGAGATCTAGTTTTGAAGATCTTATTGGCGAAAATGGATTTTTAATTAGGAGATAAAACATTTTTAAGTCGGAAACTAAAAAGATTTCTGCTGATGTCATCTGTTTTGACGTAGCAAAATGGATGGTAATGAAGGCGTTTAGGCCATGTTGCTTCATGCTACACATGAAAGTGAACATTAACGCTTATTGAAATATGATACGCCTAGGTGGAAGTTAACATCTGTTTTGACGTGGCACGAAAGACACCTCGGCTCAGACAGGTCGGCAAAAATGATAAGTCGCTAGCAAGCACAAGTCGCTTCATATAGCCATGCCGGTCGTCCACTGGTTCCTCCTTGTTAGCCGATAACTGCAGGCTGATATGGCTGTTCTCTATGGCGGTAAGCCTATGGTTGGTCCCCCGTGTAAGCTAATGAAACAATGGTGTGACTGTGTTGTTAAGGTGGATAGACTGCATGTTAAGAAAAATATGATAGTGGGAATGAACTATAGGTACTATAGATGGCTCTGGGATACGGAACTCTTGAAGATATCAATAAAATAATATTTCTTTTCATAAGTTTCAGAGTCATATCCTATGAATCCACCTATCTTAGTCATGCTAGTTTGCCTAGTGTTACACTCAGCAAAAGAAACAAAATGGGCAAAGGCACGTCTTTAATTGGATTTTTTAATTTTTTTTAATTTTCTTTATTTTCATTTACTTTCTTTTATTTACTTTTTATTATTTTCTTGCATCCAATCTCTATTCTTTCATTTCCTGTATTTTCACAATTTTATTTATTTAACTTTTGTTTTGTTCTCTTTCTTTTTTCTTTTTTTTTCTTTGTGTCACATGAAAAAATTGATAAAAATGGGTTGGAAAACCACACTTGTGTCAAATGTGTCTGTGATTACACCATATCCAAGAAGATAAATGAATTTGAAACATCAATGAGCCCATACATGTCCCCAAACATGGAGCTTATTAGTTTCTTAATTCTAGACAATGCAAACAAAGTCTTAAAAACATGAAACGTTGCATGGTGTCATTATATGATACCTAAAAGTTTTAATCAACATTATTTTCTTGGTCGACCAGTTACCAGAAATCTTGATGAACCCTGAATGCTTTTTATATCGTTGAAAACAAATAACTTTTTTGGAGTTTACATGGTCAGAAATTACTAAAGGGTCTCGCCTCCCGTTCGGAAATTCTATAATTTTTTTAGTGTTGACATAATGTTTTGAAGAAAAATAGACTACGTATATAAACAAGCCAAGCGGACAACTAAAACATGAGAAAAAGTCTGTCAAGCATGGGATTAAACAAAATATATTTTTACGCTAAATGTTTTGGAATTCAAAATTCGGTTGAAAGTTTCAAACAGGAAAATACCAAAAAATTCAAGATTTTCCGGAAACGGGGTTTTTCGGTCCCTCCCAAAAAAAACCATAATTGATACAAAAAATCTTGTCCAAACATCTTTGTAATGCATATTTCGAAATTAAATTGGTTATTCTGCTAAACAATAAGAAGAATGTCTATCTGAAACATTATCATTAATTAGTTGTTGGCATAGCGGAGAGCTAAAGATGTGTGCAAGGCTAGGTCGTTAGTTCGAATTGTGGCGAATGAACTATTTTTTTTGTTTTGCTTATGTTTCTTCCTTTCCTGCTGACATGTGGGACCCACATGTAGGTATGGAGCGTGGGCCACCCGACGTGCACTTTTTAACGGAGAGTTGGCGGTAATGACAGAAATGTACTCGAATCGTATCGAACCACAAGTTGTAGGATCGATTTGTGTCATTTTTCAGGTTTATGTATTAATTGTACATTGAGTGTAAGTTCATGTAGCAAAGGTATAATCAATTCTTAATATAGATATAAAACCCTAGAAATGCGTGCATGCATGAAGCTATAACTACTTATAGGAGGTCTGGACATTTAGAAGTAGAGGAACAGGCAAAGACCAGTCACAGTGATCGAGATAGCATAAATTGTGTCATCATCAGTTCCGGTTAAAAAGTAACCACAAAGGAAGCAGAGCACACCAATGTAGCATAGCTCAACCAACATATAAAATGTCAGCATGTTAATCCAATGTTTTTTATGGTGGTGTGTGCAGGTGCGATAAACATGATGAATGTGTTCGCCATGACTATGTCATTTAATCACACCACTAAAAGAATTAAAAATACGCGACCTGTTGTGAATCACGTCTTACCAGCACACACAATTGCTATGTTGTCTTACACTCTATACTAGATTAGTCTTTCACATGGGGTCGTCTACCTCTAGTATTTCAAATTTGAGTGTATATATCTCTAAAAGAATTAAACTCACCGACTACAGTTTGGCCTACTGCCTTGTTCCTCTTGATATATATACATATTTTATACCAAAATTTTATACTTTACTATACTATTGTGTTAAAGCGTATAATTTTCCATTACTTATTTGGCATAATTAGCAACAAAACAGAGTTAAATATTAGTTGTATTATTTGTTTATTATATATTTGTAATGTATATCATTGGAAAATACTCATGTGTTACTCTGTAGCAATCTTACTTTTGTTTTTTTATACTTCTATAAATTATGTAGTTTATAAATATCTATGTTTAATATCTCTAAAACATATGGTTTGACAAATATTGTAATGGTGTGGTTGTGTTATATGATTAGGAAAACATATCTGTAGAAAATTCTAGAGTACAATTTAGTCATATGTGAGGGTTTGCTTCAGATATACTCCTTGTTTGGAGCACACATCTTTGTCGGGGCTAGGGTTGCGTCCCCGTCTAATTTGAATAGTCGGACTTGGTCTCTAGGGCTACGCGCCTGAGCGGCAATATGAATGCGTACTCACTTAAACCGAAGAAGATGTTGTCGGACCAATGTGTTTCATGTGCCCAACAGTCAGTGATGTGGCTGATGTGTCCAAGCATAACCTTATCCGCCCCACATATGGGTTAGGCACAGGGAGCCGGTTATCCCGGGCGTTTGGGTTGGGCTTGGCAGGTCCGGTTGTATGACAATTTGTTGTCCGGGCAAGCCGCCTGACGTTTGTGGTGGATATGGGGGCTTCGATTGAAGATGCTCTAAGGTCGCGTTTGGATTGTCGGTTTGGAGCCCAAACCCGTTGTAAAATACATCTCTGAATTTTCTTTCCGCTCTAGACCGCAAATTGCGCTTGGATGGTCGTGTTGGGACACCAACTAATTGAGGGGAGCCCCTGAAGGGTCACTTTTGGTTGGTTGAGAGCGCGTCATTTGTCACACTCTCAGGCAGCGCCATGTGTCGTGTGTTGGGCGCGCCTTCTGAATTTTTTTTCTGTACGTGTTTCAGGTTTCAGATGGTTTTGTTGGAGTTTTCTTGCCTTTTCGTTTTATCATGGTTTTCCATAGGTTTTGGACAGAAAAAACTCTTAAAAAACATTTTTGGGGGAGAGTGGGGGGGGGGTGGCAAACACGTTTTTCTACTGAGAAAGGCACAACTATGCCTCTCTGAAAGGAAAAAAAAAATGTTTTTTTCTTTTGCAAGAGGCGCAGATTTGCGTCTCGTGGAGGTTTGCTTTCGCGAGAGGCACAGTTATGCCTCACGAAAAGGAGGGAAAACGTGTTTTTTTCTACGAGAAGCACATATTTGCTTCTGCGAGAGATGCAGATAAGAAAAGGGAGGAAAATCATGCTTTTCTCATCCTGTTTTGCTCGGGTGTTTTTTGTGAAAAAATTCGTCAAACTTTATTAATATGGGATCCAATTTTGAAAATATTTTCGTGAAAAAAAGTTTGTCGAAGTTTATTAACATGTGATCCCGTTTCAAGATGTTTTCGTGAAAAAAAGTTTGACGAAGTTAATTAACATAGAATCCAATTTCAAAGATGTCGACACGAAAAATCTAACGGTGAAAATGATTCGTGATTTGAAACCATAGTTTAAGAGATAAAATATTTTGAATAAACGAATCTAAGCAAAAAAAAAGACTTTTAGAAGAGGTACTGAAGCGAGGAATTCTCTTTTCGACTCTAACTCCCCCACTAAAGTCGTTGCTTTTCTTCCTATTACTTCGAAAGTAGCTGCTTCAACTTCAGCCACGCGAATTCTCGATATTCCATTTTATTTCTTATCAAACGAATGACATCTTCTTCTGGAGATCCTAGCTATCCTTGGCATGATTTTGGGAAATCTCCTTGCTATTACTCAAACAGATCTAAATAACTCACTTTCCACCCATGAACAGTTTGTGTCAATGGATTTGCATGATCAAAAACTTAAGATAACAGGTATGTGCCAAAAAAGGTCTCATAAGTAGTTCTTATTAATAAAATTAAAGTTGAAGTTGGAGCATCGTTTTGGGCTTGAAAAACTATCATTCTGCAGTTTACAGCCGGACAAACGGTACGTAGACTACTGGTCGGTCAGGGGCTCCGAAAAAACTGACTAAAAATACGTTTCGGGCCCGCGAGGCCGACACGAGAGGCGCTTGAACTGTAACAAGCAAAGGATAACACCCAGCGATTGCTACCACCCCCTGAAAACACCATGAAAATGTGCGCAGCCGGTCGCCCCACGCACGCAGGACGCAGCATTGCACGTTACGTACTGATGACTGACCGACTGACAGGTGCAATGAACTTCACCAGCCTCCCCTCTAACCCCAACTTTTCCAGCGGAATTGATCTACACACGATGGTGTGTGCACGATGTGCAGCCGATAAATCCTCCCCACCGTAGGATACTCTAGGAACAACGCCGCCGATGGCTAGATGGCAAACGTCGTGCGCGTGTCGTCTAATAAGTGTCGGCTGTATAGCAGTGCTCCTTTTCCAGAGCCTACAAATTCAGACATTGGAGCACATCAGTTCTGCACCATCTGTTGCAAGCTAATTAAGCCAAGCAGTGAAGTCTCAAGGAAAGAGAGCCCAAAGACATCTCAAAAATGTATACAGGTCCACAGCCAAAAGGATTGAGAAAGCAGGACTACAACTCAATGGCGTGCATGTCCACGAGTGCCATGACATTCTTAATTAGAGAACTGCGGTTTTCCTCTTCTAGATCATTCAGAAGAACTTAGTCCAAATACTTGTGTCTGAGAAACCCAACCATAACGGTTAACGTCGCGTCGAAATTGCTATGCATACATATGCACGCAGAAGATACATCTGCTTCAGCTTGGAAATGTGATGTACCTGCCACTTTCAGAGGACACAAAAGGTGGCTTCAGTCTTCACAACAAGTTTGCTTCCTGTCATGTAAGTAGTACTACTGTACCCAAGAGATGTCATGTGAGATGCCGGAGATCAAACAGATCATGTGCTAAATAGACCGACCACGAGCTTTTTGACTGAACCTTCACAAAGAACAAACTGATACAGGTGCATGAACGACCACTGTTTTGGATCCCGACCGGACCTTTTTTCTCGTGGGGCACCGGAATATGCGGTTACCACGGTAACCACGAAATTCCAAAAAAAATTCGGACGACATATCTGTGGGGACCGCGACTCATAAGTCGAGATCACCGAATGCACGTGTACAGTGATCCCAGAGATCAATGCTCACTGAACACACAGAAGCTGAATAACAAGAGTCTTACATCCATACATACCGTATTACACAAGTAGGACCATTATGGTCGAGTCTTGAGTATAACATCGCAGCGGAAATCTTCGTCGATAACTTGGACCCATGCCATCTGCCTTAACCCTACAGGCATTCTGACTGGGAAGCGTCCTAGCTCGCATGTTCGTCACTGAAGTATTCTTCATCATATCATGTTCTTTCATGCCTGGCCAATAAAATAACCAGTGGCAAGCCAATGAGTACTTTGAATGTACTCGCAAGCAACCCATGTTTTGGTTCAAGATACAACAATGCATGATATAGGTAAATTTTTGCAGAAAGCTAGTTTTGAGTGCAATGACATGTTCAACAACTTGTAAGACATGCATCAGGAGAATTCAAGTAACCATGAGGACAGGTTACAGATATCAACATAAATAGAGAGGGCATCAACCCAACTCATTCATGTCAAGTCCTTGACTTGACCCAAGTAGATCTTCCCACTTATCCAGACACACACACTGGTTTGCAAAGCTCTGGACGTAGTTTAAGCAGCACCACCCAACTGTCCTTGACCGTGGACACGGCTATTCGAATAGTTTTACACTCTGCAGAGGTTGCACACTTTACCCACAAGATCCGGGGAACTTTCGTGTCATCCACGACCCGCGGTACCTCAAGTACCCGGGGTAAGCACTCGATCACTATCTTTCCCTAGACGACACTAACATGGAGTCCACTCGTTGATACACGGCCCTCGTGTATAAGCAAAAGATCGTGGGACTCTGCCCTTTTCACATTATTACGTATACACGAAAGGACCAACGGTGTGTCCGGTGCCCTGTGAAAACAGTCATGGCCGCCCTACCTGGCACGACCCCGTCCCGAGAGAGAGCACCAACTCTCCCCCGTCACTAGTAATGCGGGCTCCAAGCTAGTATCGGCCTAGGTAATCAATAATGCCCTTTCCCATACAAGGGTAGAGTGGTTGCGCATGTAAGGTTGGGACAGTTATGAACTTAGAAACATCTAGGAATTTGAATCATGGCATTTGGATCAATTTTGAGCTCTCTGTGATTTTCTAAAGTTCATCACAGAAATGGAAAATTGGGTTTTGTGAAATATTTGTGAAAGAAAGTATTCTGGAAAGATGTGCATGCATGGTACTCCTGGAGGTAGGTAATGATTTATGGGGTCACTAGGAATTTGAATCAACAAATTTGGAGTTAAAATGAATTGATTATCGATTTTAGAAGTTCAGAATAAAAGGAAAAGGAAAAGTTTAGGCTTATACCTAAAAGACGCACTGGGCGTGGTGAGATAGCTAGTGGGCCGGCCCAGCGGCTCAGCAGTGTGCGGGAAAGGGCCACGTCGAAGGCGTAATCCACGCTGGGCGTGTCTTTCACGGGGGAAGCGGCAGAGGCAGAAGCCGTCTTCACTTAAACCCCGCGGGCCCGGGCGCTGACTCGCTGACGTGCAGGGCCCGCCCGCACACAGCCGTGGTCGTCTTCAACCTCGAGCGGCTGGCGCGGCCGATGACTCCGGCGATGATTGCCGGCGACCCCGACCACCTCCCACGGCGCTCGGCACACCGGTGTACTCAGGGTGCCAAGACGCATCCATCCGCGGGTGGCACGATCGCTGAGGAGTACGGGGTCGAGCAGGGCGTTGGTCGCGGCAGACGAGGCCGACGGTGACGGGGGGCACGGCACTACAGCCACCGGGAGGAGTAACCGGAGTGCAGGGGAGATTCGGGGGGTCGGTGGAGATGCATTGAGACGCATAGGTGGAGGGGACAGGGCTCGGGCGTCGCGAATTTAGCCCGGTGCCAACGGCGGCTCTCCGGCCATGGGGGCTATGGAGGGCACAAGGAGGGAGTGGCTTGTTTTACGGGGTCTCGGGAGGAGAGAGAGCGAAGGAGGTCCATAGGGGGCCTGGGGCGGCTTTATATAGCCGGCCCGTGGCTCACCGTGGTCCAGCTCTTGGGCGAGGCTGTTGCCGTTGCTGCAGGTCACGGGGGCTCAAGTGGGCGTGTCTGGGGTGCTCGTGGGGTTGGTCTAGGGCGAGGGGAGAGAATAGAGATAGCGGGGAAGGGCCAGAGCTCCGCGCGTGTGGGCTTGCCCATTGGGGCTCTCGGGCGGCTCTGGCGCGCGTGCGAGGGGGCAGCAGGAGGGAGAATGGGGAGGGGGACCAGGCCTTGGCGTGTCGCGGACGCCGAGGCGCGTCGACTGGCGCGCTTGGGCGGCCCGAGGTGGACGGGAGTGCGGCGGCAAGGCTCGGCCGCCATCAGAAGCAGCTCGAGCAGGCTTTTGGCCGGCATGAGCGCGTTTTGCGCGCTCTGCCGTGTCCACTTGCGTCTGGACTGTGCTGGGTGATGGGCTAAATCCTGGGGTGACGTTGGAGAGCTAGCAAAGTCAAAGAAAGAGAGAGGAGAGCAGAAAGAGAGGGAAAGTTGCTGGACAAAGATGAAAATGAGGTTCTCACCCCAAATACTTGAGTGAAGCCATCCAACTTTTGCCGGTGGTAGGGGTTCTAGGACATGATGTGGTAGGAATTGTGGCTCAAGGAGAATCCATCTGGTGCCCCAAATGTTGATCACAAAATTATGGCAGAAGGTGTTTGATGGTAGTTTGGTCAAGAAAATGGATCCCACTTGACATGAGAATCAACAGGATCAAATGGAATATATAATTGAGGATGATCACCAAGTTTGATCTCATTTGAAGAAAGTTGCCAATGTAACTTTGGCAAACCCTAGAAATTAGCAGAAATGAACTTGTGTAGATCTAGTTGAGCAAATCACTTCTCCCTGATGCACCACTTGGTGTAGTGGCCTCATTTGGTCATCTGAATATGCTCACCAAGGTTGGGGTCAAGGAGAGAAAGTTGGTAGTACAAAGTTGTTCAAATTAGATTCTGGTCAGACAGGGTTTTGGGGCACTTTGATCAATATAACATTTTATCCAACTTGTGCCATTTGGTCTAGATGAATTATTAGACCATTTGAGGATGTTCACAAGATTTGAGAGCATTTGGACATGTTTGGCAATGTAAAGATGCTCAAACTTCAAAATGGACAGAAATGATTTTGAGGGGATTTCATGGGGTTATACTATTCTCCATGACTTGGTACTTGTCAAGATCATCAAACATGTCATATGTGACATGCTAGAATTTTCTTGGAATTTTTGGATAATATTTCCTTTGTAAATATTTCAAAAGCTTGAAATATTCAGAAAGGGTTTTTGAGGGTTTTAACCAATATTTTGAACATGACCATGTGTTGAAACTCTTATATATGGGCAATATATGTCCTATGAGTTTCCCAAAAAAAATTCAAATATTTGTAAAACAATAAAAATATTTTTTCCCTATTAAAGACCATTTCTGGCCTTAAGAAAAAGCTTTTAAATAAAATAGGAAAATAACTTTTAAAATTATATTTTTGTGGTTTCTGAGTATCCTATATCTAATAGGAGTCAAATATATTTTTGGAAAGATTTTTACTACCCTTAATTAAGTACTTGCAGTGCAAACCTCAATTCAGGGGTTTTTGAAAAACTAATTTTTGAAAATACTATTTGGCCAAATTATTTTTGTAAGAAATTATTTTTGTGTCCTATACACATGGCATGATCATTGGGAAAGGTTTTTGGATCAAGGAGAAGGAGTATAAGAGTTGGAGGATTTATTTTATTTTTAGAGCACTTGCAAACAACAGACAAAAACCAATCAAGGCAAGGTCCAAAACACTTAAAAGTTTTTGTCAAACCACATTTTATCATGATTGTTAGCTTAAGTGTAGTGGCATGAAAATCAGGGTGTGACAGACCTACCCCCCTTACAAGAATCTTGTCCCCGAGATTCCCAAACTAGGCGCGGAAAGGGATACAGAAACTTGGATCTGGGGTAGTCTTCAAGTCCCCATGTTGCTTCTGCTTCCGTGCAGTGCTCCATTGAGCTTGAAGTACTTGATGATGTGGCTCCGTGTATGACGCTCTTCTTGATCCAGGTTGTTAATGGGTAGCTCGTGGTAGGTTAGATCGGGCTAGGGGTCGACGGCTCGGTGGTCAATGCCCTCGTAGAGGTCGGGCAAGTTAGGAGGTTGGAAACACTTCCGGGGTCGTGATGCATGGAAAGCGTTATGCACAATGGGTAACTCAGGTGGTAACTCTAGCTGGTAGCCGTCTATTCTTCGTCTAGGAGTGATCTCGGAGGGGGTTGTTAAATCTTGGAGTTATCTCAAAGGGGGCCGATGAATCTTGGTGTGGGTCTCCTTTTGTCATGGAAATGCTTGGTTCCTTAGAGAGGAGTGGCTTGCAGATACACATGGTCTTTGACGCGGTAGTATACTTCTTGAATATGGTGGTTGGTGTAGTTCTTCCCCCTAGACATGACGATCTTCAGATGTTCCTTGACCAGCTCAACGATTCTTCTTCCGTCTTCAGGTAGACAAGTATGTCATCAGAGAAAGATGACAACTAACTTGTCCAAGCACTCCATGAAGACTTTGTTCATGGGGTACATAAAGTAGGATGGGGGTATTGGTGGTGGTCACGGTTGAGTATGGTCCAAGGTGTTCTCGATCTAGAGTCAAGACCCATGGTCATGATCCGACCATGTTGTAGCTTGGTAGGGCTTAAGGGTTTCAAGGGTTCTAGGGTGCGAGTGAACGTTTATCATCTTATATTTAAGCACAATTCCTGAGATGCCAATTGTTCTATCTAGTCCTCCAAATAGACCACCTTATACCGCTGAAATAATCATTTCGTATAGGTCAACTCCAATCATCACTCATGCTATTATTATCCTCATGACTCCCAAGGGGAGGTCTAATAAATCTATACATGTCAACTATCCCAAACTCATATGCATGGCTACCCCTAAAAATCCATGGGTAGAGCATATAAGCTGCTAAGCTTGAATTTAATCACCACAATCCAAGTGCTCAGTCTATTGACCCAAGGTCCATGATAAAGCATCTCTATCCTAAGGAAACACGTCGTAAGCCACTCCAAGATCTTGTTTCCTTCCTATGAATCAACCCCAATAGCCCATTAACTTTCATTAATCACTACACAATCCATTAATTCTACAAATCCAATGTTTATGGTGTTCCACATGATATTCTAAAGTCCTTTAGTCCCCAAATACTTGAAAGGGCTGTCTCTACTATAGTAATTCCACCAATTTCCATTATCATGGTCAAGTAAACTCCAAGGTCAAGCTTATATCAACTCCGACAATTAATCCAATCTCCTAGTTTATTGTCCTCCAAGAAACATGGTATCATGATCAAGATCATCAGTCTAAATCCAATTTACTCCGAACCATGTAGACTTACTCACCACCTATACTCAACTAGGATCACCTATTTAAATCCAAATCTCATGTCCAACGAGAATTCCTACATGCTTCCCCAAAGTCATTATCATAATGTCAACTATCTCCTATCAATATCCCCTGGCTAAGTCAAATCATCATACTTCCAAGAATTCAACTTGCGATCTTAATTGTCCCACTAAATCCAATTTATCCAGGGGTAATGAAAGCTATGCTACTCTATATTAATGATCCCACCAAGTTCATCTACCAACATGAAAGCCTCATAATCCACCAAAGTATCAGATAATTCCTCAAGGTCACTGATATAAACTCACCAAGTCATTTGTCCTCAATTCCTATATCCTCAAACTGGTCTTCCCTATGGCATCGTCAGTCCTGGTGCTATATTAGGATGATAATGTGCTTGTTCACTATGTCCGCTAGTTCCATAATGAACCCAGTGTTGTGCGAGGTTTACAAAGGCTTAACTGGTTCTCTTGCAATTCTGTGGGTTAAGCACATGGTTAAGGACTGGGGTATCTCATGAAGTCTCGAAGGGTCTAGGAATGGGTTTCTAGTCTGGAGGGTTAAACATAACTCTACGGGGTTTCACTTGGTTGAGGAGGCTGCAACAAAAAGTCTTCAGTGCTAGTTGGTCGCCGAAGCAGATTCCTTGGTGCATCTTGTCTTGCTAGTCTTCAGTTGAGGAGAGAGATGAGAGGGATAAGTAGCATAAAAGGGGGATGCCTAAAGGGGTTCTATAGTGCAGGTGCAAACAAACAAGTGCCAAAAAGGCCAAACACAAACAACAAAATAAGGCAGGTGATATAGTTGCGTACTTGTTGCCTAGGGCAAAAGGGCGACTGATATAAAAAACACAAACAAATAAAAACAAGCATCACACAATCATGGTTCTATTCGAACCATCATACGGACTCGACTGCGCATAGGGGGTACACGACTCATCCTACCCTAGGGGTTCTCGGACTAAGTAGTCATGCTTTACTTCGTGCCTCGTGCAGTCTTCTGAGCTTTCCTCCGGTGTTGCTACGTCTCTTGTAGTTGTTCGATGAAACGATCCAGGTTGAGCCTGAAGATTCTTTAACAACCTTTTGCCTGTTGAAGTGATGGGGTGAAGGTGGCTCCTTGTAGCTGGCATTGACTTGGTCTCCTCTCGTCTTCCTGATCATGACGATCACTTCTACCTTTTTAAGGTGTCGGCGGCTCCAGGTGGCAATCCTTTATGCAATGACTTTAACAAGGCATAATAGAGGTCCAACATGTTGGTTACGTTGATGAAAACATCGACACCGAGAGCGGGGTATGAAGAGAACCGTTTTCCTGCTCACTATCGTGAGGCGGACCAAATGGCGAGGTTCTCATCCACCGGTGGTTGTCGATACAACAACGGTAAGGACATGACTTCTCTATTAGCGATGTATATCATGATCTTGCATTTCCTATGCCTGGTCATCGTAGGCTAAGGTTGCACCATCTTGGTGTAATGCCGAAGGTTTCACCATCCTCTGGGTCTTCATGTCCTCATTCTTCAAAGGCGTATCTTCCGTTGGCATCGTCTTGTTGTGGTGTCGCCAATCTTGGGTTCAAAAGAGGTGGGTGATTGTTTGGCAAGGTGTACTCCTTCTAGGCTATCCACGAGGATTACAAGGAATCCCGTGGTCAGGGGCTTGAGGGTGCTAGCGACCGCTTTGCAATAGTTTTGAAGGGAAGAGGTCGATGGGGAAAGTATATCTTAGTTTTCGAAAAACTGAGAAGGGAAGAGAAGTATAGACAGTTTTTGAAAACTAGCGATAATTTTTGAAAATAGTTTTACCCTAACTAACGACCATGCTAACTAAGGCTTCCTACAGTCAAGATGGCTCCGATACCAGCTCTGTGGGGACCCCGACTCATAAGTCGAGATCACCGAATGCACGTGTACAGTGACCCCAGAGATCAATGCTCACTTAACACACAGAAGCTGAATAACAAGAGTCTTACATCCATACATACCGTATTACACAAGTAGGACCATTATGGTCGAGTCTTGAGTATAACATCGCAGCGGAAATCTTAAATCGATAACTTGGACCCATGCCATCTTCCTTAACCCTACAGGCATTACGACCGGAAGCGTCCTAGCTCGCATGTTAAATCATCAAGTATTCTTCATCATATCATGTTCTTTCATGCCCGGCCAATAAAATAACCAGTGGCAAGCCAATGAGTACTTTGAATGTACTCTTAAGCAACCCATGTTTTGGTTCAAGATACAACAATGCATGATATAGGTAAATTTTTGCGAAAGCTAGTTTTGAGTGCAATGACATGTTCAACAACTTGTAATACATGCATCAGGAGAATTTAAGTAACCATGAGGACAGGTTATAGATATCAACATAAATAGAGAGGGCATCAACCCAACTCATTCATGTCAAGTCCTTGACTTGACCCAAGTAGATCTTCCCACTTATCCGCACACACACCTGGTTTGCAAAGCTCTGGACGTAGTTTAAGCAGCACCACCCAACTGTCCTTGACCGTGGACACGGCTATTCGAATAGTTTTACACTCTGCAGAGGTTGCACACTTTACCCACAAGATCCGGGGAACTTTCGTGTCATCCACGACCCGCGGTACCTCAAGTACCCGGGGTAAGCACTCGATCACTATCTTTCCCTAGACGACACTAACATGGAGTCCACTCGTTGATACACGGCCCTCGTGTATAAGCAAAAGATCGTGGGACTCTGCCCTTTTCACATTATTACGTATACACGAAGGGACCAACGGTGTGTCCGGTGCCCTGTGAAAACAGTCATGGCCGCCCTACCTGGCACGACCCCGTCCCGAGAGAGAGCACCAACTCTCCCCCGTCACTAGTAATGCGGGCTCCAAGCTAGTATCGGCCTAGGTAATCAATAATGCCCTTTCCCATACAAGGGTAGAGTGGTTGTGCATGTAAGGTTGGGACAGTTGACAAATCTTAAATCTAATCCGTTTTTGAAAACAACACACACACTTGCCTTGGTACACCACTTCGTCATCAAGTGGTTACCCATCTCATTATCTCCCTGGGGCATAAGTGGCACCCGACGGGGTTTTCGAAAAGTCCTTTGAAAATACTTTGTCTCCATCACCATGCATATCCCCGTCCCTTTTTGCATAGCACAACTTAGCATCCTATCTACTCCCACTGACATAACCCTCATAGAAAGGTAGGGTCATGCATCATGCAAGTGTCAACGAGAAAAATAATGGAGGCAAACCACCTCAGGTGGTCACCATTTTATCATGACTTCGATGCAAGCAATAAAAGTGCCATACGACATGCATAAAAAGGGTTTCTTTGACATGGTCAAGGGTTGCTTGCCTGGTTCATCAGAGTCTTCGAGTCTTCTGGTCCTTCTCCAAGTATTCCGTCTACTTCGTCAACTAACGTCGGAAACAAACACAATAAGCAACACAACAAGGCAAACATAGAAGTGCTCGAAAAATATGAATTTGACTTTTCTAGGATACCTTTGGTCATATGAGGAATGACCAAAGTGGTTTCATTGGGATTTGATCACTGGATATCTCTGAACATTTCAACATGATGGAATCAAGGGATTTGTGGATTTACAAGAAGTGCACAACAATATTATTTTGAAACACGAGCGAAGGCACCCATTGAACAAAGAATGATTTTAGAAGCATCTAGGAGTTGGTTTCACTGGATTTGGAGTTCAAATGAATATAATATGGATTTGCAAAGTTAACAAACATGAAGAAATGGCTCATTATTTTGTGGGGTACAGAAAGTATTAAGAAAAATGTTCATAAACTAAGTTATGAACTTAGAAACATCTAGGAATCTGAATCATGGCATTTGGATCAATTTTGAGCTCTCTGTGATTTTCTAAAGTTCATCACAGAAATGGAAAATTGGGTTTTGTGAAATATGTGTGAAAGAAAGTATTCTGGAAAGATGTGCATGCATGGTACTCCTGGAGGTAGGTAATGATTTATGGGGTCACTAGGAATTTGAATCAACAAATTTGGAGTTAAAATGAATTGATTATCGATTTTAGAAGTTCAGAATAAAAGGAAAAGGAAAAGTTTAGGCTTATACCTAAAAGATGCACTGGGCGTGAGATAGCTAGTGGGCCGGCCCAGCGGCTCAGCAGCGTGCGGGAAAGGGCCACGTCGAAGGCGTAATCCACGTTGGGCGTGTCTTTCGCGGGGGAAGCGGCAGAGGCAGAAGCCGTCTTCACTTAAACCCCGCAGGCCCGGGCCGACTTCGCCGACGCAGGAGGCCCGCCCAAGACACACAGCCATGGTCGTCTTCAACCTCGGCGGTGGCGCGGTGACGACTCCGGCGATGATTGCGGCGACCCGACCACCTCCCACGGCGCCGCACACCGGTGTACTCAGGGTGCCAAGACGCATCCATCCGCGGGTGGCACGATCACCGAGGAGTACGGGGTCGAGCAGGGCGTTGGTCGCGGCGGACGAGGCCGACGGTGACGGGGGGCACGACACTACGGCCACCGGGAGGAGTAACCGGAGTGTAGGGGAGATTCGGGGGGTCGGTGGAGATGCATTGAGACACATAGGTGGAGGGGACGGGGCTCGGGCGTCGCGAATTTAGCCCGGTGCCAACGGGCGGCTCTCCGACCATGGGGGCTATGGAGGGCACAAGGAGGGAGTGGCTTGTTTTAGGGGTCTCTGGGAGGAGAGAGAGCGAAGGAGGTCCATAGGGGCCTGGGCGGCTTTATATAGCCGGCCGTGGCTCACTGTGGTCGATCTTGGCGCCGGCGAGGCTGTTGCTGCTGCTGCAGGTCACGGGGCTCAAGTGGGTGTGTCTGGGTGCTCGTTGGGTTGGTCTAGGCGAGGGAGAGAATAGAGATAGCGGGAAGGGCTAGAGCTCAGCGTGTGGGCTCGCCATTGGGGCTCTCAGGCGGCTCTAAGCAGCGTCTGAGGGGGCAGCAGGAGGGAGAAGGGGAGGAGACCAGGCCTTGGCGTGTCGCGGACGCCGAGGCGCGCCGACCGGCGTGGGCGGCCCGAGGTGGACGGGAGTCTGGCGGCAAGGCTCGGCCGCCATCAGAAGGCAGCTCAGAGCAGGCCTTTGGCCGGCATGCGCTGCGTTCTTGCGCTCTGCCGTGTCCACTTGCGTCTGGAGTGTGCTGGGTGATGGGCTAAAGCCTGGGGTGACGTTGGAGAGCTAGCAAAGTCAAAGAAAGAGAGAGGGAGAGCAGAAAGAGAGGGAAAGTTGCTGGACAAAGATGAAAAATGAGGTTCTCACCCCCAAATACTTGAGCTGAAGCCATCCAACTTTTGCCAGTGGTAGAGGGGTTCTAGGACATGATGTGGTAGGAATTGTGGCTCAAGGAGAATCCATCTGGTGCCCCAAATGTTGATCACAAAATTATGGCAGAAGGTGTTTGATGGTAGTTTGGTCAAGCAAATGGATCCCACTTGACATGAGAATCAACAGGATCAAATGGAATATATAATTGAGGATGATCACCAAGTTTGATCTCATTTGAAGAAAGTTGCCAATGTAACTTTGGCAAACCCTAGAAATTAGCAGAAATGAACTTGTGTAGATCTAGTTGAGAAAATCACTTCTCCTTGATGCACCACTTTGTGTAGTGGCCTCATTTGGTCATCTGAATATGCTCACCAAGGTTAGGGTCAAGGAGAGAAAGTTGGTAGTACAAAGTTGTTCAAATTAGATTCTGGTCAGACAGGGTTTTGGGGCACTTTGATCAATATAACATTTTATCCAACTTGTGCCATTTGGTCTAGATGAATTATTAGACCATTTGAGCACGTTCACAAGATTTGAGAGCATTTGGACATGTTTGGCAATGTAAAGTTGCTCAAACTTCAAAATGGACAGAAATGGTTTTGAGGGGATTTCATGGGGTTATACTGTTCTCCATGACTTGATACTTGTCAAGATCATCAAACATGTCATATGTGACATGCTAGAATTTTCTTGGAATTTTTGGATAATATTTCCTTTGTAAATATTTCAAAAGCTTGAAATATTCAGAAAGGGTTTTTGAGGGTTTTAACTATGGGCAATATATGTCCTATGAGTTTCCCAAAATTTTGTAAATTTTTTTTAAAACAATAAAAATATTTTTTCCCTATTAAAGACCATTTCTGGCCTTAAGATAACGCTTTTAAATAAAATAGGAAAATAACTTTTAAAATTATATTTCTGTGGTTTCTGGGTATCCTATATCTAATAGGAGTCAAATATATTTTTGGAAAGATTTTTACTGCCCTTAATTAAGTACTTGTAGTGCAAACCTCAATTCAGGGGTTTTTGAAAAACTAATTTTTGAAAATAATATTTGGCCAAATTATTTTTGTAAGAAATTATTTTTATGTCCTATACACATGGCATGATCATTGGGAAAGGTTTTTGGATCAAGGAGAAGGAGTATAAGAGTTGGAGGATTTATTTTATTTTTAGAGCACTTGCAAACAACAAACAAAAACCAATCAAGGCAAGGTCCAAAACACTTAAAAGTTTTTGTCAAACCACGTTTTATCATGATTGTTAGCTGAAGTGTAGTGGCATGAAAATCAGGGTGTGACAATATCAAATTAAATTTTGAATTCAAATTTTTTAAGTGGATATAGATAGGTTTATCAGTCCCAAATATCACTAGCGTTTCCCTGCCCTAGTGGCTGTTCGGCCGCAGCTACCAGTTGCATAGAAGTCACGAGTTCGACCCTGGGTCGCCCCTCAAATTAGCACTGCTTTTTAAACTTTTGCATCCTAAAAAAAAGCGTATGGCCAGATTCAAACCCGCGTCTACCGGCTTACAAAAGGTTGGCTTTGCCACTAGGCCGCCAACAGCTCTATGGTTGGATAAGAGATGGCATGTATTTAACTATGCTGTGAGCATTTAAATTCAAAATTTTCAAATTATTCGAGATTTTTTGCTCGGTATGAGTGGATTTCGAAGGGGGGCGGTAAACGCGGTAACCGCGCGAGATCTCGGAATTTCGCTCAGTACCCAAAACAGTGTGAACGACTCACATCACAGTTTCAGGTATCTGTCAGAATAAGCGTCTAGAGAGTGGAACCAATCGGTGTCCACCGAAATTGCTCAATCCCTCAAGCTGGAACCCATCGCTGTCCCCCCGACTCCTTGCACATTGACAATAGCCATGTTCTCGACACGCCTCTTGTTCGCTACGCGGTATAGTATGGCAGCCACAAATGATGAGAAAGCAACTACAGGCACTGGCATACACCAAACATTTGGCCCCATCACAATCTAATCCAAACTAATCATATGCTGCAACACTGCATGTGCTGATCCCATGGCCTTCTCCCTTGCCAACTCTTTTCAGTGACAACTCCACTTCACCATCACAATGTTCTTCCCCTCGCCACCTTGCCTATAAATTCAGTAAGCTGCTGGCTATCTTCATCAGCTCATCCATCAACTGAGAATTGCAGCATCCATAGCTCACTCCTTGAAATTCTCACAAGGACCACCAACCATGGCTGGTGCCAAGAGACTTTCTCAACTGGCTAAGAAGTGGCAGAGGGTGGAAGCACTTGGGAGGAAGAGGCTCACGGTGTCAGCCAAAGAAGATCAAGGCTCGCCACCTTGCCTATAAATTCAGTAAGCTGTTGGCTCAGTATCATCACTTCATCAGCTCATCTGCCAACTGAGAATTGCAACATCCATAGCTCACTCCTTGAAATTCTCACAAGGACCAAGAACCAACCATGGCCGATGCGAAGAGACTTTCTCAATTGGCAAAGAAGTGGCAGAGGGTGGAAGCACTTGGCAGGAAGAGGCTCACGGTGTCAGCCAAAGAAGATCAAGGCTCACCACCTTGCCTATAAATTCAGTAAGCTGCTGGCTCAGTATCATCACTTCATCAGCTCATCCGCCAACTGAGAATTGCAGCATCCATAGCTCACTCCTTGCAATTCTCACAAGGACAAAGAACCAACCATGGCCGGTGCCAAGAGACTTTCTCAACTGGCAAAGAAGTGGCAGAGGGTGGAAGCACTTGGGAGGAAGAGGCTCGCGGTGTCAGCCAAAGAAGATCAAGGCTCGCCACCTTGCCTATAAATTCAGTAAGCTGCTGGCTCAGTATCATCACTTCATCAGCACATCCGCCAACTGATAATTGCAGCATCCATAGCTCACTCTTTGAAATTCTCACAAGGACCAAGAAGAACCCATGGGCGGTGCCAAGAGACTTTCTCAACTGGCAAAGAAGTGGCAGAGGGTGGAAGCACTTGGGAGGAAGAGGCTCGTGGTGTCAGCCAAAGAAGATCAAGGCTCGCCACCATGCCTATAAATTCAGTAAGCTACTGGCTCAGTATCATCACTTCATCAGCTCATCCGCCAACTGAGAATTGCAGCATCCATAGCTAACTCCTTGAAATTCTCACAAGGACTAAGAACCAACCATGGCCGGTGCCAAGGGACTTTCTCAACTGGCAAAGAAGTGGCAGAGGGTGGAAGCACTTGGGAGGAAGAGGCTCACGGTGTCAGCCAAAGAAGATCAAGGCTCGCCACCTTGCCTATAAATTCAGTAAGCTGCTGGCTCAGTATCATCACTTCATCAGCTCATCCACCAACTGATAATTGCAGCATCCATAGCACACTCCTTGAAATTCTCACAAGGACCAAGAACCAACCATGGCCGGTGCCAAGAGACTTTCCCAACTGGCAAAGAAGTGGCAGAGGGTGGAAGCACTTGGGAGGAAGAGGCTCGTGGTGTCAACCAAAGAAGATCAAGGCTCGCCACCTTGCCTATAAATTCAGTAAGCTACTGGCTCAGTATCATCACTTCATCAGCTCATCCGCCAACTGAGAATTGCAGCATCCATAGCTAACTCCTTGAAATTCTCACAAGGACTAAGAACCAACCATGGCCAGTGCCAAGGGACTTTCTCAACTGGCAAAGAAGTGGCAGAGGGTGGAAGCACTTGGGAGGAAGAGGCTCACGATGTCAGCCAAAGAAGATCAAGGCTCGCCACCTTCCCTATAAATTCAGTAAGCTGCTGGCTCAATATCATCACTTCATCAGATCATCCGCCAACTGAGAATTGCTGCATCCATAGCTCATTCCTTGAAATTCTCACAAGGACGAAGAACCAACCATGGCCGGTGCCAAGAGACTTTCTCAACTGGCAAAGAAGTGGCAGAGGGTGGAAGCACTTGAGAGGAAGAGGCTCACAGTGTCAGCCAAAGAAGATCAAGGCTCGCCACCTTGCCTATAAGTTCAGTAAGCTGTTGGCTCAGTATGATCACTTCATTAGCTCATCCGCCAACTGAGAATTGCAGCATCCATAGCTCACTCCTTGAAATTCTCACAAGGACCAAGAACCAACCATGGACGGTGCCAAGAGACTATCTCAACTGGCAAAGAAGTGGCAGAGGGTGGAAGCACTTGGGAGGAAGAGGCTCGCGGTGTCAGCCAAAGAAGATCAAGGCTCGCCACCTTGCCTATAAATTCAGTAAGCTGCTGGCTCAATATCATCATTTCATCAGATCATCCGCCAACTGAGAATTGCAGCATCCATAGCTCATTCCTTGAAATTCTCACAAGGACCAAGAACCAACCATGGCCGGTGCCAAGAGACTTTCTCAACTAGCAAAGAAGTGGCAGAGGGTGGAAGCACTTGGGAGGAAGAGGCTCACGGTGTCAGCCAAAGATGATCAAGGCTCGCCACCTTGCCTATAAATTCAGTAAGCTGCTGGCTCAGTATCATCACTTTATCAACTCATGCGCCAACTTAGAATTGCAGCATCCATAGCTCACTCCTTGAAATTCTCAACAGGACAAAGAACCAACCATGGCCGGTGACAGGAGACTTTCTCAACTGGCAAAGAACTGGCAGAGGGTGGAAGCACTTGGGAGGAAGAGGCTCGCGGTGTCAGCCAAAGAAGATCAAGGCTCGCCACCTTGACTATAAATTCAGTAAGCTGCTGGCTCAGTATCATCACTTCATCAGCTCATCCGCCAACTGAGAATTGCAGCATCCATAGCTCACTCCTTGAAATTCTCACAAGGACCAAGAACCAACCATGGCCGGTGCCAAGAGACTTTCTCAACTAGCAAAGAAGTGGCAGAGGGTGGAAGCACTTGGGAGTAAGAGGCTCACGGTGTCAGCCAAAGAAGATCAAGGCTCGCCACCTTGCCTATAAGTTCAGTAAGCTGCTGGCTCAGTATCATCACTTCATCAGCTCATCCGCCAACTGAGAATTGCAGCATCCATAGCTCACTCCTTGAAATTCTCACAAGGACAAAGAACCAACCATGGCCGGTGCCAAGAGACTTTCTCAACTGGCAAAGAAGTGGCAGAGGGTGGAAGCACTTGGCAGGAAGAGGCTCGCGGTGTCAGCCAAAGAAGATCAAGGCTCGCCACCTTGCCTATAAATTCAGTAAGCTGTTGGCTCAGTATCATCACTTCATTAGCTCATCCACTAACTGAGAATTGCAGCATCCATAGCTCAATCCTTGAAATTCTCACAAGGACAAAGAACCAACCATGGCAGGTGCCAAGAGACTTTCTCAACTGGCAAAGAAGTGGCAGAGGGTGGAAGCACTTGGGAGGAAGAGGCTCGCAGTGTCAACCAAAGAAGATCAAGGCTCGCCACCTTGTCTATAAATTCAGTAAGCTGCTGGCTCAGTATCATCACTTCATCAGCTCATCCGCCAACTGAGAATTGCAGCATCCATAGCTCACTCCTTGAAATTCTCACAAGGACCAAGAACCAACCATGGCCGGTGCCAAGAGACTTTCTCAACTGGCAAAGAAGTGGCAGAGGGTGGAAGCACATTGGAGGAAGAGGCTCACGGTTTCAGCCAAAGAAGATCAAGGCTCGCCACCTTGCCTATAAGTTCAGTAAGCTGCTGGCTTAGTATCATCACTTCATCAGCTCATCTGCCAACTGAGAATTGCAGCATCCAGAGCTCACTCCTTGAAATTCTCACAAGGACAAAGAACCAACCATGGCCGGTGCCAAGAGACATTCTCAACTGGCAAAGAAGTGGCAGACGGTGGAAGCACTTTGGAGGAAGAGGCTCGCGGTGTCAGCCAAAGAAGATCAAGGCTCGCCACCTTGCCTATAAATTCAGTAAGCTGCTGGCTCAGTATCATCACTTCATCAGCACATCCGCCAACTGAGAATTGCAGCATCCATAGCTCACTCCTTGAAATTCTCACAAGGACCAAGAACCAACCATGGCCGGTGCCAAGAGACTATCTCAACTGCCAAAGAAGTGGCAGAGGGTGGAAGCACTTGGGAGGAAGAGGCTCGCGGTATCAGCCAAAGAAGATCAAGGCTCGCCACCTTGCCTATAAGTTCAGTAAGATGCTGGCTCAGTATTATCACTTCATCAGCTCATCCGCCAACTGAGAATTGCAGCATCCAGAGCCCACTCCTTGAAATTCTCACAAGGACAAAGAACCAACCATGGCCGGTGCCAAGAGACATTCTCAACTGGCAAAGAAGTGGCAGACGGTGGAAGCACTTTGGAGGAAGAGGCTCGCGGTGTCAGCCAAAGAAGATCAAGGCTCGCCACCTTGCCTATAAATTCAGTAAGCTGCTGGCTCAATATCATCACTTCATCAGATCATCCGCCAACTGAGAATTGCAGCATCCATAGCTCATTCCTTGAAATTCTCACAAGGACCAAGAACCAACCATGGCCGGTGCCAAGAGACTTTCTCAACTAGCAAAGAAGTGGCAGAGGGTGGAAGCAATTGGGAGGAAGAGGCTCACGGTGTCAGCCAAAGAAGATCAAGGCTCGCCACCTTGCCTATAAATTCAGTAAGCTGCTGGCTCAATATCATCACTTCATCAACTCATCCGCCAACTGAGAATTGCAGCATCCATAGCTCACTCCTTGAAATTCTCACCAGGACAGAGAACCAACCATGGCCGGTGACAGGAGACTTTTTCAACTGGCAAAGAAGTGGCAGAGGGTGGAAGCACTTGGGAGGAAGAGGCTCGCGGTGTCAGCCAAAGAAGATCAAGGCTCGCCACCTTGTCTATAAATTCAGAAAGCTGCTGGCTCAGTATCATCACTTCATCAGCTCATCCACCAACTGAGAATTGCAGCATCCATAGCTCACTCCTTGAAATTCTCACAAGGACCAAGAACCAACCATGGCCGGTGCCAAGAGACTTTCTCAACTGGCAAAGAAGTGGCAGAGGGTGGAAGCACTTGGGAGGAAGAGGCTCGCGGTGTCAGCCAAAGAAGATCAAGGCTCGCCACCTTGTCTATAAATTGAGAAAGCTGCTGGCTCAAGATCATCACTTCATCAGCTCATCCACCAACTGAGAATTGCAGCATCCATAGCTCACTCCTTGAAATTCTCACAAGGACCAAGAACCAACCATGGCCGGTGCCAAGAGACTTTCTCAACTAGCAAAGAAGTGCCAGAGGGTGGAAGCACTTGGGAGGAAGAGGCTCACGGTGTCAGCCAAAGAAGATCAAGGTTCACCACCTTGCCTATAAATTCAGTAAGCTGCTGGCTCAGTATCATCACTTCATGAGCTCATCCGCCAACTGAGAATTGTAGCATCCATAGAGCACTTCTTGAAATTCTCACAAGGACCAAGAACCAACCATGGCCGGTGCCAAGAGACTTTCTCAACTAGCAAAGAAGTGCCAGAGGGTGGAAGCACTTGGGAGGAAGAGGCTCACGGTGTCAGCCAAAAAAGATCAAGCCTCGCCACCTTGCCTATAAATTCAGTAAGCTGCTGGCTCAGTATCATCACTTCATCAACTCATCCGCCAACTGAGAACTGCAGCATCCATAGCTCACTCCTTGAAATTCTCACCAGGACAAAGAACCAACCATGGCCGGTGACAGGAGACTTTCTCAACTGGCAAAGAAGTGGCAGAGGGTGGAAGCACTTGGGAGGAAGAGGCTCGCGGTGTCAGCCAAAGAATATCAAGGCTCGCCACCTTGTCTATAAATTCAGTAAGCTGCTGGCTCAGTATCATCACTTCATCAGCTCATCCGCCAACTGAGAATTGCAGCATCCATAGCTCACTCCTTGAAATTCTCACAAGGACCAAGAACCAACCATGGCCGGTGCCAAGAGACTTTCTTAACTAGCAAAGAAGTGGCAGAGGGTGGAAGCACATGGGAGGAAGAGGCTCACGGTGTCAGCCAAAGACGATCAAGGCTCGCCACCTTGCCTATAAGTTCAGTAAGCTGCTGGCTCAGTATCATCACTTCATCAGCTCATCCGCCAACTGAGAATTGCAGCATTCATAGCTCACTCCTTGAAATTCTCACAAGGACCAAGAGCCAACCATGGCCGGTGCCAATAGACTTTCTCAACTGGCAAAGAAGTGGCAGAGGGTGGAAGCACTTGGGAGGAAGAGGCTCACGGTGTCAGCCAAATAAGATCAAGGCTCGCCACCTTGCCTATAAATTCAGTAAGCTGCTGGCTCAGTATCATCACTTCATCAGCTCATCCACCAGCTGAGAATTGCAGCATCCATAGCTCACTCCTTGAATTTCTCACAAGGACCAAGAACCAACCATGGCCGGTGCCAACAGACTTTCTCAACTGGCAAAGAAGTGGCAGAGGGTGAAAGCACTTGGGAGGAAGAGGCTCGCAGTGTCAGCCAAAGAAGATCAAGGCTCGCCACCTTGCCTATAAGTTCAGTAAGCTGCTGGCTCAGTATCATCACTTCATCAGCTCATCCGCCAACTGAGAATTGTAGCATCCATAACACACTCCTTGAAATTCTCACAAGGACCAAGAACCAACCATGGCCGGTGCCAAGAGACTTTCTCAACTGGCAAAGAAGTGGCAGAGGGTGGAAGCACATTGGAGGAAGAGGCTCACGGTGTCAGCCAAAGAAGATCAAGGCTCGCCACCTTGCCTATAAGTTCAGTAAGCTGCTGGCTCAGTATCATCACTTCATCAGCTCATCCGCCAACTGAGAATTGCAGCATTCATAGCTCACTCCTTGAAATTCTCACAAGGACCAAGAGCCAACCATGGCCGGTGCCAATAGACTTTCTCAACTGGCAAAGAAGTGGCAGAGGGTGGAAGCACTTGGGAGGAAGAGGCTCACGGTGTCGACCAAATAAGATCAAGGCTCGCCACCTTGCCTATAAATTCGAGAAGCTGCTGGCTCAATATCATCACTTCATCAGCTCATCCACCACTGAGAATTGCAGCATCCATAGCTCACTCCTTGAATTTCTCACAAGGACCAAGAACCAACCATGGCCGGTGCCAACTGACTTTCTCAACTGGCAAAGAAGTGGCAGAGGGTGGAAGCACTTGGGAGGAAGAGGCTCACGGTTTCAGCCAAAGAAGATCAAGGCTCGCCACCTTGCCCATAAGTTCAGTAAGCTGCTGGCTCAGTATCATCACTTCATCAGCTCATCCGCCAACTGAGAATTGCAGCATCCATAGCTCACTCCTTGAAATTCTCACAAGGACAAAGAACCAACCATGGCCGGTGCCCAGAGACATTCTCAGCTGGCAAAGAACTGGCAGAGGGTGGCAGCACTAGGGAGGAAGAGACTCGGGGTGTCAGCCAAAGAAGATCAAGGCTCGCCACCTTGCCTATAAATTCAGTAAGCTGCTGCCTCAGTATCATCACTTCATCAGCACATCCGCCAACTGAGAATTGCAGCATCCATAGCTCACTCCTTGAAATTCTCACAAGGACCAAGAACAACCCATGGCCGGTGCCAAGAGACTTTCTCAACTGGAATAGAAGTGGCAGAGGGTGGAAGCACTTGGGAGGAAGAGGCTCGTGGTGTCAGCCAAAGAAGATCAAGGCTCGCCACCTTGCCTATAAATTCAGTAAGCTACTAGCTCAGTATCATCACTTCATCAGCTCATCCGCCAACTGAGAATTGCAGCATCCATAGCTAACTCCTTGAAATTCTCACACGGACCAAGAACTAACCATGGCCGGTGCCAAGGGACTTTCTCAACTGGCAAAGAAGTGGCAGAGGGTGGAAGCACTTGGGAGGAAGAGGCTCACGGTGTCAGCCAAAGAAGATCAAGGCTCGCCACCTTGCCTATAAATTCAGTAAGCTGCTGGCTCACTATCATCACTTCATCAGCACATCCGCCAACTGAGAATTGCAGCATCCATAGCTCACTCCTTGAAATTCTCACAAGGACAAAGAACAACCCATGGCCAGTGCCAAGAGACTTTCTCAACTGGAATAGAAGTGGCAGAGGGTGGAAGCACTTGGGAGGAAGAGGCTCACGGTGTCAGCCAAAGAAGATCAAGGCTCGCCACCTTGCCTATAAATTCAGTAAGCTACTAGCTCAGTATCATCACTTCATCAGCTCATCCGCCAATTGAAAATTGCAGCATCCATAGCTAACTCCTTGAAATTCTCACAAGGACCAAGAACCAACCATGGCCGGTGCCAAGGGTCTTTCTCAACTGGCAAAGAAGTGGCAGAGGGTGGAAGCACTTGGGAGGAAGAGGCTCACGGTGTCAGCCAAAGAAGATCAAGGCTCGCCACCTTGCCTATAAATTCAGTAAGCTGCTGGCTCAGTATCATCACTTCATCAACTCATCCGCCAACTGAGAACTGCAGCATCCATAGCTCACTCCTTGAAATTCTCACCAGGACAAAGAACCAACCATGGCCGGTGACAGGAGACTTTCTCAACTGGCAAAGAAGTGACAGAGGGTGGAAGCACTTGGGAGGAAGAGGCTCGCGGTGTCAGCCAAAGAATATCAAGGCTCGCCACCTTGTCTATAAATTCAGTAAGCTGCTGGCTCAGTATCATCACTTCATCAGCTCATCCGCCAACTGAGAATTGCAGCATCCATAGCTCACTCCTTGAAATTCTCACAAGGACCAAGAACCAACCATGGCCGGTGCCAAGAGACTTTCTCAACTGGCAAAGAAGTGGCAGAGGGTGGAAGCACATGGGAGGAAGAGGCTCACGGTGTCAGCCAAAGACGATCAAGGCTCGCCACCTTGCCTATAAGTTCAGTAAGCTGCTGGCTCAGTATCATCACTTCATCAGCTCATCCGCCAACTGAGAATTGCAGCATTCATAGCTCACTCCTTGAAATTCTCACAAGGACCAAGAGCCAACCATGGCCGGTGCTAATAGACTTTCTCAACTGGCAAAGAAGTGGCAGAGGGTGGAAGCACTTGGGAGGAAGAGGCTCACGGTGTCATCCAAATAAGATCAAGGCTCGCCACCTTGCCTATAAATTCAGTAAGCTGCTGGCTCAGTATCATCACTTCATCAGCTCATCCACCAGCTGAGAATTGCAGCATCCATAGCTCACTCCTTGAAATTCTCACAAGGACCAAGAACCAACCATGGCCGGTGCCAAGAGACTTTCTCAACTGGCAAAGAAGTGGCAGAGGGTGGAAGCACTTGGGAGGAAGAGGCTCGCAGTGTCAGCCAAAGAAGATCAAGGCTCGCCACCTTGCCTATAAGTTCAGTAAGCTGTTGGCTCAGTATCATCACTTCATCAGCTCATCCGCCAACTGAGAATTGTAGCATCCATAGCTCACTCCTTGAAATTCTCACAAGGACCAAGAACCAACCATGGCGGTGCCAAGAGACTTTCCCAAGCGGCAAAGAAGTGGCGAGAGGTGGAAGCACTTGGGAGGAAGAGGCTCACGGTGTCGACTAAAGAAGATCAAGGCTCGCCACCTTGCCTATAAATTCAGTAAGCTGCTGGCTCAGTATCATCACTTCATCAGCTCATCCGCCAACTGAGAATTGCACTATCCATAGCTCACTCCTTGAAATTCTCACAAGGACAAAGAACCAACCATGGCCGGTGCCAGGAGACTTTCTCAACTGGCAAAGAAGTGGCAGAGGGTGGAAGCACTTGGGCGGAAGAGGCTCGCGGCGTCAGCCAAAGAAGATCAAGGCTCGCCACCTTGCCTATAAATTCAGTAAGCTGCTGGCTCAGTATCATCACTTCATCAGCTCATTCGCCAAATGAAAATTGCAGCATCCATAGCTCACTCCTTGAAATTCTCACGAGGACCAAGAACCAACCATGGCCGGTGCTAAGAGACTTTCTCAACTGGTAAAGAAGTGGCAGAGGGTGGAAGCACTTGGGAGGAAGAGGCTCACGGTGTCCGCCAAAGAAGATCAAGGCTCGCCACCTTGCCTATAAGTTCAGTAAGCTGCTGGCTCAGTATCATCACTTCATCGGCTCATCCGCCAACTGAGAATTGCAGCATCCATAGCTCACTCCTTGAAATTCTCACAAGGACCAAGAACCAACCATGGCCGGTGCCAAGAGACTTTCTCAACTGGCAAAGAAGTGGCAGAGGGTGGAAGCACTTGGGAGCAAGAGGCTCGCGATGTCAGCCAAAGAAGATCAAGGCTGGCCACCTTGCCTATAAATTTAGTAAGCTGCTGGCTCAATATCATCACTTCATCAGCTCATCCGCCAACTGAGAATTGCAGCATCCATAGCTCACTCCTTGAAATTCTCACAAGGAATAAGAACCAACCATGGCCGGTGCCAAGAGACTTTCTCTACTGGCAAAGAAGTGGCAGAGGGTGGAAGCACTTGGGAGGAAGAGGCTGGCGGTGTCAGCGAAAGAAGATCAAGGCTCGCCACCTTGCCTATAAATTCAGTAAGCTGCTGGCTCAGTATCATCACTTCATCAGCTCATCCGCCAACTGAGAATTGCAGCATCCATAGCTAACTCTTTGAAATTCTCACAAGGACCAAGAACCAACCATGGTCGGTGCCAAGGGACTTTCTCAACTGGCAAAGAAGTGGCAGAGGGTGGAAGCACTTGGGAGGAAGAGGCTCACGGTGTCAGCCAAAGAAGATCAAGGCTCGCCACCTTGCCTATAAATTCAGTAAGCTGCTGGCTCAGTATCATCACTTCATCAGCTCATCCGCCAACTGAGAATTGCAGCATCCATAGCTCACTCCTTGAAATTATCACAAGGACCAAGAACCAACCATGGCAAGTGGCAAGAGACTTTCTCAACTGGCAAAGAAGTGGCAGAGGGTGGAAGCACTTGGGAGGAAGAGGCTCACGGTGTCAGGCAAAGAAGATCAAGGCTCGCCACCTTGCCTATAAATTCAGTAAGCTGCTGGCTCAATATCATCACTTCATCAGCTCATCCGCCAACTGAGAATTGCAGCATCCATAGCTCACTCCTTGAAATTCTCACAAGGACCAAGAACCAAGCATGGCCGGTGCCAAGAGACTTTCTCAACTGGCAAAGAAGTGGCAGAGGGTGGAACCACTTGGGACGAAGAGGCTCGCGGTGTCAGCAAAATAAGATCAAGGCTCGCCACCTTGCCTATAAATTTAGTAAGCTGCTGGCTCAGTATCATCACATCATCAGCTCATCCGCCAACTGAGAATTGCAGCATCCATAGCTCACTCCTTGAAATTCTCACAAGGACCAAGAACCAACCATGGCCGGTGCCAAGAGACTTTCTCAACTGGCAAAGAAGTTGCAGAGGGTGGAAGCACTTGGGAGGAAGAGGCTCACGGTGTTAGCCAAAGAAGATCAAGGCTCGCCACCTTGCCTATAAAGTCGAAGGCTGCTGGCTCAATATCATCACTTCATCACTCATCCATAACCGAGAATTGCAGCATCCATAGCTCACTCCTTGAAATTCTCACAAGGACCAAGAACCAACCATGGTCGGTGCCAAGAGACTTTCTTAGCGGCAAAGAAGTGGCGGAGGGTGGAAGCACTTGGGAGGAAGAGGCTCACGGTGTCGCCTAAAGAAGATCAAGGCTCGCCACCTTGCCTATAAATTCAGTAAGCTGCTGGCTCAGTATCATCACTTCATCAGCTCATCCGCCAACTGAGAATTGCAGCATCCATAGCTCACTCCTTGAAATTCTCACAAGGACCAAGAACCAACCATGGCCGGTGCCAAGAGACTTTCTCCACTGGCAAATAAGTGGCAGAGGGTGGAAGCACTTGGGAGGAAGAGGCTCACGGTGTCAGCCAAAGAAGATCAAGGCTCGCCACCTTGCCTATAAATTCAGTAAGCTACTGGCTCAGTATCATCACTTCATCTGCTCATCCGCCAACTGAGAATTGCAGCATCCATAGCTCACTCCTTGAAATTCTCTTAAGGACCAAGAATCAAGCATGACCGATGCTAAGAGACTTTCTCAACTGGCAAAGAAGTGGCAGAGGGTGGAAGCACTTGGGAGGAAGAGGCTCACGGTGTCAGCCAAAGAAGATCAAGGCTCGCCACCTTGCCTATAAATTCAGTAAGCTGCTGGCTCAGTATCATCACTTCATCAGCTCATCCGTCAACTGAGAATTGCAGCATCTATAGCTCACTCCTTGAAATTCTCACAAGGACCAAGAATCATGCATAGCCGGTGCCAAGAGACTTTCTCAACTGGGAAAGAAGTGGTAGAGGGTGGAAGCACTTGGGAGGAAGAGGCTCACTGTGTGAGCCAAAGAAGATCAATGCTGCTGCAGTTCTGTACCAGCCAAGGGCCACTGTGTCATGTACACGGCCGACGGGAGGCGTTTCGAAGTGCCTTTGGTGTACCTCAGCACCACGGTCTTTGGCGAGCTCCTGAGGATGTCTCGTGAGGAGTTTGGCTTTGCAAACGAAGGCAAGATCACACTGCCTTGTGATGCTGCAATGACGGAGTATGTCATGTGCTTGCTGAGGAGAAGCGCCTCTGCCGAGGTCGAGAGTGCATTGCTCGGCTCTATGGTGACGTCTTGCCACTACACTGGCTGCGCATGCCTACTGTTGGAGCCAGCCAACAGATTTGATGTTCGTAGCTTCAGAAGAAGATGCATGAAGAGGCCCTGATGATGTCTTTTTTCTTGTGTAGTTTGCCTGGATAGTGTAAGATAGTTAGATAACAGACAATAGGAGCAGGAAAATTGTATGTATAGCAATCTGATCTTTAAATCAACAAAGTACTCTAGGCATTTTTCTCTTAAATTTTAGTTTCATACAACTCTACAATGGACCAAAAATGGTTGTGACTCTACTTTTAGATGTCGATAGTTTCATCCTGCTGCACAGAGAATACGCAACAAGTCTCCATACAATCTATCATCTAGGTCAGTGGAAAATAAATACAATACCATCAATTAAATAAGTAGGTAAAAACTACAAAATGGAATAGAAACCAGGGTTTACTCTACAAGTATTTAGGGGTATAAGGCAGATCTATTTTGGGGGGTAAAAAGAGTGATAGTTAACTGTTACTGAAAAGCTGAATGTCCTACCCACAAAACATTAGAGAAGGTAATGTCGGTGCAAGATATAATAGATGCCAGTTATTCACTTCACAAATGCAGCTGGTTGAAGGCCCAAAGGAAAGTGCAGAGAAGGAGCTACAGAATGGCTTCTTCATGCAATGGTAGATCATCAACAGAACTCAGTTATGACACTGCTCAGCAAGTTATGTGTGTTGCATCAATTAACACAGTCCCTTTCACACCTAATCAAAATGTTAAAAACACGCTAAAGTACAATCATATAGATCCAAGTAAGTTTCTCATCTGCTAAAGGAAGACTATAACTCTGAATTTAGTCCAAATACTTGTGTTTGAGAAACCCAACTATTAACTGGAAACTTCACACTGAAATTGTTGTGAATACATACGGAACCCAAGATGCATCAGAGACATGTGCTTCAACTTAGAAATTAAACACATCATGTGCTAAACCTAAGCAAGCTTTTCAACTCAATGTCAACAGAGAATGGATTGATCAGGTGCATGAATAATGCACATTCGCTATTTGCCAGGAGAAAGCACATAGATAGTGTAAGTGAGTGCTCGCAGTCACCGAAATTGTCCAATCCCTGAATCTGGAACCCATCGCTGTCCCCTCCCCGCAAGTTGCCAATAGCCATGCTCTCGACACGCCTCTTGTTCGCTACGCGCCTACACAGTTTGTGATGGCAGCCACGAATGATAAGAAAACCAACCAATGCCTACCCAATTACGACTATAGGCTCCAACATACACCAAACATTTGGCCCCACCGCAATCTAATCCAAATGAATCATTTTACGACATTGCATGCGCTGATCCCATGGCCTTGTCCCCTGCCAGCTATTCTCAATGAAAACCACACTTCACCTTCAACGCCCTTCCCCTCGCCTATAAATTCAGCAAGCCGCGAGCTCAACACCATCACTTATTCATCAGCACAACCACCACCAACTGAGCATTGCAACATCCATCCCACTTCTTCAGATTTCCAGCTGAAAACACAAAGTCCAAGAAACCAACCATGGCTGGTGCCAAGAGACTTGCTCAACTGGCAAAGAAGTGGCAGAGGGTGGAAGCACTTGGGAGGAAGAGGCTCACGGTGTCAGACAAAGAAGATCAAGACTGCTGCAGTTCTGTACCAGCCAAGGGCCATTGTGTCATGTACACGGTCGAGGGGAGGCGTTTCGAGGTACCCTTGGAGTACCTCAGCACGACTATCTTTAGCGAGCTCCTCAGGATGTCCCAGGAGGAGTTTGGCTTCACAAGCGATGGCAAGATCACATTGCCGTGTGATGCGGCAGTGATGGAGTACGGCATGTGCTTGCTCAGGAGAAATGCCTCTGCTGAGGTCAAGAGTGCATTGCTGAGCTCTATGGTGATGCCTTGCCACTACACTGGCTGTGCGATGCCTACTGTTGAAGTTAGCCAACAGATTTGCTGTTTGTAGCTTCTCAAGAACATGCATGCAGAGGCCCTGATGATGTCCTCTGTTTTGAGTACTTTGCCTGGGTAGTGTAAGATAGTTAGACAGTGGATAATAGGAGCAGAAAAATTGTATTTATAGCAATCTGATCATCAATGCAACAAAGCAGCATTATGGCCACCAGCAGTATGCATTCTTCTCTTAATTACATTTCTGTTCCACAGAGAATACACAACAAGTTTCCATACAATCTACTCAATATAAGCCGGAACATTAAAAAGATCAAAAAGTTATGAATTAGTGAAATGACCAGGTGATACAGGGGCCATTCTAATGATGAATCCTATGGAAAATTATTGCAATGCCATCAATCCAATAAGAAATGAAGTATGATAACAAACACGAAAATGGAATAGAAAGCAGGGTTTACTCCACAGGTTTTAATGGGTATAAGGCAGATTTTTATTATTGGGGTAAAAGCAAGTGATGGTTAACTGTTACTGAAAAATTGAATGTCCTAACCACAAATTTTACACAAGGTAGTGTCGGTGCAAGATATATAGTCGATGCCTGTTATTCAGTTCACACATGCATGCAGCTAACTGAAGGCCCAAAGGAAAGTGCAGAGAAGGAGCAAAGGGATGGCTTCCACATGCAATGCTACAAGTCAGGTAGGCCATCAACAAGACTGAGTTATGACAATGTTCAGAGAGGTGTGTGTTACGTCAACTAACACTGTCCCTTCCACACCTAATAAAAATGTTAAGAACGCGCTAAATTACTAATCCAACTAAGTCAGTTTCTCATCTGCTAAACTAAAGGAAGACTATTGGCAACTGAACATGCTGGCTAGATTTCCCCATCGCAACCAGAAGTCTTGTCTGCCAACAAATCATGGCATGATAGCTAAGAAACTGACGGTCATGCGTTGAACCCATTTTGCATGGAGTCCTCGTCCTGCTAATCCACTAAACATGTCAGTGGCGGTGCCTGGTGATGTGCCCGGCACGCACCAAACAGTTGGCTCAAATCAATATCCAATCTCAATAACGTTGCCCTGATCTGCTTGCGACATTGCACGTACCGGACTCATGGCATTGTCCCCTTACCGAATATCAATGACACTTGACAGTATCCTACTTCGCTTGGGGCTCTAGCTATCAAATCTTGCTTCAGTGGCCTCCAAATAGCATCGCTTCACCACAAACAAAGCATTGCAACTCAAGTAGAGTCTTCAGTTTCCACCTTTCAGAAGGACCGGACATGGTCAGTGCCAAGAGAATTGCTCAACTAGCAAAGAAGTGGCAAAGGGTAGCATACCTCAGGAGGAAGCAGCTTACCATGACGGCGACAAAAGAAGCCGAAGGGTGGTCAATGGCAGTGGCAGGCAAGGACCACTGTGTCATGTACACAACTGACGGGAGGCGGTTTGAGGTGCCATTGGTGTACCTTGGCACAATGATCTTCAGAGAACCCCTCCATATGTCAAAGGAGGAGTTTGGTTTTGTAAGCGGTGATGGCAGAATCATGTTGCCCTGTGATGTCACGGTGATGCAATACATTATGAGCTTGCTTGGAAGAAATGCTTCAGTAGAGGTTGCGAAGGCATTCTTGAGCTCCATGGTGATGCCATGCCACTATACAAGCTGTGTGGCACCATCTCTGGGTGTTAACCAACAAATGGCTGTTTGCGGCTCCTAATTCTCGTCAGCTTAGTGCTTGACTGTAAATTAGTTTGATATAGATAGAAGAACAATGTAAACTGGGCACTCTCTTCACATTTCAATTGGAGTCTTCCGCATTCTTTCTGTTGACACTACAAAAAATGATATGTGAAGTCTTTTCAATCTTGCAAGGTTGTAATCAATCTAGCAGAAACCTTTTCTTATGGAAAATGATGTAGCAGAAACCTAGCAACCCAGAATTTACAGCCATAATTTTGTCAGTTTTTTTCATACATTTGGATTTGCATACAACAGTAATGATGTTCAACTACAAGGCTCATTGAATTTCTGGGCAATGTCTACAGAACAGAACAACAAAAGCATGTAACAGAGGGATGCATCATATCCTAATTTGTTCAGAGATTTGCTTGCTTTGCTACCTACTCCTAGTTCTAGTCTGGGATTCTCACCAAATTAAGTGTGGCGAGCCGAGGAGGAAAGATCTAGAATTGAACACTCCCAGCGGTGCGTTCATTTCCTAGGTGACAAACCAGAACAGTAACTGCTCAACCCACCTCCATATGGGACATGCAATCTCAATCCCATGGTTCTGGTTAGAGGTAGGAACAGCAGATTGGTGATTGTTCATCTAAACCTCCCCATCTCCATGCCCTCTGCTGCACTGTCAACCAATTTAGCCACCGTCTGGCCATTTCCATCCTCTCCTTTTAGCTGCTGCTTCCTGCCCCCGCAAATCATGACCATGAAAACTCATGGTTTCTTTCTACTTTCTCCAGTACTCTATATAAACTATTATAAAGGATGTGTCAAATAATCCAATTTCTCCCAGAAAGTTGAGACCCTTTTGTATCATTTCCTGTGATAATCGATCTTACATAAAACTGTATAGAGCTCTTCTCAGTCCTAACCAAGAAACTATTCCAGAAGCTAAGCTAGTAGCTAAGTACAAAGAGCAAATTGATGGCTGATTCCCACTGATGGAGCCATGCAGCTAGCATTGTAGCTGTGGCACTGCCCATCAATGGAGCTCAAGAATGCCTTCTCGACCTCCTCAGAGGCCTCTCTCCTGACAAGGCACAAGACGTACTCCATCACCGTGGCATCGCAGGGAAGCATGATTCTGCCTCCCTCGCTGCCGCTTGCGAAGCCAAATTCCTCCTCTGACATCCTCAGAAGCTCGGCGAAGACCGTCGTCCCGAGGTACGCCAGAGGGACCTCGAACCGTGCTCCGTCGGCGGCGTACACCACACAGTGGCCCTCATCAGCGACCACAGATGACGTTGTGCTGCCGCACTCATCATCGGCCATGTCTGAAGCCTGCCGGCGGCGGGCACCGGCTCCGGCCACCAACATCCGCTGGCACTTCTTGGCCAGCTGAGCAAGCTTCTTTCGATGGATCATGGTTGAGTCTGATGTATTCCTGGCTGGCTAAATTTCACTTAATTTGGCTCTGAAAGTCTGAAGGTGTGTTGTAGACTGTGATGTTGCTTGAAGATGAGATGAAGAAGTTTCTGTTGAGCAGCCCATGGATTTATAGTAGAACGAACAAAGAAGAGAGGCCTCACACAGTGCATATGCGTGTAGGTTGTGTGTAACTTTCAGCGAGAGCGTTGGGCAGGGGACAATGCCACAAGTGCTCTGTATGCAATGTTGGTGGAAGTAGCTGCAGAAAATGTGATGAATGACTTTGATTAGATTTTCAAGCACCATGCTACCATCCATGTCTGAAATGTGCTTGTGGCTAGACAGCCCCATGGGGTCCTCCGTCCTCGTGCTCGTGCAAACTGATCGGCATGGATGGGCAGGCGGGACGTCCAGCGCAAGCTCCGGCAAGTGGCAGACACTTGGCCCCAGCAGACCTGATCCAGATCACATCACAGCACCTCCAAAATTGCAGCACCGCACGTACCATACACATGGCATTGTCTCCTGCCCAACCATCACACACTACACCATATGTGGGTGCTCCTTCACCCTTGAGCTATAAATCCATGGCTAGTGACCACCAAACACCACCACTTCATCCACAGACAAAGGCATCCCAACATCCAACTAGCAGAAGAATTTCTCCGGTTCCAAAAACACAAGAAGATACCATGATGAGTGCCAAGACACTCGCTCGGCTGGCAAAGAAGTGGCAGAGGGTGGCGGCTATCGGGAGGAAGAGGCTCACCTGGTCGCCATCAACATCCACAGAAGAAGCCGGAGGGTCGTGCTCGTCGGTGGCCGGCAAGGGCCACTGCGTCGTGTACACTGCCGATGGTGCAAGGTTCGAGGTGCCCCTTGCGTTCCTCGGAACGACCGTCTTCAGCGAGCTCTTGAGGATGTCCCAAGAGGAGTTCGGCTTCGCAGGCGTTGACGGTGGCAGAATCACGCTGCCCTGCGATGCATCGGTGATGGAGTATGCCGTGTGCTTGCTCAGGAGAAGCGCCTCCGCAGAGATGGAGGCCTCGTTCCTCAACACCTTTGCGATGCCATGCCACTATCATGTGGCGCAACATCTGGGAGTTGGCCAGCATTTCGGTGTCTGCAGCTCCTGATTACCGTCTGCAGAGATATAGGAAAATAGACTAAGGAAAACACTTTGTGTGTAAGCATTTTGATCTTGCTAGCAAAGAAGCAATCAAGGAAGATGGACAGTAGTTAGAGACATTGTTCTTTCAATGTATGCATATTCTATGTTCCAAAGATAAATGATTGATCACTAAGCATTGACAAATTTCTTATTTGCAATTAAGTAGCCTCAGACACAAATTGTTACAAAGAAAGTTTAGGTAGGGCAGGTAAGTCCTTGTAGATGGATTAGGTAGGTTGAATTTTTGGACAAAGGCTACTGCAAGTTGTTCAACCGATGACAAATTCGGCGAATTATACTCAAGTCAGGACCAGCAAACCTACTAGCATTCAGAAATGGGGTCTGCAGAATAAGCTCGTCAAGATTTATACTTGGCAAAAAAAAATTCATGCTATGTTTGTGTCATGGATGTCCAAGTAAATCATCAAGCAAGGCTGGGTTCATTATCGTAACAAGTACGCAACTAGCATCACAGGATGCTCACTTTCCCTAAAGAAATGCCAACATGGAACTAATGACAAGCCCTTGGATAGATTCAAGGCTGTGAACTAGAAACCCTCAACTGCCCAGCTAAATGCAAGGAAGATACCGGAAAATGACTGACACATGCTATGCTAGAAACCATGCAGACCATGGGTGGATAATGAGATATGGAGCTGCCCAGCAACTTGCCAGATCTGCAGCAATCAAAGCACTGTTAAACCAACCAGCAAACACCTAACATGCAGCTGCAGCTGTAAGTGCAAAGTATACACACCCAAAAGCAATGAAGTGAACTCCGCATCTGCTTATGAAGACCATCATGTGCCATGTCCCCTATGATGCTAGCTTTCACCAAAGTGTGGTGAGCTGACAAGAATCCGCGCAGCCAACGCATAGCAGTCTCCAGTACATGAGGAATGGAGATCGGGAATAAGCCACTTCCGGCAGTGACATGCATGGTGAAAGCCGCTGTTACTACCTCTAATCAGATCCTATGAACTGCTCAACCCACGCAGTCTCAATCCAACGTTTCTAGTTGGAGGTAGGAACAACAGTTCTTTTTGTAAAGGAACAGCAGTTTGTTCATTGTCCATATGATACTCTCATCCCCACCCCCCTTCGCAGCGCCATTACCGAGTTCAGCCACCTAACCACAAACTTAATTACATGGTTTCTTTCTACTTTCTTCATTAGTATATATGAACTACGTTCAAGGATGTGTCAAATACTCCAATTTCTCCCAGAAATTTGTCTCTTTATATCATTTACTGTGATCATTGAATCTTACATGAGGCAATACAGAGCTCCTCTTAGTCCTAACTAAAAATATTTCAGAAGCTAAGCTAGTAACTAAGTACAAAGAGCAAATTGATGGCCAAGTCCTACTGATGGTGCCATGCAGCTAGCATTGTAGCTGTGGCAGTGCCCAACAATGGAGCTCAAGAACGCCCTCTCGACCTCCTCAGAGGCCTCTCTCCTGACCAGGCACAAGACATATTCCATCACAGTGGCATCACAGGGCAGCATGATCCTGCCTCCATCACTGCCGCTCGCGAAGCCAAACTCCTCCTCGGACATCCTCAGGAGCTCGGTGAAGACCGACGTCCCGAGGTACGCCAGAGGGACCTCGAACCGGGTTCCGTCGTTGGTGTACATCACGCAGTGGCCCTCATCAGCAACCACAGATGACACTGTGCTGCAGCACTCGTCGGCGGCTGTGTCTGAGGCATGCCGACGGCGGGCACTGGTTCCGACCGCCAACATCCGCTGGCACTTCTTGGCCAGCTGAGCAAGCTTCTTTGGATGGATCATGGTTGAGTCAGATGTGTTCCCGGCCGGCTGGCTAAATTTCACTTTGGCTCTGAAAGTCTGAAGGTGTGTTGTAGACTGTGATGTTGCTTGCAGATGAGATGAAGAAGTGTGTGTTGAGCAGGCCATGGATTTATAGTAGAACGAACAACAAAGAGAGGGCTCAGGGAAGTGCATATGCATGTAGGTTGTGTGTAGCTATCAGCCAGAGCATTGGGCAGGGAACAATGCCACAAGTGCTCTGTGTGCAATATTGGTAGAAATAGCTGCAGACAATGTGATGAATGACTGATTAGCACCATCCATGTCTGAAATGTGCTTGTGGCTAGAGAACCCGATGGGCTGCTCGTGGTCGTGCCATTTCCCTAGCAAACCGATCACCATGGCTGTGCAGGTGAGACGTCCAGCGCAAGCTCCGGCAAGTAGCAAACACTTGGCCCCAGCAGACCTGATCCAGATCACATCACAGCACCTCCAAAATTGCAGCACCGCACGTACCATACACATGGCATTGTCTCCTGCCCAACCATCACACACTACACCATATGTGGGTGCTCCTTCACCCTTGACCTATAAATCCATGGCTAGTGACCACCACCACTTCATCAACAGACAAAGGCATTCCAACCTCCAAGTCCTCCAACTAGCAGAAGAATTTCTCCGGTTCCAGAAACACAAGAAGTTACCATGATGAGTGCCAAGGCACTCGCTCGGCTGGCCAAGAAGTGGCAGACGGTGGCGGCTATTGGGAGGAAGAGGCTCACCTCGTCACCATCGACGTCCACAGAAGAAGCCGGAGGGTCGTGCGGCACATCGTGCTCGTCGGAGGCCGGCAAGGGCCAATGCGTCGTGTACACTGTAGATGGTGCAAGGTTCGAGGTGCCCCTTGCATTCCTCAGAACGTCCGTCTTCGGCGAGCTCTTGAGGATGTCCCAAGAGGAGTTCGGCTTCGCAAGCGTTGACAGTGGCAGAATCACTCTGCCCTGCGACGCATCGATGATGGAGTATGCCATGTGCTTGCTCAGCAGAAGCGCCTCTGCAGAGATGGAGGCCGCGTTCGTCAACACGATGCTGATGCCATGCTACTATCAGGTGGCGCCACATCTGGGAGCTGGCCAGCATTTTGGTGTCTGCAGCTCTTGATTACCATCTGCAGGGATATAGGAAAATAGACTAAGGAAAACACTTTGTGTGTAAGCATTTTGATCTTGCTAGCAAAGAAGCAATCAAGGAAGATGGACAGTAGTTAGAGACATTGTTCTTTCAATGTATGCATATTCTATGTTCCAAAGATAAATGATTGATCACAGTTTTTTAGGACCTAAGCAGTAAGCATCGACAAATTTCTTGTTTGCAATTAAATGGCCTCAAGACACAAATTATTACAAAGAAAGTTTGGGTTGTGCAGTTAAGTCCTTGCAGATGAATTAGGCAGCTTGAACTTTTGGACAAAGGCTACTGCACGTTGTCAACCAATGACAAATTCGTCGAACTATACTCAAGTCAGGACCAACAAACCTACAAGCGTTCAGAAATCGGGTCTGTCGTGCAGAATAAGCTCATCAAGGTTGTACTTGGCAAATAAATTTTCATGCTAAGTTTGTGTCATGGATGTCCAAGTAAATCATCAGGTAAGGCTGGGTTCATTATCTAAAATAAAGTAACAAATATGCAACTCGCAACACAGGATGCTCGCTTCCACAAAAGAAATATTCAAGGCTGTGAACTAGAAACCCTCAACTGCCCAGCTAAATGCAAGGAAGATACCGGAAGATGGCTGACACATGCTATGCTAGAAACTATGCAGGCCATGGGTGGACAATGAGATATGGAGCTTGCCAGATCTGAAGCAATCAAAGCACTGTTAAACCAACAAACACCTAACATGCAGCTGCAGCTATAAGTGCAAAGTACACACCCAAAAGCAGTGAAGTGAACTCCGCATCTGCCTATGAAAGGTTCCTGGACCATCATGTGCCATGTCCCCTATGATGCTAGCTTTTCACCGAAGTGTGCTGAGCTGACGAGAATCCGCCCAGGCGCCCAGCCCACGCATAGCTTTTCACCGAAGTGTGGTGAGATGACGAGAATCAGCCCAGCTCATGCATGGCACTCCAACACATGAGGAACGGAGATCCGGAATTGGCCACTTTCGGCAGTTACATAGTGGAAGCCGCTGTTACTACCTCTAACCAGAAACTATGAACTGCTCAAGCCACCTCCATCTGGGACACGCAATCTCAATCCGACGTTTCCATTTGGAGGTAGGAACAGCGGTTCTTCTTTTAGTAAAAAGAGAGCAATTTGCTAATTGTCAATCTAATCCTCTCACCCCAACCACTTCACAGCGCCATCTGACCATAAACTTTTAAATCCATGGTTTAAAGTCCATGCATGGTTTCTTTCTTACTTCCTTCACTAGTATATATGAACTATGTTCAAGGATGTGTCAAATAATCCAATTTCTCCCAGAAATTTTTTCTCTTTGTATCATTTCCAGTGATCATTGAATCTTACATGAGGCTCTACAGAGCTCCTCTCGGTCCTAACTAAAAATATTTCAGAAGCTAAGCTAGTAGCTAAGTACAAAGAGCAAACTGATGGCCGAGTCCCATTGATGGTGCCTTGCAGCTAGCATTGTAGCTGTGGCAGTGCCCAACAATGGAGCTCAAGAACGCCCTCTCAACCTCCTCAGAGGCTTCTCTCCTGACCAGGCACAAGACATATTCCATCACGGTGGCATCACACGGCAGCATGATCCTGCCTCCGTCACTGCCGCTCGCGAAGCCAAACTCCTCCTCAGACATCCTCAGGAGCTCGGTGAAGACCGACGTCCCGAGGTATACCAGAGGGACCTCGAACCGGGTTCCGTCGTTGGTGTACATCACGCAGTGGCCCTCATCGGCAACCACAGATGACACTGTGCTGCAGCACTCGTCTTCGGCCATGTCCGAGGCATGCCGACGGCGGGCACCGGCTCCAGCCGCCAACATCCGCCGGCACTTCTTGGCCAGCTGAGCAAGCTTCTTTGGATGGATCATGGTTGAGTCGGATGTGTTTCCGGCTGGCTAAATTTCACTTTGGCTCTGGAAGTCTGAAGGTGTGTTGTAGATTGTGATGCTGCTTGAGATGAGATGAAGTTTGTGCTGAGCAGGCCATGGATTTATAGTAGAAGGAAGAAAGGACTCAGGGCAGGCCATATGCGCGTGGGTAGTGTGTAGCTATCAGCGAGAGCGTTGGGCAGGGGACAATGCCATGAGTGCTCTGCGTGCAATGTTGTTGCAACTAGCTGCAGACACCAAACGTGATGACTGATTTTGATGAGATTTCCAAGCACCATCCATGTCTGAAATGTGCTTCTGGCTAGAGAACCCCATGGGGCCCTCATGCTGGTGCCATATTTCCCCAGTAAACCAATCACCACGGCTGTGCCAAACACTTGGCCCCAGCAGAACCTGATCCGGATTACATCACAGCGCCTCCAAAACTGCAGCAGCACACGTACCAGACACATGGCATTGTCTCCTGCCCAACTATCACAGACTCCACCATATGTGGGCGCCCGCCTTACCCCCAGGCTATAAATCCATGGCCAAATGCCCTCCTAATACCACCACTTTATCCACAGAAAAAGGCATTCCAACCTCAACTAGCAGAAGAATTTCTCCAGTTTCAAAGACAACAAATTACCATGATGAGCCAAGAACCTCGCTCGGCTTGCCAAGAAGTGGCAGAGGGTGGTGGCTATCGGGAGAAAGAGGCTCACCTGGTCGTCATCAATGTCCGCAGAAGAAACCAGAGGGTCGTGCGGCACGTTGTGCTCGTCAGTGGCTGGCAAGGGTCACTGCATCGTGTACACAGCCGACGGTGTGAGGTTCGAGGTGCCGCTTGTGTTCCTCGGCACGACCGTCTTCAGTGATCTCTTGAGGATGTCCCAAGAGGAGTTCGGCTTCGCAGGCGTTGACGGTGGCAGAATCACGCTTCCCTGCGACGCATCGATGATGGAGTATGCCATGTGCTTGCTCAGGAGAAGCGCCTCCGCAGAGATGGAGGCTGCGTTCCTCAACACCATGACGATGCCATGCCACTATCACGTGGAGCCACATCTGGGAGTTAGCCAGCACTTAGGTGTCTGCAGCTCCTGATTACCATCTGCAGAGATATAGGAAAATAGAGAATAGACCAAGGAAAACAGTTTATGTGTAGCATTTGATCTTGCTAGCAAAGAAGCAATCAAGGAAGATGGACAGTAGTTAGAAGCATTGTTCTTTTAATGTGTACATATACTTTGTTGCAAAGATAAATGATTGATGACAGTTTTTAGAACCTAAGCAATATGTGTAGACAAATTTCTTTTGTGCAGTTATATGGCCTCGGACAAATTTTTTTACAAAGAAAGTTGTTCAACCGACAACCGGTGATAAAATATTTCCAGATGGAGATGGGATGTGACCTTTTGGACAACCGATGACAAAATCGTCAAATTATACTCAAATCAGGACCAGCAAACCTGCAAAAGTTCAAAAGTCAGGTCTGTCATGCAGAATAGCTCATAAAAATTAAATTTCCATGCTATCTTTATGTCATGGATGTCCAAGTAAATCATCAGGCAAGGCTAGGTTCATTATCTAAGATAAACCAACAAATATGCCTTGCATTGCAACTCATATTACAGCATGCTCACTTCCTAATAAAAAATAGAAAAATAAAAACTAATGACTAGTCCTTGGTTAGATTCAAGGCTATGACCTGCAAACCCTCAACTGCCCAGCTAAATGGAAGGATGATACCCGAAAATGGCTGACACATGCTATGCTAGAAACCATGCAGGCCATGGGTGGACAATGAGATATGGAACTTCCCAGGAACCTTCCAGATCTGAAGCAATCAAAGCACTGTTAAACCAACAAACACCTAACATGCAGCTGCAGCTGTAAGTGCAAAGCACACACCCAAAAGCAATGAAGTGAACTCTGCATCTGCCTATGAAAGGCTCCTGGACCATCATGTGCCTTGTCCCCTATGATCGCATCCATGCATCTGAACTGGTCCCCGATGGTTGCAAAATGCACCTACCAAGTTTAGCATCAAGGATTGGACTCATCGTAGTATGCATCCGAAAGTGCCTAGCCAAATGAGTCCACTACTTTGCCTATACAGAAAGCCATGGCCCTACCAAATCTGATCTCAATCTGGATGCCTCCTTCTGAGCACCATTGCACTCACCAAGCTCATGGTCTTATCCCTTCCAAATGCAAATTAGTCATATGGTTGTGCCCTATGATGCTGGCTCGGCACCTCACCTCATTGCGATCACGCAATTGTGGCGAAGGCACGGATATAGGTCATCCGATCATTAAAGTGATGGCTTTTGAATCAGCATATCTTTCAATCTTTTGGTGTAGAATGCCACGGATCAAGAATTTCGAGCTACATACCTCGTAACCAAGAACACCAAGCATGGCCATGATCCATCCCGTGAGACTTGCTCAGCTTGGTGAGGAAGTGGCAAAGGTCAAGCACCCCTCCAAAGGATGACAAAGCATGCTGCACAACATCACCGATCGCAGACAAAGGGCACTGCGCCATGTACACGGCCGATGGAAGGCGGTTCGAGGTCCCTTGACGACCTCGACACGACGGTCTTGACAAGCTGCTAAGGATGTCCCAGAGGAGTTTGGGTTTACATGTGACGGCAGGATCACACCGCCCGCCGATGTGGCGGTGATGGAGTATGCCATGTGCTTGCTCGGAAGAAATGCATCGGAGGAAGTAGAGAGTGTTCTGAGCTCAGAGTGACGCCTTGCCAATATACAAGTCAGATGGCGCCACTCGCATCGCTGCACCAAGCAGCTTGCGCTTGTAGCTCCTGAATATATTCGAGTTTTCCCTCATTGTTCTCCATTTTGCATCTGAAAATAGTTCAACACCGGAATGAAAATTAAATATTATCATACCAGCTTGTTGCATTATACGAAGTACTATTAACTTCAACTATATACCGTAAGCCCATAGGGTGCAGCAAAGCGATTTATTCTAACCTCAGGATTCAGAGTGCAAATGTCTAGCTCCTATTCTATGATAATAAATCACAAAAGTATATTTGGTAGTTAAGTAATTATTTCAAGAAAATAACAGCCACTCTTTCGTTGTTTCATGATCTATCATATACACTTCTCTCATCTCATGAATAGATATTGCAGAAGCAATTGTTATAAGTTTACTAGTCAGACGAGAGTTTACTAGTCAGACGAGATACATTCATGATTTCAATGATGAACTCCCAGGGTAAAACTCTAGAAGTGCTGATGTATCACAAAATGTGTTAAAATTGCATACAAGAATGACGATGTTTTCAGAGGTACTGGCAAAACTGGCAAGTTACCATAGACCGCCAGAGGCAGTACTCTCGTATCAAAGAACCTTTCAATGCAGTAATAGTGTTTTATCTACATTTAGGGTAATGTCTATGAAACAGAAGATCAAGAGAAGTTTCAGAAAGATTTATCAGTTCCTAGTTTCTTGAAGCTGGGACGCAGTGCCCAACCCAATTCAGACTCGAGATAGAACATAAGGAAGGCGTCTTCGCTTCTTGAGTCACAACAAGTGTCATGAACTTGAGAAAATCTGATGCTTTGCTACACTACCACAGCCTAGGTGTAAAAATCTCACCGGAGTGTGCAGGAGCCGACAAGATGCCGCCTAGCCCACGCCTGCAGACACTAGTCACAAGATCCGACTACCAGGCTCCTGCATGACACAGAGGGCTCAACAACGGGCAAGAAGGAACGAAGATCCAAAGCAGCCACTAGTGGTGGCCGACAGCGGTGGTAGCAGAGGCGCTCATTTCCCAGGCAGGCTTCAGTGGCGGCCATGCCCTGCAAGAACCTATAGACCGCTCAACCCATCCCAAATATGCACCGCTCAGTCATAAAATTATGATTCTCCAAGGATAGGACTTGCAGTCAGATCATCCACACCTCAGAAGTTTGTTTACGCTTTTTCAAGACTCTACTTAATCTGAGAGAATGATGTGTTTGGAATTTGAGAGGCAAATTAGCAAATTTCTCTCATTTTGTATCATTTCCTACGATATAGAATCTTACATCGGGCTGTACAAACTTCTACCAATTCGACAAAAAATTTCAAATTTTCAGTAGCTAAGCTACGTACAAAGAGCAAATTGATGGGTGAGTCCCATCGATGCATCTTGGCCATGGCAATGCCCAGCAATTGAGCTCAAGAACGCTCTCTCGACCTCCCTGAGGCGCCTCTTCCGACTAGGCACAAGACATACTCTATAACCGTGGCATCGCAGGCAGCATGATCCTGCCTCCCTTGTCGCTTTCTGGGCCAAACTCCTCCCAGCCATCCTCGGGAGTTCGACGAAGACCGTCCGCACCGAGGTACGCCAGGGGACCTTGAACCGCGCCTCGCCGGCTGAGTACACCACGAAATGGCCCTTGTCACGATCAGGTTGCAAAGACTCGCTCGAAAACTTGTGGCCACCGCCCCAGCTGCCTTCCTTCGCCACTTCTTGGCCACCGAGCAAGCTTCTTTGGATGGATCATGTTTGAGTCTCATGTGCTCTGGCTAGCTAAATTTCACTTTGGTTCGGAAGTTTGAAGGTGTGGTGTAGATTGTGATGTTGCTTGCAGATGAGATGAAGAAGTTTGTGTTGAGGAGGCCATGGATTTATAGTAGAAGGAATAGAGGGCTCAGATACAGTGCACATGTGTGGGTTGTGTGTAGCTATCAAGAAGAGCGGTGGGCGAGAGACAATGCCATGAGTGCTCTGCATGCAATGTTATTCTACGGGACCATATTTTGGGTGAGTGATCAGCCATTGTGCCTCACTCGGCAACTTGCAAGTTGCTATATTTCGCGGTTAGCATTGCATATACACTAGTGAAATGAACTAATGACAGCTCGTGAGAAATGGATAGATGGATTCAATGACGTTAATCAAGCCCCAGTGCTGGAGTTTCTAGCTGAATGTGGCGACTGATGGTTACCAACTGGTGGTGATACCGTGAAATGGCTGTCACATGTGGTGCTAGAAATCATGCGCACTATGAGATATGGAGCTGTCGGGCAACTTGCTAGATTTGCAGCAATCAAAGCAACCGCTAAACTAACCAAGAAACACCACCGTAAGTGCAAAGTGCAAGTCGAAAGCGCATCTGATCCACTCGGCAAAGACTCGCCATCATATGCATTGTCCCTCGTGATGTGGCTCTTCACCCCACCGATTGCAATCACCATGTTGCTGCCAACGCATAAAGATAGGGTCATTGAACCATTTAGAAATGATTGCTTTTGAACGAGACTAACTAGCTTACCTCCCAATCTCATGATACGTAACACCGATGGAACACATCCATCAAAGCCGGACCCAGATGGTTGCATAATGCCTCTGTCCAATTTAGCATCAAGCATCGTGATCATGCATCTGATTGCACACACCACTAGCCCACTAGTCCACTACCTTTGCCTCTCAGAGGATATGCCATGGCCCAAACAGAAATCTGATCTGAATCTGGCCCCCTTTATAGCCACCATTGCACACACCCTGTCCCCCGTCAACTGCTAGTACGCCTCATATCTCGCCTATATAATAAGGAGCCAAGACACCAATCACTTCATCCACAAACTCACAAACCAAGCATTTCGAGCAACATACCTACGTAACCAAGAACACCCAGCCATGACCATGATCCACCCAGAAGCTTGCTCGGTTGGTGAGGAAGTGGCAAAGGTCAAGAATCCTCCACCGATGATTTGGCATGCTGCGACGACGCCGACGCCGGTTGCGCATAAAGGCCAGCATGCCATGTACACGGCCGATGGGAGGCGGTTCGAGGTCCCATTGGTGTACTCTCGGCACTACAGTCTTCAAGAGCTGCTAAGGATGTCTCAAGAGGAGTTTGGGTTCACATGCGACGGCAGGATCACGCTGCCCTTCAATGCAGCAGTGATGGAGTATGTCATGTGCTTGCTTAGAAGAAATGCTTCAGAGGAAGTAGAGAGGGCGTTCCTGAGCTCTGTAGTGATGCCTTGCCAATATCCAAGCCAGACAGACACATGTGAGCGCTTCTGACAGCAGCTTGCGCTTTGTAGCTCTGAATATAGCCGAGTTTTCCTTCATTGTTCTCCATTTTGCATCTGAAAATAGTTCAACACTGGAAATGGAAATTAGATATTAACATACCAGCTTGTTGCATCATATGAAGTACTATTAACTACAACCGGAAAGCAGTTTAATACATATTGAAACAGCTTGTTGCATCATATCTAATTAGATATTAGCATAACAGCTTGTCGCATCATATCTAATTTCCATTTCCATTTCCAAATGGAAATTAGATATTAGGCCATATGGCGCACATGAAAGCAGTTTACTTTACTTTAGGATTCAGAGTACAAATGTCAAGCTCATAGAAACTAAGGCCTTACAAGAACCACTACCATAAAAAGAATCAACGATGTGATTCTATTCAATGATTTAAAAAATCACGAAATTATATTCACTAATGAAGTAATTATTTCAAGAAAATTAACAGCCACCCTAACTCTTTCGTTGTTTCATGATCTATCATATACGCTGCGTCTCTAATTAATACATATCGCATAAGCAATTTGTTGTAAGTTTATTGGTCGACAAGATATATCGCGAAGTTTCATCAACGATTGAAATGATGAACCCTCGTGATAAAACCGTAAAACTCTAGAAGGGCCAATGTATCACAAAACGTGTTAAAGTTGCATACAAGAATGACGGATACTTTCGTAAGTAGTGGCAGATTGGCAAGTTACCACAGATCGCAGAGGTAGCATTCTCATGTCAAAGACCTTTCAATGTAGTGATATCTATGGAACAGGATCAGAATTAATTTGATTGTCCCCGATTTGCCTTGCTCTTCGCCGCACCGCGCACTCTTCTAATTCCACCGCCTTTCGCCATCTCCACCCTCTTGCTCCGTGATTTCATGTTGGAAACTTTCATCATAGCTTCTTCTCTACTTTCTTCAAGATCAATTATGGCAAGATAATGTTTGGACTTCAACTTTAGAGTGGCAACTTGTAAATAAGGATATATCTTGCATTCTTTCCTTCGATAATAGAATCTTACATTACAGCACGCATAACGTTCTTGTGATTCACCAAAAATACTTGAGTTTCAAAGAGCTAAGCTACGTGACAAAGAGAAAATTGATGGGTGAGTCCCATCGATGCATCTTGGTTGTGACAATGCCCAGCAATGGAGCTCAAGAACGCCTCTCAACCTCACAGGAGGCATCTCTTGACCGGGCACAAGACATACTCCATAACCGTGGCATCACAGGCAGATGATCCTCGCCTCCCTCATCGCTCGCTGGCCAAACTCCTCCCTGACATCCTCGGAGTTCGCCAAACCGCAGTGCCTAGGTACGCCAATGGGACCTCAAACCGCGCCCGTCGTCAAGTGTGTACCACGCGAATGGCCCTTGTCATCGGCCGCGACGCTGTCGCAAAGACACATCGGCTTGTCTTGCCATCGCAGCTCCGGCTGCGACCTTCCTCTCGCCACTTCTTGACAAGTCTGAGCAAGCTTCTTTGGATGGATCATGGTTGAACCCGTGTGTTCTCGCTACCTAAATTTCACTTTGGTTCGGAAGTCGAAGGTGTGGTGTAGACTTTGATGTTGCTTGCCGATGAGATGAAGAAGTTTGTGTTAAGGTGCCATGGATTTATAGTGGAAGGAAGAAAGGATCAGATAGGTCCGATGTGTGGGTTGTGTGTAGCTATCGGCAAGAAGCGGCAAGCGAGGAGACAATGCCATGAGTGCCGTGCATGTAATGTTGTTGCCGCTTAGCTACGGCATAATGTGATGAATGATTTTGGGTAAATGATCAGCCATTTTGCCAACTCGTGCAACTTGCAAGTGCTGCATTTTATGTGGGAATGGTAGCATAGGCAATCACCAAGCCAAGCTCCGCACACACCAAACACTTGGCTCAGACAATTGTGGCTGCTCATGGTCTTGTCTCCACGCACATGGCAGCCTGTAGATATGAAACCATGGCTAAGTGTCTCCAAACACCATCGCTCCATCCACAGGACAAAGCATTCCAAGCTCGAGTGACAAAACAATCTCTTCTGGCCTGTAAACACAAGAAGCTTCCATGGTGAGTGCCAGAGACTTGCTCACTGGCCAAGAAGTGGCAGAGGATGGCGGTCCTCGGAAGGAAGAGGCTCGATTGGTCATCGGCGGTCTTGAGAAAGAAACCAAGGACCGTGCGGCACGTCAGATTCGGCGGTGGTAAAGGCGCACTTTCCCAAGGTGGCGACTGATGGTTACCAACTGGTCATAGGCCCATTGGAAAATGAAGCGGAGATACCGTGAAATGGCCGATCACATGCGGTGCTAGAAATCTTGCGCACTATGAGATATGGAGTCGTCCAGCAACTTGCTAGATTTGCAAAGAATCAAAGCACCGCAAGCAACCAACAAACACCTAGCATGGAGCTGCAGCTGTAAGTGCAAAGCACACACCCAAAAGCAGTGAAGCATACTCTGCAAAGACTATTTACCATCATAACTAGCTTACCTAGCTTACCTCCCAATCTCGTGACACTGTAGCGAATGGAACACATCCATAAAACCTGGACCCCAGATGGTTGCATATAATGCCCCTGCCCACTTTAGCATCAAGGACTGTATGTAGGATGCATCTGATTGCTCAGCCCACTAGTCCACTACCTTTGCCTCTACACAAGCCATGGCCCAAAGAAAATCGATCTCGAATCTGGCTGCCTCCTTCTGCCCACCACCCACGCACCATGTCCCTCTCACCGCTAGTAAGTCCCGTATCTCTACGGCCTATATATTCAGGGCCAAGACACCATCGATTCATCAACAAACACACAGACCAAAGCATTTCTGAGCTAAAAACCTGCGAACCAAGAACACCCAACCATGACCATGATCCACCCTAAAAGGCTTGCTCTAGTTGGTGAGAAAGTGGCAAAGGGTCAAGGCAGCATCTAGAGACGGCGAAGCATGCCAGACGACATCGCTGGTCGCAGATAAAGGTCATCGTGCCATGTACACGACCAATGGGAGGCGGTTTGAGGTCCCACAGGCGATCTCGCACGACTGCCGTCGGCGACTGCTAAGGATGTCCCGGAAGAGTTTGGGTTCACATGCGACGGCAGGATCACACCGCCTTCGACGCGGTGGTGATGGACTACGTTATGTGCTTGCTTAGAAGAAATGCATCGGAAGAAGTAGAGAGGCGCCTGAGCTCAGAGTGATGCCTTGCCAATATCCAAGCTGACAAAGGTTACATGTAGCGCCGCACAAAGAGCTTGCGCTTGTAGCTCTGAATATATGCAGATTTTTGTCCCTCATTGTTCTCAATTTTTCATCTCTTATGAAATGTAATTTAAAATAGTTCAACACCGGAGAATAGGAAATTATATACTAGTATACCAGCTTGTTGCATTATTACAAAAAGTACCATTAACGATAACTATATGGCATTCGCCATAGGGCATGTAAGAGTGATTAACTATAACTTCGTGGATTCAACAGACAAAATGTCTAGCTTGTAGAAGCTAACACCTAACACCCCAACCAATAAAACAATCAAAGATGTGATTCTATTCTATGATTAAAAAATGACAAAATTGTATTTATTAACGAAGTAAGTATTTCAAGAAAGTTAACACCCATTCTAACTCTTTTTTGTTTCATGATGTATCATATACCCTTCTCTCATTAATACATATTGCGAAGCAATTTGCTGTCGACTTACTAGTCGTGGAAGATATATCGTAACACGCTTCATGAATGATTTCAATGATGAACCCTCAAGGTAAAATTCTATGGGCTGATGTATCACAAAATGTGATAAGTCGCACACAAAAGGACCTATGCTTTCAGAGGTAGTGGCAATTGACAAGTTACGTGAGATCGCAGAGGTAGCATTCTCATGCCAAAGACCTCTCAATGTAGTATAGGGTTTATGTAGATTTTGGGTGATGTCTACGAACAGAAGATCATTCGAAAGATTTATCAGTTCCTAGTTTCTTCGAAACTGGGACGTTATGCCCAACCCAATTCAGACTGAGATAGAACATAAGGAGCGCTTTTCGCTTCTTGAGTCACAACAAGCAGGTCATGAACTTGAGAAAATCTGATGCTTTGCTCGAACTACCACAGCCTAGGTGTAAAAATCTCACCGGAGTGTGCAGGAGCCGACAAGATGCCGCCTAGCCCACGCGCAGACACTAGCTGCAGTCCGACTACCAGCTCCCTGAATGACACAGAGGGCTCAACATACTGGCAAGAAGGAACGAAGATCCAAAGCAGCCACTAGTGGTGGCCGACAGGTGGTAGCAGAGGCGCCATTTCCGGCAGGCTTATGGCGGCCATGCCCTCAAGAACCTATAGACCGCTCAACCCATCCCAAATATGCACCGCCACCATAAAATTATGATTCTCCAAGGATAGGACTTGCAATGATCATCCACACCTCGAAGTTTGTTTCGCTTTCAAGATTCTCTGAATCAGAGAATGATGTGTTTGGAATTTGGAGAGGCAAATTAGCAAATTTCTCTCATTTTGTATCATTTCCACGATATAGAATCTTACATCGGCTGTACAAACTTCTACCAATTCGACAAAAATTTCAAATTTTCAAGAGCTAAGCTACGTACAAAGAGCAAATTGATGGGTGAGTCCCATCGATGCATCTTGGCCATGGCAATGCCCAGCAATTGAGCTCAAGAACGCCTCTCGACCTCCTGAGGCGTCTCTTCCGACTAGGCACAAGACATACTCTATAACCGTGGCATCGCAGGCAGCATGATCCTGCCTCCCTTGTCGCTCCTGGGCCAAACTCCTCCCCAGCCATCCTCGGAGTTCGACGAAGACCGCCGCACCGAGGTACGCCAGGGGACCTTGAACCGCGCCTCGCCGGCTGAGTACACCACGAAATGGCTCCTTGTCACGATCAGGTCGCAAAGACTTGCCGGTTGTGCCACCGCCCCAAGCACGCCTTCCTCTCGCCACTTCTTGGCCACCGAGCAAGCTTTTGGATGGATCATGTTTGAGTCTCGATGTGCTCCTGGCTAGCTAAATTTCACTTTGGTTCGGAAGTTTGAAGGTGTGGTGTAGATTGTGATGTTGCTTGCGATGAGATGAAGAAGTTTGTGTTGAGGAGGCCATGGATTTATAGTAGAAGGAATAGAGGGCTCGTACAAGTGCACATGTGTGGGTTGTGTGTAGCTATCAAGCAAGAGCGTGGGCAGAGACAATGCCATGAGTGCTCTGCATGCAATGTTATTCTACGGGACCATATTTTGGGTGAGTGATCAGCCATTGTGCCCACTCGGCAACTTGCAAGTTGCTATATTTCATGGTTAGCATTGCATATACACTAGTGAAATGAACTAATGACAGCTCCGAGAAATGGATAGATGGATTCAATGACGTTAATCAAGCCCCAGGCTGTAGTTTCTAGCTGAATGTGGCACTGATGGTTACCAACTGTGGTGATACCGTGAAATGGCTGTCACATGTGGTGCTAGAAATCATGCGACTATGAGATATGGAGTGTCAGCAACTTGCTAGATTTGCAGAATCAAAGCACCGCTAAACTAACCAAGAAACACCCATCGAAGTGCAAAGTGCAAGTCCGAAAGCGCATCTGATCCACTCGCAAAGACTCGCCATCATATGCATTGTCCCTCGTGATGTCGGCTCTTCACCCCACCGATTGCAATCACCATGTTGCTGCCAACGCATAAAGATAGGGTCATTGAACCATTTAGAAATGATTGCTTTTGAACGAGACTAACTAGCTTACCTCCCAATCTCATGATACGTAACACCGATGGAACACATCCATCAAAGCTGGACCCCAGATGGTTGCATAATGCCTCGTCCAATTTAGCATCAAGCATCGATCATGCATCTGATTGCACAGCCACTAGCCCACTAGTCCACTACCTTTGCCTCTACAGAGGATATGCCATGGCCCAAAGAAAATCTGATCTCAATGCTGCCCCCTTTATAGCCACCATTGCACACACCCTCCCCCGTCAACTGCTAGTACGCCTCATATCTCGCCTATATAATAAGGAGCCAAGACACCAATCACTTCATCCACAAACTCACAAACCAAGCATTTCGAGCAACATACCTACGTAACCAAGAACACCCAGCCATGACCATGATCCACCCTGTGAAGCTTGCTCCATTGGTGAGGAAGTGGCAAAGGTCAAGAATCCTCCACCGATGATTTAAGCATGCGCACGACGCCGACGCCGTTGCGCATAAAGGCCATCGTGCCATGTACACGGCCGATGGGAGGCGGTTCGAGGTCCCATTGGTGTACCTCGACGAAGCCTTCAAGAGCTGCTAAGGATGTCTCAAGAGGAGTTTGGGTTCACATGCGACGGCAGGATCACGCTGCCCTTCAATGCAGCAAGTGATGGAGTATGTCATGTGCTTGCTTAGAAGAAATGCTTCAGAGGAAGTAGAGAGGGCGTTCCTGAGCTCTGTAGTGATGCCTTGCCAATATCCAAGCCGTATTGTGACACATGTAGCGCTACAGCAGCAGCTTGCAGTTTGTAGCTCCTGAATATAGCCAGAGTTTTTCCTTCATTGTTCTCCATTTTGCATCTGAAAATAGTTCAACACTGGAAATGGAAATTAGATATTAACATACCAGCTTGTTGCATCATATGAAGTACTATTAACTACAACCGGAAAGCAGTTTAATACATATTGAAACAGCTTGTTGCATCATATCTAATTAGATATTAGCATAACAGCTTGTCGGATCATATCTAATTTCCATTTCCATTTCCAAATGGAAATTAGATATTAGGCCATATGGCATGTGAAAGCAGTTTACTTTACTTTAGGATTCAGAGTACAAATGTCAAGCTCATAGAAACTAAGGCCTTACAAGAACCACTACATAAAAAGAATCAACGATGTGATTCTATTCAATGATTTAAAAATCACGAAATTATATTCACTAATGAAGTAATTATTTCAAGAAAAATTAACAGCCACCCTAACTCTTTCGTTGTTTCATGATCTATCATATACGCTGCTCTAATTAATACATATCGCATAAGCAATTTGTTGTAAGTTTATCGGTCGACAAGATATATCAGCAGAGTTTCATCAACGATTGAAATGATGAACCCTCGTGATAAAACCGTAAAACTCTAGAAGGGCCAATGTATCACAAAACGTGTTAAAGTTGCATACAAGAATGACGGATACTTTCGTAAGTAGTGGCAGATTGGCAAGTTACCACAGATCGCAGAGGTAGCATTCTCATGTCAAAGACCTTTCAATGTAGTGATATCTATGGAACAGGATCAGAGTTAATTTGATTGTCCCCGATTTGCCTTGCTCTTCGCCGCACCGCGCACTCTTCTAATTCCACCGCTTTCGCCATCTCCACCCTCTTGCTCCCGCGATTTCATGTTGGAAACTTTCATCTAGCTTCTTCTCTACTTTCTTCAAGATCAATTATGGCAAGATAATGTTTGGACTTCAACTTTAGAGTGGCAACTTCGAAATAAGGATATATCTTGCATTCTTTCCTTCGATAATAGAATCTTACATTACACGCATAACGCTCTTGTGATTCACCAAAATACTTCAGAGTTTCAAAGATAAGCTACGCATAAAGAGAAAATTGATGGGTGAGTCCCATCGATGCATCTTGGTTGTGACAATGCCCAGAATGGAGCTCAAGAACGCCTCTCAACCTCCGGAGGCATCTCTTCCGACCAGGCACAAGACATACCCATAACCGTGGCATCACAGGCGCATGATCCTCGCCTCCTCATCGCCATGGCCAAACTCCTCCCCGACATCCTCGGAGTTCGCCGAAAACCGCTGCCTAGGTACGCCAATGGGACCTCAAACCGCTACTCGCGGCGGTGTACACCACGAATGGCCCTTGTCACGATCGACGCTGCTCGCAAAGACACATCGGCTTGTCGCCATCGGTCTCCCGCGACCTTCCTCCGCCACTTCTGCATCCATAAATCCTGGTCCCCAGATGGTTGCAAAATGCACCTACCAAGTTTAGCATCAAGGACTGGACTACTGTAGTATGCATCTGAGTGCCTAGCCAGTAGTCCACTACCTTTGCCTATACAGAAAGCCATGGCCCAGCAAATCTGATCTGAATCTGGATGCCTCCCTTTACAGGCACCATTGCACTCACCAAGCTCATGGTCTTATCCCCTTCCAAATGCAAATTAGTCATATGGTTGTGCCTATATATTCATGGGCTAGCTAGTAGTACACCACCACTTCATCAACAAACTCACGGATCAAGAATTTCTGAGCTACATACCTCAGAACCAAGAACACCCAAGCATGGCCATGATCCATCCCAGGAGACTTGCTCAGTTGGTGAGGAAGTGGCAAAAGGTCAAGCACCCCTCCAGTGATGACAAAGCATGCTGCACAACATCACCGATCGCAGACAAAGGGCACTGCGCCATGTACACGGCCGATGGAAGGCGGTTCGAGGTCCCCTTGACGTACCTCGACACGACGGTCTTCGGCAAGCTGCTAAGGATGTCCCAGGAGGAGTTTGGGTTTACATGTGACGGCAGGATCACACTGCCCTTCGATGTGGCGGTGATGGAGTATGCCATGTGCTTGCTCAGAAGAAATGCATCGGAGGAAGTAGAGAGAGTGTTCCTGAGCTCTGTAGTGACGCCTTGCCAATATACAAGCTGTACGGCGCCACCTGCATCGCTGCACCAGCAGCTTGCAGTTTGTAGCTCCTGAATATATTCAGAGTTTTCCCCTCATTGTTCTCCATTTTGCATCTGAAAATAGTTCAACACCGGGAATGAAAATTAAATATTATCATACCAGCTTGTTGCATTATACGAAGTACTATTAACTTCAACTATATACCGTAAGCCCATAGGGTGCAGCAAAGCGATTTATTCTAACCTCAGGATTCAGAGTGCAAATGTCTAGCTCCTATTCTATGATAATAAATCACAAAAGTATATTTGGTAGTTAAGTAATTATTTCAAGAAAATAACAGCCACTCTTTCGTTGTTTCATGATCTATCATATACACTTCTCTCATCTCATGAATAGATATTGCGTAGCAATTGTTATAAGTTTACTAGTCGACGAGAGTTTACTAGTCGACGAGATACATTCATGATTTCAATGATGAACTCCTGTGGTAAAACTCTAGAAGTGCTGATGTATCACAAAATGTGTTAAAATTGCATACAAGAATGACGATGTTTTCAGAGGTACTGGCAAAACTGGCAAGTTACCATAGACCGCCAGAGGCAGTACTCTCGTATCAAAGAACCTTTCAATGCAGTAATAGTGTTTTATCTACATTTAGGGTAATGTCTATGAAACAGAAGATCAAGAGAAGTTTCAGAAAGATTTATCAGTTCCTAGTTTCTTCAGAAACTGGGGACGTTGTGCCCAACCCAATTCAGACTGAGATAGAACATAAGGAAGCGTCTTTTCGCTTCTTGAGTCACAACAAGCAGGTCATGAACTTGAGAAAATCTGATGCTTTGCTACAGACTACCACAGTCTAGGTGTAAAAATCTCACCGGAGTGTGCAGGAGCCGACAAGATGCCGCCTAGCCCACGCCTGCAGACACTAGCTGCGCATCTGACTACCAGGCTCCCAGAATGACACAGAGGGCTCAACAGCGCTGGCAAGAAGGAACGAAGATCCGAAAGCAGCCACTAGTGGTGGCCGACAGCGGTGGTAGCAGAGGCGCTCATTTCCCAGGCAGGCTTCAGTGGCGGCCATGCCCTGCAAGAACCTATAGACCGCTCAACCCATCCCAAATATGCACCGCTCAGTCATAAAATTATGATTCTCCAAGGATAGGACTTGCAGTCAGATCATCCACACCTCAGAAGTTTGTTTCTGCTTTCTTCAGTACTCTACGAATACAGAGAATGATGTGTTTGGAATTTGGAGAGGCAAATTAGCAAATTTCTCTCATTTTGTATCATTTCCTACGATATAGAATCTTACATCGGGCTGTACAAACTTCTACCAATTCGACAAAAAATTTCAAATTTTCAGTAGCTAAGCTACGTACAAAGAGCAAATTGATGGGTGAGTCCCATCGATGCATCTTGGCCATGGCAATGCCCAGCAATTGAGCTCAAGAACGCTCTCTCGACCTCCTCGGAGGCGTCTCTTCTGACTAGGCACAAGACATACTCTATAACCGTGGCATCGCAGGGCAGCATGATCCTGCCTCCCTTGCTGCTCGCGAAGCCAAACTCCTCCCCAGCCATCCTCAGGAGTTCGACGAAGACCGTCGCACCGAGGTACGCCAGGGGGACCTTGAACCGCGCCCCGTCGGCTGAGTACACCACGAAATGGCCCTTGTCAGCGACTGTGCTGCAGCACTCGTCGGCTTGCTGGCCACCGGCCCCAGCAGCGGCCTTCCTCTGCCACTTCTTGGCCAGCTGAGCAAGCTTCTTTGGATGGATCATGTTTGAGTCTGATGTGCTCCTGGCTAGCTAAATTTCACTTTGGTTCTGGAAGTTTGAAGGTGTGGTGTAGATTGTGATGTTGCTTGCAGATGAGATGAAGAAGTTTGTGTTGAGGAGGCCATGGATTTATAGTAGAAGGAATAGAGGGCTCAGGACAGTGCACATGTGTGGGTTGTGTGTAGCTATCAGCAAGAGCGGTGGGCGAGAGACAATGCCATGAGTGCTCTGCATGCAATGTTATTCTACGGGACCATATTTTGGGTGAGTGATCAGCCATTGTGCCCACTCGGGCAACTTGCAAGTTGCTATATTTCGCGGTTAGCATTGCATATACACTAGTGAAATGAACTAATGACAGCTCCGTAGAAATGGATAGATGGATTCAATGACGTTAACTGAAGCCCCAGTGCCAGAGTTTCTAGCTGAATGTGGCGACCTGATGGTTACCAACTGGTGGTGATACCAGGAAATGGCTGTCACATGTGGTGCTAGAAATCATGCAGACCATGAGATATGGAGCTGTCAGGCAACTTGCTAGATTTGCAGCAATCAAAGCACTGCTAAACTAACCAAGAAACACCTACTGTAAGTGCAAAGTGCAAGCCCGAAAGCGTACTCTGCATCCACTCGGCAAAGACTCCTGGCCATCATATGCATTGTCCCCTGTGATGCTGGCTCTTCACCCCACCTGATTGCAATCACCATGTTGCTGCCAACGTACAAAGATAGGGTCATTGAACCATTTAGAAATGATTGCTTTTGAACGAGACTAACTAGCTTACCTCCCAATCTCATGATACAGAACACCGATGGAACACATCCATCAAAGCTGGACCCCAGATGGTTGCATAATGCCTCTGTCCAATTTAGCATCAAGCACTGCATCATGCATCTGATTGCACAGCCACTAGCCCACTAGTCCACTACCTTTGCCTCTACAGAGGATATGCCATGGCCCAGCAAAATCTGATCTGAATCTGGCTGCCCCCCTTTATAGCCACCATTGCACACACCCTGTCCCCTGTCAACTGCTAGTACGTCTCATATCTCTGCCTATATAATAAGGAGCCAAGACACCAATCACTTCATCCACAAACTCACAAACCAAGCATTTCTGAGCAACATACCTACAGAACCAAGAACACCCAGCCATGACCATGATCCACCCCAGGAAGCTTGCTCAGTTGGTGAGGAAGTGGCAAAAGGTCAAGAATCCCTCCACCGATGACGAAGCATGCTGCACGACGCCGACGCCGGTTGCAGACAAAGGCCACTGTGCCATGTACACGGCCGATGGGAGGCGGTTCGAGGTCCCATTGGTGTACCTCGGCACGACAGTCTTCGGCGAGCTGCTAAGGATGTCTCAAGAGGAGTTTGGGTTCACATGCGACGGCAGGATCACGCTGCCCTTCAATGCAGCAGTGATGGAGTATGTCATGTGCTTGCTTAGAAGAAATGCTTCAGAGGAAGTAGAGAGGCGTTCTGAGCTCAGAGTGATGCCTTGCCAATATCCAAGCCAGACAGACACATGTAGCGCACTGACAGCAGCTTGCGCTTTGTAGCTCCTGAATATAGCCAGAGTTTTTCCTTCATTGTTCTCCATTTTGCATCTGAAAATAGTTCAACACTGGAAATGGAAATTAGATATTAACATACCAGCTTGTTGCATCATATGAAGTACTATTAACTACAACCGGAAAGCAGTTTAATACATATTGAAACAGCTTGTTGCATCATATCTAATTAGATATTAGCATAACAGCTTGTCGCATCATATCTAATTTCCATTTCCATTTCCAAATGGAAATTAGATATTAGGCCATATGGCGCACAGGAAAGCAGTTTACTTTACTTTAGGATTCAGAGTACAAATGTCAAGCTCATAGAAACTAAGGCCTTACAAGAACCACTACCATAAAAAGAATCAACGATGTGATTCTATTCAATGATTTAAAAAATCACGAAATTATATTCACTAATGAAGTAATTATTTCAAGAAAAATTAACAGCCACCCTAACTCTTTCGTTGTTTCATGATCTATCATATACGCGTCTCTAATTAATACATATCGCATAAGCAATTTGTTGTAAGTTTACTGGTCAGACAAGATATATCAGCAGAAGTTTCATCAACGATTGAAATGATGAACCCTCAGGATAAAACCGTAAAACTCTAGAAGGGCCAATGTATCACAAAACGTGTTAAAGTTGCATACAAGAATGACGGATACTTTCAGAAGTAGTGGCAGATTGGCAAGTTACCACAGATCGCAGAGGTAGCATTCTCATGTCAAAGACCTTTCAATGTAGTGATATCTATGGAACAGGGATCAGCAGTTAATTTGATTGTCCCCCGATTTGCCTTGCTCTTCGCTGGCACCGGCGCACTCTTCTAATTCCACCGCCTTTCGGCCATCTCCACCCTCTTGCTCCCGCATTTCATGTTGGAAACTTTCAGTCTGCAGTTCTTCTCTACTTTCTTCAGTACTCTGAATTATGGCAAGATAATGTTTGGACTTCAACTTTAGAGTGGCAACTTCAGAAATAAGGATATATCTTGCATTCTTTCCTTCGATAATAGAATCTTACATTACACTGTACAACGTTCTTGTGATTCGACCAAAAATACTTCAGAGTTTCAGCAGCTAAGCTACGTACAAAGAGAAAATTGATGGGTGAGTCCCATCGATGCATCTTGGTTGTGACAATGCCCAGCAATGGAGCTCAAGAACGCTCTCTCAACCTCCTGGGAGGCATCTCTTCTGACCAGGCACAAGACATACTCCATAACCGTGGCATCACAGGGCAGCATGATCCTGCCTCCCTCACTGCTCGCGAAGCCAAACTCCTCCCCAGACATCCTCAGGAGTTCGCCGAAAACCGTCGTGCCTAGGTACGCCAGCGGGACCTCAAACCGCGCCCCGTCGGCGGTGTACACCACGCAATGGCCCTTGTCAGCGATCGACGCCGTGCTGCAGCACACATCGGCTTGCTGGCCACTGGCTCCGGCTGCGACCTTCCTCTGCCACTTCTTGACAAGCTGAGCAAGCTTCTTTGGATGGATCATGGTTGAACCTGGTGTGTTCCTGGCTACCTAAATTTCACTTTGGTTCTGGAAGTCTGAAGGTGTGGTGTAGACTTTGATGTTGCTTGCCGATGAGATGAAGAAGTTTGTGTTAAGCAGGCCATGGATTTATAGTGGAAGGAAGAAAGGGATCAGGATAGGTCTGATGTGTGGGTTGTGTGTAGCTATCAGCAAGAGCGGTGGGCAGGAGACAATGCCATGAGTGCTGTGCATGTAATGTTGTTGCCGCTAGCTACAGACAATGTGATGAATGATTTTGGGTAAATGATCAGCCATTTTGCCAACTCAGGCAACTTGCAAGCTGCTGCATTTTGCGGTGGGAATGGTAGCATAGGCAATCACCAAGCCAAGCTCCGGCACACACCAAACACTTGGCTCAGCACAATTGTGGCTGCTCATGGTCTTGTCTCCTGCACATGGCAGCCCAGAGATATGAAACCATGGCTAAGTGTCTCCAAACACCATCGCTCCATCCACAGGACAAAGCATTCCAAGCTCGAGCTGACAAAACAATCTCTTCAGTTTCCAGAAACACAAGAAGCTTCCATGGTGAGTGCCAGGAGACTTGCTCAGCTGGCCAAGAAGTGGCAGAGGATGGCGGTCCTCGGAAGGAAGAGGCTCAGTTGGTCATCGGCAGTGCTGGAGAAAGAAACCGAAGGACCGTGCGGCACGTCGTATTCGGCGGTGGCTGGCAAGGGCAGACTTTCCCCCTGAAGGTGGCGACCTGATGGTTACCAACTGGTCATAGGCCCATTGGAAAATGAAGCGGAGATACCAGGAAATGGCCGATCACATGCGGTGCTAGAAATCTTGCAGACCATGAGATATGGAGCTGTCAGGCAACTTGCTAGATTTGCAGCAATCAAAGCACTGCTGAAGCAACCAACAAACACCTAGCATGGAGCTGCAGCTGTAAGTGCAAAGCACACACCCAAAAGCAGTGAAGCATACTCTGCAAAGACTATTTACCATCATAACTAGCTTACCTAGCTTACCTCCCAATCTCGTGACACTGTAGCGAATGGAACACATCCATAAAACCTGGACCCCAGATGGTTGCATATAATGCCCCTGCCCACTTTAGCATCAAGGACTGTATGTAGGATGCATCTGATTGCTCAGCCCACTAGTCCACTACCTTTGCCTCTACACAGCAAGCCATGGCCCAGCAAAATCTGATCTGAATCTGGCTGCCTCCCTTTACAGCCACCAGCCCACGCACCATGTCCCCTCTCAGCTGCTAGTAAGTCCCGTATCTCTGTGCCTATATATTCAGGGGCCAAGACACCATCGATTCATCAACAAACACACAGACCAAAGCATTTCTGAGCTAAAAACCTGCGAACCAAGAACACCCAACCATGACCATGATCCACCCTAAAAGGCTTGCTCAGTTGGTGAGAAAGTGGCAAAGGGTCAAGGCAGCATCTAGAGACGACGAAGCATGCTGCACGACATCGCTGGTCGCAGATAAAGGTCACTGTGCCATGTACACGACCAATGGGAGGCGGTTTGAGGTCCCGTTGGCGTATCTCGGCACGACCGTCTTCGGCGAGCTGCTAAGGATGTCCCGGGAAGAGTTTGGGTTCACATGCGACGGCAGGATCACACTGCCCTTCGACGCGGTGGTGATGGACTACGTTATGTGCTTGCTTAGAAGAAATGCATCGGAAGAAGTAGAGAGGGCGTTCCTGAGCTCTGTAGTGATGCCTTGCCAATATCCAAGCTGTACAGTGCCACATGTAGCGCTGCACCAGCAGCTTGCAGTTTGTAGCTCCTGAATATATGCAGATTTTTTGTCCCTCATTGTTCTCAATTTTTCATCTCTTATGAAATGTAATTTAAAATAGTTCAACACTGGAGAATAGGAAATTATATACTAGTATACCAGCTTGTTGCATTATTACAAAAAGTACCATTAACGACAACTATATGGCATTCGGCCATAGGGCACAGAAGAGTGATTAACTATAACTTCAGGATTCAGCGTACAAAATGTCTAGCTTGTAGAAGCTAACACCTAACACCCCAACCAATAAAACAATCAAAGATGTGATTCTATTCTATGATTAAAAAAATGACAAAATTGTATTTATTAACGAAGTAAGTATTTCAAGAAAGTTAACAGCCACCCTAACTCTTTTTTGTTTCATGATGTATCATATACCCTTCTCTCATTAATACATATTGCGAAGCAATTTGTTTGTCGACTTACTAGTCGTGGAAGATATATCGAACACGTTTCATGAATGATTTCAATGATGAACCCTCAAGGTAAAATTCTAAGGGCTGATGTATCACAAAATGTGATAAGTCGCATACAAAAAGGACCTATGCTTTCAGAGGTAGTGGCAATTGACAAGTTACGTAGATCGCAGAGGTAGCATTCTCATGCCAAAGACCTCTCAATGTAGTATAGGGTTTATGTAGATTTTGGGTGATGTCTACGAACAGAAGATCACCACCCTCTTGCTCATGAATTTCATGTCCACAAATTCTAAGCTACTTTCTTCCGATACAGCAAATAAGGTGCTTGGATTTTAGAGTGGCAAAGTATTAGATTTCTCTCGAGACAAAGATACACTTTGCATCATTTCCTATGATAATACAATCTTACATCATATCGCACAAACTTCTTGAAATTCACCAAAAATATGTCGATTTCCGTGAGCTAAGCTATGGTTTGTTTCTATTTCCCAAGATTAGATTTCTCGAGAGAAAAAGATATATTCGCCATGTTTCATTTCCTATGATACTACAATCTTATATCGGACTGTACAATTTCTTGAGATCGACCAAAAATTCCAGATTTTCAGAGCTAAGCTACGTGCAAAGAGCAAATTGATAGGTGGTTCCCATCGATGCATCTTGGCCATGGCAATGGCCAACAATGGAGCTCAAGAACGCTCTCGACCTCCTGAGGCATCTCTCCTAACCAGGCACAACACATAGTCCATAATCGCGGCATTGCAGGCAGCGTGATCTCGCCTCCTCGCTGCTTTCATGAAGCCAAACTCCTCCCAGCCGATCCTCGGGAGTTCGGCAAAGACTGTCGTGCCGAGGTACGCCAATGGACCTCGAACCTCGCCCGTCGGCGGTGTACACCACGCGCAATGGCCCTTGTCACGATCGTGCTGCAAAGACTCGTCAACTTGCTGGCCACCCGCCTGGTCTGCGACCTTCCTCCGCCACTTTTGGCCAGTGAGCAAGCTTCTTCGGATGGATCATGTTTGAGTCCTGTGTGCTCTGGCTAGCTAAATTTCACTTTGGTTACGAAAGTCCAAGGTGTGGTGATCTTGCTTGCAGATGAGATAAAGTTTGTGTTGACTGCACCATGGTTTTATAGTCGAAAGAAGAGAGGGCTCAGGAAGTGCATATGCGTGTGGGTCGTGTGTAGCTATCGGCAAGAGCGGTGGGTAGGAGGCAACGCCATGAGTGCTCCGTGTGCAATGTTGGTGGAAGTAGCTGCAGACAATGTGATGAATGATTTTATGATATCCCTATGGGACCAGATTCGGGTCATCGGTGAGTGATCACCATCGTGCTAACTCCGGCAACTTGCAAGTAGCTGTATTTTGCAATGGGCATTGCGGATTCACAATTAACATGGGTCTTCGTGCTAGACAGTCAAGATGGTAGCATAGGCAATGTCCAACCCAAGCTCCAAGACACGCCCAACACTTGCCCTAGCACAACTCATGGCCTTGTCTCTTCCCCTGCAGCCCCGAGATATAAAACCATGGCTAAGTGTCTCCAAACACCATTGCTCCATCCACAGGACAAAGCATTCCAAGCTCGAAATGATGAAGAATCTATTCAGTTTCGTAAAGACAAGTAGCTACAATGGTGAGTGCTGGAGACTTGCTCGGTGACCAAGAAGTGGCGGAGGATGGTGGTCCTCGGGAGGAAGAGGCTCACCGGCGGCGATGGCATCGGGAAAGAAAGCGAACGATCGCAAAGACGCCTCGGCAATGGTGGCAAAGGCCGATGTGTCGTGTACACGGCCGACATCATGCGTTTCTAGGCACGGCAGTCTTTGGCGAGCTCCTCGGGTTGTCCCTAGAGAAGTTTGGCGCCACAGCGGTGACGGCAAGATCACACTTCCCTTTGGTGCAGCGGTGGAGTATGACATATGCTTGATCGAAGCGAGTATGACATATGCTTGATCGAAGCACCTCCGCGAAGGTGGAGCCATGGAGGCGGGTTCCTCGGCTCCATAACGATGCCATTGCAATGCCACTACAATGCAAGCGGTGTGGCGCCACCTATGGAGTGGTCCAAGATGTTGCTCTCTGCAGCTCTTGATTACCACCGCTTTCTACTCGTTACATATAGGAAAAATGACCAAGATCGCCATCGTACTTTTTCGATGTATATACTTTGTTGCGCACCCAAAATGACTCAGTAGCAGTTTTGTAGGGCATAAGTACGACAAATTTGTTCTCAAGCGACTATATGGCCTCGCACCCAAAATGTTACAAAGAATGGCGTAATCTTCCCGTAGGAGAAAGGAAACCGACCTTCCGGAGAAAAGGCTGGTGTGTTTTGGTCACCCAAAGATAAACCTGTCTATATCAGTATTGGGATCGGAAAACCGCGAATGTACGTAAATCAGTTCTATGACACAACATCTCATCAAGACTTGTGTTTAGCAGACAAAATTTGACATCGCTAGCAATGACCTCGCTAATCTGTCATGGACATGTAAGTAAACTATCGTTAACAAATGAGGTCTGCGTTGCATTTTGCATTATTGCAGTCCTGGTCCCCACCAAAAATACTGAAATCTGAAATGAACTAATGACACTCGAGAAATGGACTCAATGCCATTACACGAAGCCATGGGCAGACTTTCTCGCCGAAGTTGGCGACACGATGGTTACTAACTGTTGTAGGCCTTGGAAAATGCAGCGAAGATACCAGAAATGGCGTCACATGCGGTGCTAGAAATCACGCAGAACCATGAGATATGGAGCTGTCAGCAACTTGCTAGATTTGCAGCAATCAAAGCATCTTTGAAGCAACCAACAAACACCCAAAGATGCAACCGCAATTGTAAGTGCAAAGTATGCACCAAAAGCGGTGAAGCATACTCGCATCTACTCAGCTAGCAAAGACTCGACCATCATATGCAAGTGTCCCCGTGACACCGGCTCTTCACCTCACCGATTGAAATCGCCGGGTTGTCGCAAACGCATAAAGATAGGGTCATCAAGCCATTCGTAAATGATTTCTTTTGAATGAGACTAACTAGCTTACCTCCCAATCTCATGATGCAGACACCGTGCATCAATGGAACACATCCATAAAAGCTGGACCCAGATGGTTGCATATAATGCCCCCGCCCAATTTAGCATCGATCAGTAGCATGCATCGATTGCCTAGCCATAGCCCACTAGCCCATGGCCCAAAGAAAATCTGATCTGAATCGCTACCTCCCTTTACTGACCATCACCCACGCACCTTGTCCCTCTCACCGCTAGTAAGTCCCGATCTCCGTGCCTATATATTCAGGGGCCAAGACATCATCACTTCATCAACAAACTCACAGACCAAACATTTCTCACCAAAACCCGAGAACCAAGAACACCAAGAATGACCATGATCCATCCCAAGAGGCTTGCTCGGTTGGTGAGGAAGTGGCAAAGGGTCAAGACGGCGGCTGTGGATGACGAAGCATGCTGCACAACATCGCGGTCGCAGATAAAGGTCATCGTGCCATGTACACGGCCGACGGAGGCGGTTCGAGGTCCCGCCGGCATACCTCGGCACGACAGTCTTGGCGAGCTGCTAAGGATGTCCCAGAAGAGTTTGGGTTCACATGCGACAGCAGGATCACACCGCCTTCGATGCGATCGTGATGGAGTATGTCATGTGCTTGCTCGGAAGAAATGCTTCAGAGGAAGTAGAGAGGCGTTCTGAGCTCAGAGTGATGCCTTGCCAATATCCAAGCTGCACAAGGCCACATGCAATGCTGCACCAGCAGCTTGCGCTTGTAGCTCCTGAATATATGCAGAGTTTTGCCTCATTATCTCCATTTTGCATGTCTTGTCCAATACGATGGAAAATAGTTGAACACTAGAGAATGGAAATTACATATTAGCATACCAAGCGTGTTGCATCTTACGGAGTCGCCTTAACAACAACTATATAGAATTGGACCATACTCCAACCTCAGGCTTGGACCACCAATGTCTAACACCGACAAGCAACACTACCATTAAGAGAAGCAAATATGTGATTCAATTATATGCTAAATAAACCAAAGAATTATATTTATTGAAGAAATAATTTCAAGAAAATTAACAGCAACTCTAACTCTTTCACTGTTCTATGATCTATAATATATGCAGTTCTCTCAGATAATACATACTCCTCCATCCCAAAATAAGTGACTCAACTTTGTACTAACTTTGTACTAAAGCTAGTACAAAGTTGAGTCACTTATTTTGGGACGGAGGAGTACTACAGTACAATTTTCTGCAATTACTGAGGTGTTCTTGTTTAAAATACATTAAAAGATGTTCACCAGCCAGGCAGGACATATCAGCTGTTATATCATAATTTTTGCATAAAATCCAAAGGTGGAAGAGCAAATTTTCATTTAGCAAGACAACTACAGAGCTATTTTTGAGTAAATAATTGGTCATGTCTAACTGTTACATATAAATTGAACAACCTTGAAAGAATAAAATAAGACTTTCTGAAGGCACTAGGCCTGAAAATTCTCAAAGGGAAGTGTGCAACATAAGACTAGTCCATACCTGTCAAACATGACTTCCAGCTAAATTTACGGGACCCATGTTTTCCAAGCTTGCAGCTGGTTGTAGACCCGCAGGAAAGTGCGGAGAAGGCGCTGAGAAATGGATTATGAGTTATGAAACTGTTCAGCAACTTGCCACAGCCGTGTAGAAGCCAGGTAGGCCATTGATTATGAGTTATGAAACTGTTCAGCAACTTGCCCGTGTTGCATCGTTAATGTAGTCCCCATCAAACCTAATCAAAATGTTAATGATTTGCATTAAAGCGCAAACCATGCTACCTAGCTAGCTAGCCCCATGAGGCCATGACACTGGCCCTCCAACTGATTGCAATCTCGGTGTTGATGAATTGCAAAGTACAAGACTGGGATCCCCGATCATTATGAAATCATTACTCTTGCAACTAAACATAAGTACCAAATCCTTGACAGTTTCACTCTCATAACAGAAGATTCCAAATAAGATGTAGCCCATCCATCAAAAGGCTGGACCCAAGATGCTGCACAAGGCTTGTCTCGCCAATATCTCATTGCACAATGTGGAACCCTGTTTGCATGGGGTCCTCGTGCCACTTATCCACCAGACGTGCCACTATGGCAGTACCCATCATGCACCAAACATTTGGCCCCATAGAAATACATGATCCCAATAACATTTCCTTGATCTGCTTATGCATTGCACAAATGAACCTCATGGCCTTGTCCCTTACCCAATCATCAACGGCACTTGACAGGGCTTGTATCTTGAGCTATAAATTCTTCGTCCGGTGGCCTCAAAACAGCATCACTTCATCCACAAACAAAGTATTTGCATCTCAACTAGAGTTTCCAACTCCAAGAAAAAGAACCAACCATGATCAACACCAAGAGGATTGCTCAACTAGCAAAGAAGTGGCAAAGGGTAGCAGCTCTGGAGGAAGCGGCTTACCATGACGGCAACAATGAAGTCAAAGAGTGCTCAACAACGGTGGCGTGAAAGGGCCATCGTGTCATGTACACCACCGATGGGAGACGGTTTGAGGTGCCATTGGCATACCTCAAACTGATGATCTTCAAGTGAGCTCCTGCGGATGTCCGAAGAGGTGTTTGGTTTCGCAGCAAGTGAAGGAGGGATCAAGCTGCCTGTGACGCCATGGTGATGGAGTACGCCATGTCCTTGCTCAGAGAAGTGCCTCTGCTGAGATGGAGGCGGCGTTCCTTAGCTCGATGGTGATGCCATGCTACTATGCAGCTCCACTGTGGGAGTTAGCCAACACGTTATTGTCTGCAGTTGCTAATTGTCATCATGTTTTGTACTTTTGTATGTAAAGTAGTTCAAGTAGGAAAGAGGACGCTCTATGCAAAGAATTTTAGTTTTGCAACCGATTAAGCAATCAAAAATGGTTACAAACATCATTCCTCCAGATATACTCCCTCCGTTCGAATTACTCGCCCAAGAAATGAATGTATCTAGATGTATTTTAGTTGTAGATACATCCATTTTTGTGACAAGTAATTCCGAACGGAGGGAGTATATTTCTGTGGACATAAATGACTAGTCGCTTTAAGGACTTGAACAGAACAAGTCAAAGAATTCTTCTGCACAGTTACGTGGCCTCAGACCAAAAATTTACAAAGAAACGTTGAAGTGGGCAGGATAAATGTTTCTCAATGAGCTTAAAAAATGACAAAATTGTATTTATTAACGAAGTAAGTATTTCAAGAAAGTTAACAGCCACCCTAACTCTTTTTTGTTTCATGATGTATCATATACCCTTCTCTCATTAATACATATTGCAGAAGCAATTTGCTGTCAGCTTACTAGTCAGGGAAGATATATCAGAACACGTTTCATGAATGATTTCAATGATGAACCCTCAAGGTAAAATTCTAAGGGCTGATGTATCACAAAATGTGATAAGTCGCATACAAAAAGGACCTATGCTTTCAGAGGTAGTGGCAATTGACAAGTTACGTAGATCGCAGAGGTAGCATTCTCATGCCAAAGACCTCTCAATGTAGTATAGGGTTTATGTAGATTTTGGGTGATGTCTACGGAACAGAAGATCACCACCCTCTTGCTCATGAATTTCATGTCCACAAATTCTAAGCTACTTTCTTCCGATACAGCAAATAAGGTGCTTGGATTTTAGAGTGGCAAAGTATTAGATTTCTCTGAGACAAAGATACACTTTGCATCATTTCCTATGATAATACAATCTTACATCATACTGCACAAACTTCTTGAAATTCGACCAAAAATATGTCAGATTTCCAGGAGCTAAGCTATGGTTTGTTTCTATTTCCCCAGTATTAGATTTCTCAGAGAGAAAAAGATATATTCGCCATGTTTCATTTCCTATGATACTACAATCTTATATCGGACTGTACAATTTCTTGAGATCTGACCAAAAAAATTCCAGATTTTCAGTAGCTAAGCTACGTGCAAAGAGCAAATTGATAGGTGGTTCCCATCGATGCATCTTGGCCATGGCAATGGCCAACAATGGAGCTCAAGAACGCTCTCTCGACCTCCTCGGAGGCATCTCTCCTAACCAGGCACAACACATAGTCCATAACCGCGGCATTGCAGGGCAGCGTGATCCTGCCTCCCTCGCTGCTCGCGAAGCCAAACTCCTCCCCAGCGATCCTCAGGAGTTCGGCAAAGACTGTCGTGCCGAGGTACGCCAGCGGGACCTCGAACCTCGCCCCGTCGGCGGTGTACACCACGCAATGGCCCTTGTCAGCGACTGTGCTGCAGCACTCGTCAACTTGCTGGCCACCCGCCCTGGCTGCGACCTTCCTCTGCCACTTTTTGGCCAGCTGAGCAAGCTTCTTCGGATGGATCATGTTTGAGTCTGGTGTGCTCCTGGCTAGCTAAATTTCACTTTGGTTCTGAAAGTCTGAAGGTGTGGTGATCTTGCTTGCAGATGAGATGAAGTTTGTGTTGACCAGACCATGGTTTTATAGTCGAAAGAAGAGAGGGCTCAGGGAAGTGCATATGCGTGTGGGTCGTGTGTAGCTATCGGCAAGAGCGGTGGGTAGGAGGCAACGCCATGAGTGCTCCGTGTGCAATGTTGGTGGAAGTAGCTGCAGACAATGTGATGAATGATTTTTATGATATCCCTATGGGACCAGATTCTGGGTCATCAGTGAGTGATCAGCCACTGTGCTAACTCGGGCAACTTGCAAGTAGCTGTATTTTGCAGTGGGCATTGCGGATTCACAATTAACATGGGTCTTCGTGCTAGACAGGTCAGTATGGTAGCATAGGCAATGTCCAACCCAAGCTCCAGCACACGCCCAACACTTGCCCTAGCACAACTCATGGCCTTGTCTCTTCCCCGTTGCAGCCCTGAGATATAAAACCATGGCTAAGTGTCTCCAAACACCATTGCTCCATCCACAGGACAAAGCATTCCAAGCTCGAGCTGACAGAAGAATCTATTCAGTTTCCAGAAAGACAAGTAGCTACAATGGTGAGTGCCAGGAGACTTGCTCAGCTGACCAAGAAGTGGCGGAGGATGGTGGTCCTCGGGAGGAAGAGGCTCACCTGGCCGGCGATGGCACTGGGGAAAGAAACTGAACGATCGTGCAGCACGCCTCGGCAATGGCTGGCAAAGGCCGATGTGTCGTGTACACGGCTGACATCATGCGTTTCTAGGCACGGCAGTCTTTGGCGAGCTCCTCGGGTTGTCCCTAGAGAAGTTTGGCGTCACAGGCGGTGACGGCAAGATCACACTTCCCTTTGGTGCAGCAGTGGAGTATGACATATGCTTGATCAGAAGCGGAGTATGACATATGCTTGATCAGAAGCACCTCCGCGAAGGTGGAGCCATGGAGGCAGGGTTCCTCGGCTCCATAACGATGCCATTGCAATGCCACTACAATGCAAGCGGTGTGGCGCCACCTATGGGAGTGGTCCAGCATGTTGCTCTCTGCAGCTCTTGATTACCACCTGCTTTCTACTCAGTTACATATAGGAAAAATGACCAGTACTGGCCACTGTACTCTTTCGATGTATATACTTTGTTGCAGACCCAAAATGACTCAGCGCAGTTTTGTAGGGCATAAGTACGACAAATTTGTTCTGCGCGACTATATGGCCTCAGACCCAAAATGTTACAAAGAATGGCGTAATCTTCCCAGAAGGAGAAAGGAAACTGACCTTCTGGAGAAAAGGCTGGTGTGTTTTGGTCACCCAAAGATAAACCTGTCTATATCTGTATTGGGATCGGAAAACCGGCGAATGTACAGAAATCAGTTCTATGACACAACATCTCATCAAGACTTGTGTTTAGCAGACAAAATTTGACACTGCTAGCAATGACCCTGTCAATCTGTCATGGACATGTAAGTAAACTATCAGTTAACAAATGAGGTCTGCGTTGCATTTTGCATTATTGCAGTCCTGGTCCCCACCAAAAAATACTGAAATACTGAAATGAACTAATGACAGCTCCGTAGAAATGGACTCAATGCCATTACCTGAAGCCATGGGCAGACTTTCTCGCCGAAGTTGGCGACCTGATGGTTACTAACTGTTGTAGGCCTTGGAAAATGCAGCGAAGATACCAGGAAATGGCCGTCACATGCGGTGCTAGAAATCACGCAGACCATGAGATATGGAGCTGTCAGGCAACTTGCTAGATTTGCAGCAATCAAAGCACTGCTGAAGCAACCAACAAACACCCAGCATGCAACTGCAGCTGTAAGTGCAAAGTACAGACCCAAAAGCAGTGAAGCATACTCTGCATCTACTCAGCTAGCAAAGACTCCTGACCATCATATGCAGTGTCCCCTGTGACACTGGCTCTTCACCTCACCTGATTGAAATCGCCGGGTTGCTGCAAACGTACAAAGATAGGGTCATCAAGCCATTCAGAAATGATTTCTTTTGAATGAGACTAACTAGCTTACCTCCCAATCTCATGATGCAGGACACCGTACCGAATGGAACACATCCATAAAAGCTGGACCCCAGATGGTTGCATATAATGCCCCTGCCCAATTTAGCATCAGACTGTAGCATGCACTGATTGCCTAGCCATAGCCCACTAGCCCATGGCCCAGCAAAATCTGATCTGAATCTGGCTACCTCCCTTTACAGCCATCAGCCCACGCACCTTGTCCCCTCTCACCTGCTAGTAAGTCCCGTATCTCCGTGCCTATATATTCAGGGGCCAAGACATCATCACTTCATCAACAAACTCACAGACCAAACATTTCTCAGCCAAAAACCTGAGAACCAAGAACACCCAGCAATGACCATGATCCATCCCAAGAGGCTTGCTCAGTTGGTGAGGAAGTGGCAAAGGGTCAAGACGGCGGCCAGGGATGACGAAGCATGCTGCACAACATCGCCGGTCGCAGATAAAGGTCACTGTGCCATGTACACGGCCGACGGGAGGCGGTTCGAGGTCCCGCTGGCATACCTCGGCACGACAGTCTTCGGCGAGCTGCTAAGGATGTCCCAGGAAGAGTTTGGGTTCACATGCGACAGCAGGATCACACTGCCCTTCGATGCAGTCGTGATGGAGTATGTCATGTGCTTGCTCAGAAGAAATGCTTCAGAGGAAGTAGAGAGGGCGTTCCTGAGCTCTGTAGTGATGCCTTGCCAATATCCAAGCTGTACAGTGCCACATGCAGCGCTGCACCAGCAGCTTGCAGTTTGTAGCTCCTGAATATATGCAGAGTTTTTGCCTCATTATCTCCATTTTGCATGTCTTGTCCAATACGATGGAAAATAGTTGAACACTAGAGAATGGAAATTACATATTAGCATACCAAGCGTGTTGCATCTTACGGAGTCGCCTTAACAACAACTATATAGAATTGGACCATACTCCAACCTCAGGCTTCAGACCACCAATGTCTAACACCTGACAAGCAACACTACCATTAAGAGAAGCAAATATGTGATTCAATTATATGCTAAATAAACCAAAGAATTATATTTATTGAAGAAATAATTTCAAGAAAATTAACAGCAACTCTAACTCTTTCACTGTTCTATGATCTATAATATATGCAGTTCTCTCAGATAATACATACTCCCTCCATCCCAAAATAAGTGACTCAACTTTGTACTAACTTTGTACTAAAGCTAGTACAAAGTTGAGTCACTTATTTTGGGACGGAGGGAGTACTACAGAAGCAATTTTCTGCAATTACTGAGGGTGTTCTTGTTTAAAATACATTAAAAGATGTTCACCAGCCAGGCAGGACATATCAGCTGTTATATCATAATTTTTGCATAAAATCCAAAGGTGGAAGAGCAAATTTTCATTTAGCAGTACAACTACAGAGCTATTTTTGAGTAAATAATTGGTCATGTCTAACTGTTACATATAAATTGAACAACCTTGAAAGAATAAAATAAGACTTTACAGAAGGCACTAGGCCTGAAAATTCTCAAAGGGAAGTGTGCAACATAAGACTAGTCCATACCTGTCAAACATGACTTCCAGCTAAATTTACGGGACCCATGTTTTCCAAGCTTGCAGCTGGTTGTAGACCCGCAGGAAAGTGCGGAGAAGGCGCTGAGAAATGGATTATGAGTTATGAAACTGTTCAGCAACTTGCCACAGCCGTGTAGAAGCCAGGTAGGCCATTGATTATGAGTTATGAAACTGTTCAGCAACTTGCCCGTGTTGCATCAGTTAATGTAGTCCCCATCAAACCTAATCAAAATGTTAATGATTTGCATTAAAGCGCAAACCATGCTACCTAGCTAGCTAGCCCCATGAGGCCATGACACTGGCCCTCCAACTGATTGCAATCTCAGTGTTGATGAATTGCAAAGTACAAGACTGGGATCCCCTGATCATTATGAAATCATTACTCTTGCAACTAAACATAAGTACCAAATCCTTGACAGTTTCACTCTCATAACAGAAGATTCCAAATAAGATGTAGCCCATCCATCAAAAGGCTGGACCCAAGATGCCTGCACAAGGCTTGTCTGCCAATATCTCATTGCACAATGCTGGAACCCTGTTTGCATGGGGTCCTCGTGCCACTTATCCACCAGACGTGCCACTATGGCAGTACCCATCATGCACCAAACATTTGGCCCCATAGAAATACATGATCCCAATAACATTTCCTTGATCTGCTTGCGGCATTGCACAAATGAACCTCATGGCCTTGTCCCCTTACCCAATCATCAACGGCACTTGACAGGGCTTGTATCTTGAGCTATAAATTCTTCGTCCAGTGGCCTCAAAACAGCATCACTTCATCCACAAACAAAGTATTTGCATCTCAACTAGAGTTTCCAACTCCCAGCAAAAAAGAACCAACCATGATCAACACCAAGAGGATTGCTCAACTAGCAAAGAAGTGGCAAAGGGTAGCAGCTCTCGGGAGGAAGCGGCTTACCATGACGGCAACAACAGAAGTCAAAGAGTGCTCAACAACAGTGGCAGGAAAGGGCCACTGTGTCATGTACACCACTGATGGGAGACGGTTTGAGGTGCCATTGGCATACCTCAGCACAGTGATCTTCAGTGAGCTCCTGCGGATGTCCGAAGAGGTGTTTGGTTTCGCAGGCAGTGAAGGAGGGATCAAGCTGCCCTGTGACGCCATGGTGATGGAGTACGCCATGTCCTTGCTCAGGAGAAGTGCCTCTGCTGAGATGGAGGCGGCGTTCCTTAGCTCGATGGTGATGCCATGCTACTATGCAGCTCCACCTGTGGGAGTTAGCCAACACGTTATTGTCTGCAGTTGCTAATTGTCATCATGTTTTGTACTTTTGTATGTAAAGTAGTTCGAAGTAGGAAAGAGGACGCTCTATGCAAAGAATTTTAGTTTTGCAACCGATTAAGCAATCGAAAAATGGTTACAAACATCATTCCTCCAGCATATACTCCCTCCGTTCGGAATTACTCGTCCAAGAAATGAATGTATCTAGATGTATTTTAGTTGTAGATACATCCATTTTTGTGACAAGTAATTCCGAACGGAGGGAGTATATTTCTGTGGACATAAATGACTAGTCGCTTTAAGGACTTGAACAGAACAAGTCAAAGAATTCTTCTGCACAGTTACGTGGCCTCAGACCAAAAATTTACAAAGAAACGTTGAAGTGGGCAGGATAAATGTTTCTCAATGAGCTTAAAAAATTGCCAAACAATATATCCCCTAATCTGATAAATCCGTCCAAATGGGTTTACTAATAGAATGCCCGATCCAGTACAAAATTGAGCTTTTCATTAGGATTCTATGAGGAGAGTAGCTGGGACTAAGAAATCATGCAGACCGTATGAACTGTCCAGCAAGTTGCTAGACTCACAACAACCAAAGCGCAGCTTAACAAAACAATACCTAGCTAGCATTGCAGATGTAGACCACATTTCTCAGTTGAGACTCAAGGCAATCGTATCTCTTTTTCCAATATATCAGGAGAGCTGCCAAGTTCATTACTCAGAGCAGGAATTTACAACAAGATCAGACGAAACACAAGCAAACGGAACAAAAGGAGGTTCATACAGTGGTTGGTTCCAGTTCAAGTTCAACTTTTTGACACTATTATGTAATTGAGGTGTAAGCCCTCTGTTTTATCTTCTTTCATCAGTGCTTGAGAATTTGGCAACATAAGTGTAGCTTCAAATTCTTCGTAGATTATTTTTCAAGTTATGCAAACATCTTCGAAAATTCATCAATGAAACCGATTGACTGACTAGCAGGATGACTTCTTTTTTACAAGAAAGCTTGCTAGTCTTATCAAGAACATTTAGCAAGTAGTAATGCAAAAGATGCAGATGTGAATAATCACAGGAAACTGACATTTTCAGAAAATTCACACTGGTCTGCTAAGATGAGAAAATAGGATATTTGTTGCATTTCCTATTGTCCTGATAACTGACATATCTAACTGAACAAAAACATGTACCACTAGCTACAAACAGAAAATTGCTGATAAAATCGAGCTGATGGCGGCAAACAACTCGCATTGTAGCAAGGCCTCACTATGGAGCTCAGGAACGCCTTCTCGACCTCTTCAGAGGCCTCTCTCCTAATCAAACACATCACATACTCCATCACAGAGGCATCACAGGGCAATGTGATCTTGCCGTCGCAGGTGAAGCCAAACTCCTCTTGAGACATCCGTAGGAGCTCTCTGAAGACCACTGTGTCAAGGTAAGCCAACGGGACCTCGAACCGTGATCCATCAGCCGTGTACACAACACAATGGCCCTTCTCTGCAACAGAAGCAGTGCTGCAGCATCCGTCAGTGTCTGCGGTCTCCTGGCCACCGGCTGCCACCAGCCTCTGCAACTTCTTAGCCAGTTGAGCCAGCTTCTTTGGATGAATCATGCTTCTGTAGTGTTCTTGTTAAAATGCTCTTCCTCTCAGGAAGGTGTGATATATGCTTAGATTGCTATCTTGCTCATGGATGAAGTGGCTGTGTTAAGCAAGCTATGTATTTATAGTTGAAGGAAGAGAGAGTGGTAGAAGGGTTAGGTGTAACGATGAGCTCAAGTGTGGACAGGACCACAGGAGACAAGGCTATAAACATGGCATGTGCAATGCTGAAGAGACAGTGTGATTTGATAAAATTTTGATGAGACCAGCTGTGTGGCATGTGATGCAGCAACCAATACTGGTTGGATGGAAGTGTACTGTAGTACTGGTGCACGCAATGGTTAGATAAGCTAAGATATTTTTCATGGACCAGCCCTCCATATCACCATGTCTCAAATGTGTTGCGGCGTGAGAAGACTGATAGAGCCCATGGTTTATGTATACCACCTATACATCTGGCCCTGAACATGCCGGTATTCAACAAAAGCTACTTGTAGCAATATATAATTTGCATTTGCAGTGGGGTCACACGATTGCTTCGTTCAAGCCACGTTTTATGGTTTTCATTTTCCTGTGGGCGTCTTCTTTCAACTTTAAAACAAGACTGCTGGATCCTCACCATCATACGGGGGCACCTAAATAAACCCAAATTCTAGTGCATCTATTTGATATTCTTAGAACAAACCCCTCTGATATATAGAGAATAAAATAAATTATATATAATTTTGTCTACGATACTTTAGAGTCCTTCTATTATATTATCTTTGAATACACATAGAATAGATTAGTAGACTCAAATAGTAAGTAGTCTAATTCAGAAAAAAATATCATTGCATCCACTTAATATCAATCAAGTCATAACCTGGGTGCCATCATGATGTATGATGATAATATGTTGGATATCATTCAGATGTGTGTGCACGATCAGGTCCTCTGAAACAGTACACAAGAAGGACAATACATATCAAAACACAATCACAACTACATCCTACTTTGAGACATTGTATTTCAAAATAGCCTATAGAAAAAACAGAGTCTGAACTCAACTGATACATGTGGAAACATGAAAGCATTCAGAGGTAATGGCAGCTTACAAGCATTGCGAGAGTAACTTCTGACCCTCGGCGGATCTTGGAAATGCCGAATCCCCATGTCAAATAATCTGCAGGCAATAGTTATACAAGATTTAGCCATCTGGTCATAATTCTTAGTTTGCATTCAGTTTGTGCAAGGATCTGGCACATGATCACTGACAATGTATACTCTTGTGATTGTGCATCATGATAAAAATTATTTGAGTGCTTGAGTCCATACTGATAAAATACATAGGGTGGACCCTGAGATGGAGATATATAATCTGACAGTTGGTTATGCCCATAATGAGTTGTTGCTGAACCACCAGATTCAAGGTCTTCAGTGGTCCAAACAACTTACTCAATAATCTCCACCACAATAATCCACTTAATTTCAATCAAGTCATGACCTGGGTGCCATCATATGATGTATGATGTTAAAATGTTGGATATCATTCAGCTGAGTGTGCAGGATCAGATCCTCTGAAACAGTACACCAGAAGGACAATCCATATCAAAATGCAATCACAAGTACATCCTACTTTGAGACATTGTATTTCATAACAGTCTATAGAAAAAGCAGAGTCTGAAATCAACTTAATACATGCGAAAACATCAAAAGGCATTCAGAGGTAATGGCAGCTTACAAGCATTGTGAGAATAACTTCAGTGTATCCTGGAAATGCCGCATCCCCATGTGAAATAACCTGTAGGCAATAGTTATACAAGATTTAGCCAACTGGCCATAATTTCTTAGTTTGCATTCAGTTTGTGCAAGGATCTGTCACATGATCACTGACAATGTATACTCTCTTGTGATTGTGTATCATGATACAAATTATTTCAGTGCTTGAGCATATCCTGGTAAAATATAGAGGGTGGACCCTAAGATGGAGATATATAATCTGACAGTTGGTTATGCCCATAATGAGTTGTTGCTGAACCACCAGATTCAAGGTCTTCAGTGGTCCAAACAACTTGCTCAATAATCTCACACCACCTCTTTAGTTGATGGTCTGTTTGATTAGCCACATCTCATATGTAAACTCCAGTTCGCTTGTTGTTCTTCCAGTTTCCTGTAAGATTTTATCAGGATTTCTTAGTTCTTTTTTTTTAGTTTTAACCGCCTAGAATAAGGTTGGTGATCTGCAAGAGGTTCTAACAGTTATTGCAAAAGATAACTTTACAGGACCATGATTCCATACCATTTTGCTAAACTAGTACCAAGTTCTGTTCAACTTTTGGTGTGCTTGCACAAATCAGCATGCCAGACTCATCAACTTTAGTCTGAACTTCCTTATCTTACACAATAGACCCTTTAGCTTAGTTCGTTGCAGAAAGAAGAGTTATGGAACTAAGCAGTCAGGAGTCAGGACGAGAGTTAAATGGTCAACTTGTCATATGATTCTTTCATTTCATATCTCCTATATAGAACTATTTACATCATCCAAAAGGATGGACAGTAAAAAGAAAGTAAAACGAACACTGAAACCTCAGAAGCCAGACACAGCTACTTGCTGGCTAACTCCCATAGATGGCTCCAAACCATTTCCATAGTGGCAAGGTCTCACCACAGAGCTCAAGAAAGCTCTCTCTACCTCTTCTGATGCATTCCTTCTGAGCAAGCACATGACATAGTCCATCACAGCTGCATCACAAGGCAGGATTATCCTTCCATCGCTTGTGAAGCCAAACTCATCCTGAGACATCCTCAGGAGCTCCCCGATGATCGTCGTGCTGAGGTACACCAATGGCACCTCAAACCGCCTCCCGTCAGCAGTGTACATGGCGCAGTGGCCCTTCACTGCCACTGACGTGCAGCACTCATCGACTTCTTTTGCTGAAGTCCACATGAGCCTCTTCCTCCCGATGGCTGCCACTCTTTGCCACTTCTTTACCATCTGAGAAAGTCTCTTGGCACTGACCATGGTTGTATCTCCTTTCTTGGCAGAAAGCTCAGAGTTTCGTGTTGAGTGCTAAGCTAGTGGTAGTGCTTTGCTTGTGGATGGAACTGGTGGTTCAGAGCTGATGTATTTATAGGTGGGCTGAAGATAGGCATGCAGCTTAAGTGGAGCTATCAAAGCAAGCTGGCAAGGGACAAGGCCATGAGCTTCGAACATGCAATGTTTAGAGGCTACCCCTTTGCTCTTTGGCACCTGTTGGAGCCTTTAGTGGTAGTGTTTGGGTGATTGGATATCACAATGTGCTGCCATACTGGCCTGCTCAATGGACCAGGGGCATGCTTCATGAGGACTACTCCCTCTGTTCCGAATTACTTGTCGCAGAAATGGATGTATCTAGAACTAAAATACATCTAGATACATCCACTTCTACGACAAGTAATTCCGAACGGAGGGAGTACATGTGAACAGTGAGAGGTAGTTCTGTGGGAAATGAGATGTCAATTATTTAAAGATCAGGATATCGCCTGAGATTGAGATACATAGTCTGACGGTTTTCCACGCCCATTGTTTCTGAACAACCAGTTGTAATGTGTTTTGTGGTCCAAAGTCCAAACAAGTGAACAACTTGCCTGGCAATTTCATAAGATCTTTTGCTGGTTGTCTGTTTGATTAGTAGCATCACATCTGAACTCCATTTCGTCGCTGCTTCTTACGCTCCCCAATTTAGACCTACTGGACTACAACTAACTTGCTGTCATTTTATTTTTGGACTGAAAACTTATTGTCATTATTGAGTGGTAAGCTGTTCTACTGGACAATATTTCTCAGTTGAGACTTGAAGTAGTTGTATCTCTTTCTGAAAAATAGCAGGAAAGCTGCTAAATTCATTGATCAAAGCAGAAAATTACACAACAACAAAAGAAAGATAAAACAAACAAAACAGAAGACGAGAGGTCCGTACTTCTTTCTGGACACTTGCTTAACAATGCTTAATCATCTAACTTTGACGGTTTGACCTTATGCAAACATCTTTCAAAGTTCAGCAATGAAGTCGGTCAGTCTACTGGCTGCCTGAGTCCTATCTAGAACATTTAGCGAGTATCAACACCAAAGATGTGGATGTAAATAATCATGAGGAATTCAAGATTTTCAGCGAAATTATCACACTGATCTGCTAAGATGAGAAAATCTATATCTTCCTTGCATTCCTACAATTCTTATAATTTACATTCAACTGAACAAAACATTTTATCACTGGCTACAAACAGCAAATTGCTGATTAAGTTTCACTGAAGCCACACAACTCGCACTGTGGCAAGGCCTTGCTATGGAGCTCAGGAACGCCTTCTCAACCTCTTCAGAGGCCTCTCTCCTAATCAAACACATCACATACGCCATCACAGAGGCATCAAAAGGTAATGTGATCTTGCCATCGCTAGAGAAGCCAAATTCCTCTTGAGACATCCTCAGGAGCTCACCGAAGACCATTGTGCCAAGGTACACCAAAGGGACCTCGAACCGTGATCCATCAACAGTGTACAGGACACAGTGGCCCCTGTCTGCAACAGAAGCAGTGCTGCAGCATCCGTCGGTGTCTGCAGTCTGCTGGCCGCCAGCTCCCACCAGCCTCTGGCACTTCTTGGCAAGCTGAGCAAGCTTCTTTGAATGGATCATGGTTGCTATGTGTTCTTGGCTAAAATGCACTTCGGCTCTGATGGTGTGATACACTTTTGCACAGATTGCTGTGTCGTTTGGAGATGTAGAAGTTGTGTTGCGCGGGTCATGGATTTATAGTTGAAGGAATGGGTCATGTGTAGCTACCAGAAAAGATGGTGGGGCAGGAACCACAGGAGACAAGGCCATGAGTGCCCTGCATGCAATGTTGCAGCTGCAGAGACCACGCTTTTTTACTTGTTTCCTTTTTTTCTTTCTATACAATGTGATAAATGATTTGATCAAAAAAATTGGGGGATCAGATTTTTGGTTATCGGTGAGGGATGGAGCAAATACTTCTAGTTGGGTGATTGCTGCTCTACTGTAGTACTGATTCCTTCAACTGCTAGAGGTATTAAGCTGAAAAAAATAGATAGGACCAGCCATCCATACCACCCTGTCTCAAGTGTGTTTTGGTATGAGAAGGCTGATGCCTGATGGGGACCATGGCTTGTGGGCATGCCTTATCCTTGGGGCCCTGATCAAGTTGGTATTCAACTCAGGCAACTTGCTGCAATATCAAGATGTATATTCTAGTTTGCATTTGCAGCACACCATGTGATCACTTCATTCTACACGCATTTCCTGGTCTGTGTTTTGCTGTGGGTAGTACCTGGTTCCAACTTACAACTGTGGCATCTGATTCTGACCAATCCGATTCGACCCCTAAATGGGCTAAAATTCTAGGGGCGGCTATATGATTGAAATTTAACCAGGGCAATATAATGATGTATGATGTTGAAATGTTGTCCCATTGTGTGTAATTAATACAGCTTAGGTTTGCAGGACCAGACCTTCTAAAGCAGTACTCGAGAAAACATCCCCTATTAAAATGCAATCACAAGTACATTCTTCTTTGGGACATACTGGGTCAGATTATCATTCTAATGGCGAGGCATATTCAGAAATCAATGAATAGGTGCATAAACATGAAAGCATTCTGAGGTAATGGCAACTTACAAGTATTTCAGAAATGACTTCCAGCCCTCGGCAGATCTCCAGAATGTTGTGTCCTCGTGCCAAATAATCTGTAGCCAATAGTTATACCAGGTTTAGCCATTTGAGCACAACTCTGTACCAAGATATGTCAAATGATAGCTTACCAAGCATTCTGCTTTGCTACCAGTGCATCATTATATGACTCTGAATCTTAATTTCTAGTGAGCAGAAGAGCAAAGGCAGAGGTCAGAAGCAATCCTGAGAAACTAGGCAGTGTATTCCCAAGCAAACATCAAATAGCTGTACGACGTACTCCTTCTCGTAAGCGAGTAACTGAATAGAAATTGTTTGTGTTGCTATCTACTGCTGATGAGCCGGCATGACAGATTTGAAACCCTCACCGGAGTGTGCAGTGGAGGAGGTGGTCCCACGCAGCGCACCTACGATGCGTAGACCAGAAACACGCCCGACCCCACCGCCAATCACCCGGCGAAAGGCCCACTGACATGCGCCGGACGTGGCGGCGGTGGCGGCGTCAGTCTTCCAGGCAGTGGCAAGTGATCCAACATGAATGCATATCCTACTGCAAGTGTTCCTTAGCTCCATGGTGGTGCCATGCTACCATGCAGCTCCACCTGTGGGAGCCAACATGTTGTTCTCTGCAGTTGCTAATTGTCATCATTTTCTGTACTTTTGTATGTAAAGTAGTTCGATGTTGGAAACAGGAAAGAGGATGCAAAGAATTTTAGTTTTGCAACCGATTAAGCAATCGAAAAACAGTTAGAAACATTGTTCCTCCGGTGTATATATTTCTGCGGAGCTAAGTGACTTGTCGCTTTTAGGACTTGAACAGAACAAGTCAACATATTCTTCTTTAAAGTTACATGGCCTCAGACCCAGAAATTTACAAAGAAACGTTCAGGTGGGCAGGAGAAAGGTTCATGAATGAGCTTAAAAAACTGCCAAACAATAATACCCCTGATCTGATAAATCTGTCCAAATCGGTAATACTAATAGAACGCCCCGATCCAGTACATTGTTCGACTAAGAAATCATGCAGACCATATGAACTGTCCAGCAAGTTGCTAGACTCGCAACAACCACAGCACTGCTTAACAAAACAACAACTAGCTAGCATTGCAGATCTGGACCACATTTCTCAGTTGAAACTCAAGGCAATAGTGTCTCTTTTTCCAATAAAACAAAGGAGGTTTCGTGCTTGCTTCCAGTTCGAGTTCAACTTTTTGACATTATTATGTAATCGAGGTTTAAGCCCTCTGCATTTTCTTCTTTCATCGGTGCTTGACAATTTGGCATACATAAGTGTAGCTTCAAATTCTTCGTTGTCTGTTTTTTCAATTTTCTAAAACGTATTGCAATTTTCTGCAAACCAATTGACTGACTATCAGGTTAAATCCTTTTTTTAAGAAAGTTTACTAAATCTTATCGAGAATATTGACCAAGTAGCACGGCAAAATAGCTGCAGATGTGAATAATCACGAAAAACTGACATTTTCAGAAAATTCGCACTGGTATGCTAAGATGAGAAAGTAGTCATCTTTGTTGCATTTAGCTATTTCCTGACAACTGACATCTAACTGAACAAAAACATGTACCACTAGCTACAAACAGAAAATTGCTGATAAAATCCAGCTGATGGCACCAAACAAATCGCTTTGTAGCAAGGCCTCACTATGGAGCTCAGGAACGCCTTCACGACCTCTTCAGAGGCATCTCTCCTAACCAAACACATCACATATTCCATCACAGGTGAAGCCAAACTCCTCCTGAGACATCCTTAGGAGCTCTTTAAAGACCATCGTGTAAAGGTACGCCAACGGGACCCCTAACCGTGATCCATCAGCAGTGTACACGACACATGGCCCTTGTCTGCAACAGAACCGGTGCTGCAGCATCCGTCGGTGTCTGCAGTTTCCTGGCCACCGGCTGCCACCAGCCTCTGCAACTTATTAGCCAGTTGAGCCAGCTTCTTTGGATGAATCATGGTTCTGTAGTGTTCTTGCTAAAATGCTCTTTCTCTCAGGAAGGTGTGATACTTATATTGCTATCTTGCTTGTGGATGAAGTGGTTGTGTTGAGCAAGCTACGGATTTATAGTTGAAAGAAGAGAGAGCAGTAGAAGGGTTAGGTGTAGCTATGAGCACAAGTGTGGACAGGACCACAGGAGACAAGGCTATAAACATGGCATGTGCCATGCTGAAGAGACAGTCTGATATGATAAGATTTTGATGAGACCAGCTGTTTGGCATGTGATGCAGCAACCAGTACTGGTTGGATGAAAGTGTACTGTAGTACTAGTACTCACAATGGTTAGAAAAGCTAAGATATTTTTTATGGACCAGCCCTCCATATCACCATGTCTCAAATGTGTTGCAGCGTGAGAAGAGTGATAGAGCCCATGGTTTATGTGCACCACCTATGCTTCTGGCCCTGAACATGCCAGTATTCAACACAAGCTACTTGTAGCAATATATAATTTGCATTTGCAGTGGGGTCACACGATTGCGTCTTGTTTCAACTTTAAAACAAGCCTGCTGGATCCACACCATCATACGGGGGCACCTAAATAGACCCAAATTGTAGTGCCTATTTGATATTCTTAGACCAAACCCCTCTGATATAGAGAATAAAAGAAATTACATATATTTTTTTCTACGACACTTTAGAGTCTTTCTATTATATTATCTTTGAATATACATAGAATAGATTAGTAGACTGGAATAGTAAGTAGTCTAATTCGAAAAAAAAACATTGCATCCACTTAATTTCAATCAAGTCATAACCTGGGTGCCATCATGATGTATGATGTTAAAATGTTGGATATCATTCAGCTGACTGTGCAGGATCAGATCCTCTGAAACAGTACACAAGAAGGACAATCCATATCAAAATGCAATCACAAGTACATCCTACTTTGAGACATTGTATTTCAGAATAGTCTATAGAAAAAGCAGAGTCTGAAATCAACTTAATACATGCGAAAACATGAAAGCATTCAGAGATAATGGCAGCTTACAAGCATTGCGAAAATAGCTTCTGGCCCTCAGCGTATCTTGGAAATGCCGCATCCCCATGTGAAATAACCTGCAGGCAATAGTTATACAAGATTTAACCACTGGTCATAATTTCGTACTTTGCATTTAGTTTGTTCAAGGATCTGTCACATGATCACTGACAATGTATACTCTCTTGTGATTGTGCATCATGATACAAATTATTCGAGTGCTTGAGCACATCCTGGTAAAATATATAGGGTGGACCCTAAGATGGAGATATATAATCTGACAGTTAGTTATGCCCATAATGAGTTGTTGCTGAACCACCAGATTCAAGGTCTTCAGTGGTCCAAACAACTTGCTCAATAATCTCACACCACCTCTTTAGTTGATGGTCTGTTTGATTAGCAACATCTCATATGTGAACTCCAGTTCGCTTGTTGTTCTTCCAGTTTCCTGTAAGATTTTATCAGGATTTCTTAGTTCTTTTTTTTAGTTTGAACCGTCTAGAATAAGGTTGGTGATCTGCAAGAGGTTCTAACAGTTATTGCAAAAGATAACTTTACAGGACCATGATTCCATACCACTTTGCTAAACTAGTACCAAGTTCTGTTCAATTTTTGGTGTGCTTGCAAAAATCAGCATGCCAGACTGATCAACTATAGTCTGAACTTCCTTGTCTTACACAATAAAGCCTTCAGCTTAATTCGTTGCAGAAAGAAGAGTTATGGAACTAAGCAGTCAGGAGTCAGGACGAGAGTTAAATGGTCAACTTGCCATATGATTCTTTCATTTCATATCTCCTACATAGAACTATTTACATCATCCAAAAGGGTGGACAGTAAAAAGAAAGTAAAACGAACACTGAATCCTCAGAAGCCAGAAACAGCTACTTGCTGGCTAACTCCGATAGATGGCTCCAAACCATTTCCATAGTGGCAAGGTCTCACCACAGAGCTCAAGAAAGCTCTCTCTACCTCTTCTGATGCGCTCCTTCTGAGCAAACACATGACATATTCCATCACAGCTGCATCACAAGGCAGGGTTATCCTTCCATCACTTGTGAAGCCAAACTCATCCTGAGACATCCTCAGGAGCTCCCCGATGATCGTCGTGCTGAGGTACGCCAATGGCACCTCAAACCGCCTCCCGTCAGCAGTGTACATGGCACAGTGGCCCTTCACTGCCACTGACGTGCAGCACTCATCGACTTCTTTTGTTGAAGTCCACATGAGCCTCTTCCTCCCGATGGCTGCCACTCTTTGCCACTTCCTTATCATTTGAGAAAGTCTCTTGGCACTGACCATGGTTGTATCACCTTCTTTCTTGGCAGAAAGCTCAGAGTTTTGTGTTGAGTTTGCAAAAATCAGCATGCCAGACTGATCAACTATAGTCTGAACTTCCTTGTCTTACACAATAAAGCCTTCAGCTTAATTCGTTGCAGAAAGAAGAGTTATGGAACTAAGCAGTCAGGAGTCAGGACGAGAGTTAAATGGTCAACTTGCCATATGATTCTTTCATTTCATATCTCCTACATAGAACTATTTACATCATCCAAAAGGGTGGACAGTAAAAAGAAAGTAAAACGAACACTGAATCCTCAGAAGCCAGAAACAGCTACTTGCTGGCTAACTCCGATAGATGGCTCCAAACCATTTCCATAGTGGCAAGGTCTCACCACAGAGCTCAAGAAAGCTCTCTCTACCTCTTCTGATGCGCTCCTTCTGAGCAAACACATGACATATTCCATCACAGCTGCATCACAAGGCAGGGTTATCCTTCCATCACTTGTGAAGCCAAACTCATCCTGAGACATCCTCAGGAGCTCCCGATGATCGTCGTGCTGAGGTACGCCAATGGCACCTCAAACCGCCTCCCGTCAGCAGTGTACATGGCACAGTGGCCCTTCACTGCCACTGACGTGCAGCACTCATCGACTTCTTTTGTTGAAGTCCACATGAGCCTCTTCCTCCCGATGGCTGCCACTCTTTGCCACTTCCTTATCATTTGAGAAAGTCTCTTGGCACTGACCATGGTTGTATCACCTTCTTTCTTGGCAGAAAGCTCAGAGTTTTGTGTTGAGTGCTAAGCTAGTGGTAGTGCTTTGCTTGTGGATGGAACTGGTGGTTCAGAGCTGATGTATTTATAGGTGGGCGGAAGATAGGCATGCAGCTTAAGTGGAGCTATCAAAGCAAGCTGGCAAGGGACAAGGCCATGAGCTTCAAACATGCAATGTTTAGAGGCCCCTTTGGCACTTGTTACAGACAGCAGTGGTAGTGTTTGGGCAATTGGATATCACAATGTGCCGCCATACTGACCTGCTTAATGGATCAGGGGCATGCTTCATGAGTCATGAGGACTACATGTAAGTTGGGTCCAACATGTGAACAGTGAGGAACACTTCTGCAAAAGATGAGATATAAATTATTTAAATATCTGGGTATGCCCTCAGAGTGAGGTACATAGTCTGGCGGTTTTCCATGCCCATTGTTTCTGAACAGCCAGTTTTAATGTGTTTAGTGGTTCAAATAAGTGAACAGCTTGCCCGGCAATTTCATAAAATATTTTGCCGGCTGTCTGTTTGATTAGTAGCATCTCATGTGAGCTCCATTTCATCGCTGCTTCTTACACTCTCCTATATGGTCCTACAGGACTACAACTAGCTTATTATCATTGGTGAGTGGTAAGCAGTTCTACTGGACCATATATCTCGGTTAAGACCTGAAGCAATCATATCTCTTTGATGGAAAATAGCAGGAAAGCTGCTAAATTCATTGATCAAAAAAGGAACTTACACAACAAAAGAAATGCAAACAAACAAAACAGAAAGCGAGAGGTTCATATTTCTTTCTGAACAACTCTTGCTAAACAATGTCTAACCATCTAATTTTCAACTCATGCAAACGCCTTTCAGAGTTCAGCAATGAAGTCGGACAGTCTACTAGCTGACTGAGTCCTATCTAGAACATTTGGCGAGTACCAACACCAAAGATGTGGGTATAAATAATAATGAGGAAATCAAAATTTTCAGTGAAATTATCAACTGGTCTGCTAAGACGAGACAATATCTGTATATTCCTTTCATTCCCTACAATTCTTCAATTTACATTCAACTGAACAAAAACATTAATCACTAGCTACAAACAGCAAATTGCTGATTAAGTCTCACTGAAGCTACACAACTCGCACTGTGGCAAGGCCTTGCTATGGAGCTCAGGAACGCCTTCTCAACCTCTTCAGAGGCATCTCTCCTAATCAAACACATCACATACTCCATCACAGAAGCATCAAAAGGTAATGTGATCTTGCCATCGCTGGAGAAGCCAAATTCCTCTTGAGACATCCTCAGGAGCTCACGGAAGACCATTGTGCCAAGGTACACCAACGGAACCTCAAACCGAGACCCATCAGCAGTGTACATGACACAATGGCCCCTGTCTGCAACAGAGGTGGTGCTGCAGCATCCGTCGGCGGCTGCAGTCTGCTGGCCACCGACTGCCACCATCCTCTGCCCCTTCTTGGCAAGTTGAGCAAGCTTCTTTGAATGGATCATGGCTGTTATGTGTTCTTGGCTAAATTGCACTTCTGCTCTGATGGTGTGTGATGGAGCTTTTCACAGATTGCGGTGTTGTTTGCAGATGAAGAAGTTGTGTTGAGCAGGTCATGGATTTATAGTTCAAGGGATGGGGTTATGTGTAGCTACCAGAAAAGGTGGTGGGCAGGACTACAGGAGACAAGGCCATGAGTGCTCTGCATGCAATGTTGCAGCCGCAGACAATGTGATAAATCATTTGATCAGATATTTTTGGGACCAGATTTTTGGTTATCAGTAAGGGGTGCGGTGGAGCCAATGCTTCCAGCTCCATGATTGCTGATGTACTGTAGACTGATTACTTCACCTGTTAGAGGCATTAAGCTAAAAAAATTATATGACGAGCCATCCATACCAGCATGTCTCAAATGTGTTTTGGCATGAAAGGGCTGATGGCTGATGGAACCCATGGTTTCTGGGCATGCCTTATCCTTGGGGCCCTGATCAAGTTGGAATTCTAGTTTGCATTTGCAGCACACCATGTGATCACTTAATTCAACCCGTGTTTCCTGATCTGCATTTTGCTGTGGGCAGTACCTGGTTCAACTTTCAACTGGGGCAGCTGATTCTGACCCATTCGATTTGACCCCTAAATGGACTAAAATTGTAGGGGCTGCTATATGATTGGAATTTAACCAGAAATCATCATGATGTATGATGCTGAAATTTTGTCCTGTTGTGTGTATATAATTCAGCTTAGTTTGCAGGACCAGACCTTCTAAAGCAGTATATTAGATAAAAACATTCCCTATTAAAATGCAATCACAAGTAGTACATTCTTCTTTGGGACACACTGGGTAAGATCATTCTAATGAAGAGGCACATTCAGAAATCAACGGAAAGGTGCATCAACATGAAAGCATTCTGAGGTAATGGCAACTTACAAGTTACAAGTATTTCAGAAATGACTTCCAGCCCTCAGCAGATCTCCGAAATGCTTCATCCTTGTGCCAAATAATCTGCAGCCAATAGTTATACCAGGATTAGCAATTTGAGCAAAGCTCTGTACCAAGATCTGTCAACTGATGGCTTACTAAGCATTCAGCTTTGCTACCAGTGTATCATTATATGACTGAAAATCTTAATTTCTAGTGAGCGGAAGAGCAAAGGCAGAGGTCAGAAGCAATCCTCCACATTGATTTGAGAAACTGGGCAGTGTATTCCCAAGTAAACATCAAATAGCTGTATGTTGTACTCCTCCTCATAAGCAAGTAACTGGAAAAAAAAAGGTTTGCATTGCTATCTACTGCTAATGAGAGGGCCTGGCAGATTTGAAACCCCACCAGTGTGCAGTGGAGAAGGTGGCCGAGCCAACGTGCGGTGCACGTACGACGCATAGACCAGAAACGCGCCCAACGCCACCGCCAGTCACCCAGCGGTGGGCCCATTGACATGTGCAGCGAAATAGGTAGCTCAGACGCAGTGTCCGCGGCAGCGCCGGTCTTCCAGGCAGAGGCAAGAGATCCAATATGAATGCATATTCTACTGCACATGAGAAATACCAACAAGTTCCGCACCAATTCCCTATACCACCCATGGTCATTCCCAATACTTAATCTTGTTATATCTAATTAAGATTGCATTAGACACCCCAATGATACCTTCTTTTTACCCAAATTGGTCAATCTAACCATGTTTCTCTTGTGACCAGAACTCAGACTTTCCTACTGCTTTGGAATCTGGATGTTTTTTTTCTCTCAGTAGCAATCTGGATGGTATGGTAAAGGACAGTGAGGAGTCGAGAAACCGGCATATATAGTGGATTAGTGGTACCAACTGAGAAGTCCTGTAAGGTTTAATTGTAGCACTGAAGTGTACTCCTCAGTGACTAATAGCTGCTTGCCTGTACTATATAGTCTACTAAGTATTTTCCTCTAATAGTGGATGGAGATGACACATATGACTTCAGTCGCATGGCTCAAAAAGGAACATCACTACCTAGTGATCAAAGGTCAACTGCCGCGAGACAGCTACAATTGACCATATGTCCATATCGATGATTACATCATCCAGTTGAACTGATTCAAGAGGACATATGCAATTATCTATTTTCCCAACTTATAAATGACACATTACATTCAACAACTGAACTGGAATAAACACACTACTAAGAAGTCAGAACGCAAAATATCCAGGCACAAATCTCTGATCAATTCATATTTGCTTTTCCATAAATCATGGCAAAAAGAGAATGAAAAACATAAGTGGACAAGTTTCATGCTATTGTTGCCCGAAATAGCTTATCCACACACAGAGTGCTGAAGAACATCACTAGTCAGCATCAATAAGATACTGACACCTACTTCCTTCAGAAAAGATGGCGAAGACACTAGGATACAACACCATAATACATATGAAACCTTACACTAAAGTTGCAAAATTATCCATTCGTGACCTATATACTCCCTATCAGACTATCACAAACAACAAACCAACAACTACAGATCCAACAGATTTCTGCTTCCAAATGCTAGTCAACAACACAGAAAAAGGCTAGCAGTAGCAAACGATCAATTTGCAATCTACATACTTTACTTTCCAACTACAATCAGGATAACTGGAACAATGTCACCTTGAAGCCCACACCAGGCTATGCCTAGGCCGGCAACGGGAACCTCATTCCAACCGAAATGTGCATGCACATTGTGAGGCATAAGGTGAAGATGGCCATGGACTTGGCACTCAGGTACTTGACCGCGACGAGACCCCTTTCAGTGATTTCGTCCCGGGCAACGACAATGCTCTTTCGTGCACCAGCAGACACGCGCTGAGTGGAGAACTCGAGGAATGACCGAACAATCTCGGCGGTGACCCTGCCGGTGACATCCAGCACAAACCTCCGGTTGCTTGGCATGGCCAACGTGGTCGATACTCTCTCCATTACAAAGCTAGGACCTGAATTGCAGACCTCCTGCGCCGCCACTGCTGCTTCAGCTCGAGAAATGGAGGCCTCCTTTGTGACCTGCCGCGAGGTCCTGACAAAGGTCTCGACGGCGCCATTGCAGACGGACACCAGCAGGTCCTTGAGCTTGGCGTCGTGCTTGGGGTCAGTGACGCCGGCGAGCACCTGGTCGGAGGTGCGCACGGCCGCGGTCCCGTCGAGGTAGGCGGCGACGGCGGTGCTGACGAACACCCGGACGAGCTCCGCGGCGGCCTCCTTGCCCCTGTCGCTGCACAGCGCGGCGAGCCAGTCCGGCTGGCCAGGGGCGCGGGGCCGGGCCTCGGGATCACGGCAGGAGAGCACGAGGTTCCTGGCGAAGCTCCCGAGGACGGCGGAGGCGAACCCGGCGCCGGCGGGGGAGAGGAGGCGGTCCAAGATCCGGTCTTGCAGCGGCGGGGAGGAAGGATCCGGGGCCCGGTGGGAGGAGAAGGCGCGGAGGGCCCCCGAGGCGAGAGACTCGGAGAGGGCGGAGGCGGCGGAGGCGACGTGGTCGGAGGCGGCGAGCTTGGAGAGCTGGAGCAGGCTGCGGGGGACCTGGTCGGAGTCGGAGCGGAGGAAGTCGGCCAGGTCGGAGCCGGCCTGCGAGAGCGCGTCGGCGAGGGAGAGCGCCGCGGCGATGCGGCGGCGGTGGTGGAGGTAGAGGCGGTAGAGGCCGTAGCAGGCGGTGGCGGCGGCCGCGCCGGCGAGGAGGCGGCGGCGGGTGGGGGCGGGCGCGAGAGCGTCCATGGGCTGCGGCGAGGGGCGGCGCGGGGAGGGGAGAGTGCGGAGGCGTGCGTGCGCTATCTCGCCGGCCCGCTCTCGGCCCGCGCCGTCGCCATCGGCTGATCTAGTCCAGTAGGAACAGGAGGGAGAGACGAGACTTGACCGAGCTCGACCCCGTCGTGCTCGCCACTAACCAACCTCCTCGTTGTTAACGTCCCAAAACCTGCTCCAGAAATACTCCCAAAATGAAATTTTGAATTGCATTTCTCCCACACTGCACATCCGTATGAAACATTGGACTTTGACCAACAACGTAAAGTTTATAATTAGTTTAACTGCTTTGTTAAAAAAAAGAAAAATCCCAGCTCTTAAATTTTGAGCTGATCACGGAGCTCAAACAAGAGATCTCCTAAACGGTGCTAAAATAAAACTTGCTGACTATGAACAGTGAAGCTAGCTTAGCTTAAACTTCTCGGCCACCCCTAGGCCTCATCCTCGGGGTCGGAGGAGATGACAACGACGTCATCCTCATTGAGTTCGTCTCCTCTGTGATCACGCTCATCCTTCTCATGATGGTTATCCTAAGCCTCCTCCTCTGTCGGAGTCCCTGCATCCACCGTCTCCTCACAGCTGAGGTAAATGGAGGTCGAGCTCGTCGGTGCGGCGGATTCACAACCATTGACACTAGGCACACCGTGAGTTATTGCCTCCCCACGGGAGATGAGTTGGTACCATCATGGGGCTCCTCATTGTGGTCTTCGACCGTGACAGAGCTGGATATGGTTGAAGCGCAGCGTGTTCTTATGGAACATAAAATTGTTTTCTATAAACAATTATTTTGACATGTAGAAAGGAGTGGCTTTGATGCTAACTTTTAGTTTAATAATGCCATTGGCATGATATAAACAACATCATTGTGGATGAACTTTCTCTCGAAGAAAATGAAGTCATTTTCTTTGGGTCCCTGATGGATTTCAATTGAGTTCTATCGCATTTTTGGACATAGTTGAACATCATTTTAAAGAACTGTGTGATTTTTTGGCAAGGAAACCTTAATGTTCATAAATTAAATTATGGAACCATTTGTCCCAAAACTACCTCCTATATTTTCCCACAAAGAAAAAAGCTTAGCCCTATATGTCTTCTCATTTCTAGTTCCAAGCTAACTTACTAAACTAGATAATTCCCCGTGCGTTACTGCGGGAATCAAGCCAAAAAAGTTGTTAGAAAACAATAGAAATTTATAATCTTGACTGCTTGTTACATGAGAAACACACACATGCATAAGGCATCGCCAACTTATTACTTGAACGTGTGTTGGTTTGCTCCTTTGATGTTGGTACACTATGTAGTACTGAACCTTGTTAAGTAAGCTACTTGTCTTGGGTTCATCCTAGTCTCAAAGTAGTAGCTCTAGATAAAATTTCCCACCATCATCCACAAACGGCAAACAAAAACCACACATACATACTCTCGCATAATATAAATTCAGTAGGACAAAAAATACACATTGTCTCCTTGAACAAACTATTTTTATGTATGGCAGAATGCCTTGTTACCCTTAATTTTGCATAACAGGAACCCCTTGCAAAGACACCACAGCCTTGTAGTTTAAGGTTCCTACTGAGGGTTGAATGGCCCCAACATCACCCTCTGATCCTCCACTACAAAATGCCACAGTGTTATTTACGAACAAAATGTTGCCTAGCTTGCGGGAGGAGGAAAGATAGGAAGCTGGAGTAGGTCCCATGGCCTTCTACGTGGAAACGGCAAGGGGGTCGTCTCTCCTATACCTCTGCCTCTGTCGCGTTACGGCCGGATGACAATCACACATAGCATGGTGCCGGGCATTTTGTCCTCATGTGGCTCAGGTGGAACAGCTCACCATAGTCGGCATGGAGGAGCTCCCGCTCATCTGCCTCCATGGCCAGCGCCTTGCTTGGTAAGGTGATGTTTGAGCGCGTCTGAATGGTGGGGAAGAAAAAAAAGATGCAACCACAATGGCAGAAGTAGAACTCATAGTACCGACAGGTGCACCCGTGTCCTCCATGTTGCAACGACATTGTCGCACCACCATACTCGCGGTTGCGGCATGTGAAGAGGACGGACAAAAGCATGTTCGAGACAACACGACTTTGACCATAGTCCAAGTGGATGCACTCCATGCAGTTGAAGCGGACGGCTCCATGGCGGCGATGCGGGTCAGGTGCCCGTTGCTGCAGTGCGCCACCAAAAAGTGTAGAATAATCAGGAATTAGGAGAAATCATAAAAGTGCTAGCACATGGACTCATCTAAAATCTAGTCCCTGTAGGATCGATCGATCGATCAACCTTGCAGATGGGAGAGGAAAGAAGGTTGTCGTAGACAACGTTGTTATAGATTTCATCTAATGGTGTGCTGAGATGTGAAATGTCAGGAGGCGAATCGGGGGGAGAGAGATAGAATGACGAATTAATGGAAGCCAAAAAATCGCAACGTAGTGGAGAGGTGAGATAGTAAGGGGATGAATTATGTGGCTACATGCCTGGACGGAAAAGCTCTAGTCGTGAAGGCGGATGAGATAGCAGCGGAGTTATTAGTTGAGAAAGTTGCAAGGGATAAAATGATGGTGCGATTGTTGCGATTTGTTTTAGATCATGGTTGTGTGCCTTGTGCGTGGCCAATTAGAGAGATAATTTTAGATTACACACAGAAAAATACAGGTTTGATTCTGCATGGTCTAATATCAAGGGATGCCCCTCGTTGGTCCGCCGATGCGTCCCTCTGGGAGTCGAGGAAAGCTGAGCCAACTTGAAAGCATGTAGTACAGGAATCAACTCTTGCTACCCCATGGCTAATCAAACGACTGCAGGATTTATGGTAACATGGTTGATTATGAGGGGAGAAAAAAAATGCCATGCATGCAGAAGCGGAAGGATTAGCAGAGTGGAGGGTTAGTGCTCACTTGGCAATAGGTGAATGGATGATGATGTGGATATGTTGCATGTTTAATTAAATATGTTAGTGGGGACGAACTATTTAAGTATTATAGATATGTTAATAATAGAATGAATGTTTGTGCTGAGGAGATCATCGATCTACCATAGACTACATTTCATGATAGGTGAAAATATCATGGATGGCATTCTCACCTTGCATGAAGTTGTACATCATGTGCCTATTAATAAACAATCTCGAGTGTTTTTTATAAGTTAACTTTGAGAAAGCATATGAATATTGAGTGGGCTTTCCTTTGTAAATTCTGGAGCTTAAAGGGCTCTCTGATCCGGTTATTGACATGATTGTGGGTGTTATAGTCAATGATAAGGTGTGTGATCCATAATAATGAGTTGGGGCCTACTTTAAACCTTTAAAGATGTGAGACAAGGGGACTCACTCCTCCCACGCCCCTCCTTTTAACAGTGTATTCACATTGTTCCTTACCTTATGCACAAAGAAAAACAGTTGGTTGATCAAAGGGGTGGCCTCTAACCATTAGCAAGAAAATTGGGCACACAATCTTACAAATATAGACTTCTTTCTTTTGGGGGAGCAAAAAGGGAAATGAGCATGTGAAAGGAAAAAATCTGAATAGATATGCACAACAATTTTATGATAACTAATCTATGAAGCCACATTAATAGAGATCAAAATATCTCCTTTTGCCACCTTCTTTTTAAAAGATGTTTGACGATGCAAAGAAATGGGACTTCATATAATATGACGCATTTTGCGGCATACAGGATGCCGTCTAAAAGAACAGAGTGTACCAGGAGTTGATCCCACAATCTCACCCACCGCATACATCTGACTGTGAGCCATTAGCCACTACACCAAAGAGCGACAAATGAACATCAAGGTGCAAAATTGTATAAGAACACACATCAGCATTGAGATTTGGAAAACATTTCTTGAAAATTGCGAGCAGTTTTGAAATGCCGCCTTTTTAAAGAAGTGAAAATTTTCTGTAATTCTGATTTAAAAAAGGAACACGAACATATTTTGCATATCCGTAGAGTTTTCTAAAATGCGAACAAACACATTACGAAAAATGCAAACATTTTTTGAAATTTCCAAATATTTTCTGAGATCAAGAACAGTTTTAAAACTTTGAAAGAAAAGGAAAACAAGAACATTTTTAAAATTCCGACCAAAAAAGTTAAAACAGAACAATTTTTAAATGAATACAAAATTTGTATTGGAAATGTGGACAAAATTTAAAATATGGAAAGAATTTTTCAAATTGCGAACAAAATGTTGAAGCCTCAAACATTTTTTGAAACATGTGCATTTTTCTGAAAGGGTGAACAAATTTCGAAAACATGAACTTTTCTGAAATACCTGAACATTTTTTGAAACACGAACATTTCTCTAAAATTGTGAACAAACATGAAAATGAGAACATTTTTTGAAATTCCTGAACTTTTTTAAAACACAAACATTTTTTCATATTGTGAACAAACTTTGAAAACAAGAACATTTTTTGAAATTGTGAACAAATATTGAAAGCAAGAATTGTTTTTGGAAGTCCTGAAGATTTTTTTCAAACATGATCATTTTCCGAAATTGTGAACAAATTTTTAAAATGAGAATATTTTAAAATTTCGAACAATATTTGAAATTTCCGAAGAAAAGAAACCGTACAAAGTTGGGGTTTGTGATCCATAATAATGAGTTGGGATCTACTTCAAACCTTTAAAGGTGTGAGACAAGGGGACTCACTCCTTCCACGCCCCTCCTTTCAACACTATATTCACGCTGTTTCTTACCTTATCCACAAAGGAAAAACAATTGGTTGATCAAAGGGGTGGCCTCTAACCATTAGCAAGGAAATTGGGCACACAATCTTGCAAATATAGCCTTTTCTTTTGGAGGAGCAACAAAGGAAAATGAGCATGCGAAAAGAGAAAATCCGAATAGATATGCACAACAATTTTATGATAACATCTATAAAACCACATTAATAGAGAGAAAAATATCTCCTTTTGCCATCGTTTCTTTTTAAAAGATGTTTGACAATGCAAAGAAAATAGTATGACGCATTTTGCGCCATACATGAGCTCGACGCACAGGGTGACGCACGACTGGGCCAGTACAACATGTTTCCTATCGCGCGACACAAAAAAGTTGGAAAACAACAGAGCGTGCCAGGAGTTGATCCCACGACCTCACACACTAGCCACTACACCAAAGAGCGACAAATGAACATCAAGGTGCAAAACAGTATAAGAACACACAACGGCGTTGAGATTTGGAAAACATTTCTTGAAATTTGCAAGCAGTTTTGAAATGCCGCATTTTTTTAAAGAAGTGAAGATTTTCTGTAATTCTGATTTAAAAAAGGAACACGAACAAAACCCCGAAGAGTTTTCTAAAATGCGATTTTTTTAAAAAAACAACATTTTCTGAAAGAACGAACAAATTACGAAAAACATGACATTTTTTAAATTTCCAAATATTTTCTGAGATTAAGAACAGTTATAAAATTTTGAACAGAAATGGAAAACAAGAAGAAAAAATTAAATTCAGAACCAAAAAGTTAAAACAGAACACTTTTTAAATGAAAATAAAATTTGTATTGTTTGTTTTTTTGGAAATATAGACAAAATTTGGAAGATGGAAATAATTTAAAATTGTGAACAAAATGTTGAAGCCTCGAACATTTTTTGAAACATGAGCATTTTCCTGAAAGGGTGAACAAATTTCAAACAAGAACATTTTTTTAAATACCTAAACATTTTTTGAAACACGAACATTTTTCTAAAATTGTGAACAAACTTGAACACGAGAAAGTTTTTGAAATTCCTGAACTTTTTTGAAACACAAACTTTTTGGAAATTGTGAACAAACTTTAAAAACAATAACATTTTTTGAAATTGTGAACAAATTTTGTAAACAAGAATTGTTTTTGAAAGTCCTGAACTTTTTTCAAACATGATCATTTTCTGAAATTGTGAAGAAATTTTTAAACCAAGAATATTTTTAAAATTTCAAACAATATTTGAAATTTCCGAACAAAAGTAATCGGAAAGAGGAAAAAATAAAAAGAAAAGAAAAACAAAGACATAAACAAGAAAAACGAAAAATAAATATAAACAAAAGTAAAAGGTAAAAAGAAAAGAAAAAAAAATAGAAAACCCGGCCCAAAACCGATAGAAACTGGCTGGGAATCTGTGGAAGGTTAGTAAAACCAGAAACGGTGCAACACATTAACGGGCCGCCCCATCTCACTCCCTCGATCGCCAGCCTGTATGAAGGCTCGGCGGTTTGAAAGATGGGAACATTTGTTGAAATTGCAAAGGTCGCGATGCCTCGAAGCGTGCAGGCAGAGATCAAACAAGGTTGGCCTTTGGTCTTTGGCGGTTGAGTGGTGATTTCCTCGCTTCTAGGACTTGTATCTCGCTTCCCTCTGAATCTACCAGGCTCTATCCTTTGAGCTTAGTTGCCCATAAGGAGTGCCAGCTGCTCAGTTAGCTATAGAAGGACAAGGGCATGCAGGGCCCGGGGGTTATCCTCCTTTTCTAAAGAAAAAAAAATCAATATGAGAAGCAGACAACACATGCAGTACTCACAATGAATGACCGTGAATGAACACAGATAAAATGCACACACAATTAATGATAAGATCACCTTATTTATATGTAATTCAACACGAAACTTGTACGTAGCATCAGCCGAGTCTGAGTTTTGACAACACAGGTTCCACGGAAGCAGAAAGAAGGAAAAAACGACAACACTGAACTAACTGCGGCCAAGACCACGTAGTACAACCAAACGGGCTTTCACTTGCCTTCTTCCTACTCGACAATGGACATAGAGCCAGCCAACCCATCAGTGTTGTTGTGGATGGCCTCGTCCTCCATGGCGTCGTCCTTGTCCTTCTCTTCTCGCTCGAGGATGACAATTCAGCCATCATTCCCGCACAACAACATCGGTGCTGCTATACAGACGACAGTTCGTGGACGATTTACGAACGACAACCCATCGAAGCCGTCCATGCATGTCTAAGGTTGCTTGCAAATCGCTGGATGGACCATCGTGCAAGAGTCGTTCACACTATGCGTCGTGTGCACAGCAGTTTCGCAACAACATTTTCTCTGAAGAAATGTATTCTGCACAATAGATTAAAGTTTCTGCATGATAGCTCAAAAAAGATGGACATTAACAACAAGCAAGCGGGCTGAAAGGAAAAAACCATGCAATTCAAGTGTGGTCCCAGTTTATCAGTGTATACTGCACTAAAGAAGCTGCAACACCTAGTACGTGAAAGAAACAAAAGACTCAATTTGCAGGAGTAATCCATACCAGAAACTAACAGAGTACAATACATCGAAACAAACCAATCTGATTGGCAGCATCCACTTTAGTTAGGATGTAGTCTCCCTCTCATCAACACCCACAAATTGTATCAAGTGCTATCTTAGGGCATCTCCAATGCCGACCCTCAAACCGCCTGCAACCTTTTGGACCACGTTGTTCGGACGTATTTTGCCATCCAACGCGGTCTTGTATCGGTCCGCTCAACAGTCCGGACGCACTTTCCCCCGGAAACCAGAGACACGGGGCTTTGTGGTCGTCTGAACCGCTGCCACGCCCGCTTCTGACTACCTAGACCACCATTAACCCCATCCCTCGTCTGCGCTCGCTTCCCACGTGGAACGATCAGCGCCATTCGAGAGCGCCAGTGCCGCATTCTTGCCCGGCCAGAGAACGCGCGACCTCTCACTGCTGCCGGCATTGAAGTGGCGCGTCGGCTGGGAGAGCCCCGTCTATACGCCGCTTCCCGGTACATCCGACTGCTCCGTGTTCACATGACACCTCCACCGGCCCGTCACCCTACATTAATGATATGCGGTTGCCAAGGAACCTACTCTGACCCCACCCGCCCGTCCGTCTGCCGCCCAACATTAACTACACCGCGGCTGCCCATTGCCATCCATGCGCTATATAAACTCCAGCCCCGGCCATAGCCATAGACATCCTTCTCGGGTCCATTTCTCCTCTCCGCACCACGCCTGTCATTGCCTCCTTGCGCTCCAAAGCCCTCTGGGGCAACCTCTCGTCCGAGCAGAAGAAGGAGATGTCCGTCATTGCTACCGGCTGTCAGGCCAGCAGGCAGATGGCGGCCGCCGACGTCCCAATGGAGGATGCGGCTGAGGACGAACCGGCAGCACTCTCCTCGCTGATGCATGCTAGCATCACCATCGGCGAGGCCCGTGCCCACTACATGGACATGGTGCAGGCGGAACGGGAGGCCAAGTTCCGATAGGCACATGCTGACCAGGCCTACAACCTCGGCCTCCTCGATGAGCACCGGCGCGCGGAGGATCAACTCGCCGCTGGCATGACCATCGCGCAGGACGTGGACGTGGCAAAGTAGGAGGTGTTGCTCGACTCCTACCGCTCTGCCTGTTGCATCCACCATGACCGTTGGCTGTATTGCCTTCATTAGGCGGAATTACAGGCCGCCTACAGGGAGATGGACGAGGCAGCGTGTGAGGCGTTCGGTAAGAGCGACAACGAGGAGGACATCGCCAACTCTGCCCGGTCGCACCCCACCGCCAGGACCACTAAGTCGGCTCATCTACGGGCGCCGCCGACAGAGAGGACCATTAGTGCATGGTTGGCGTCGCCGCTCGGGTCCCAAGAAGGCCATTGCTTCTTCCATCTCGCTGAAGCTAAGCTTGGCGGCCTGATCATCGTCCGCTGATTAGCCGCTCAGGCTGCAGCGGCGGAGGCTGTGGAGGACAGAGCTGGAGACCGACGAGGCGGAACTAGAGAAGGCGAATGCAAGAGCTGGAACTTCACTTTGCGGGGCTTACGGCCGGGCATGGGGAACGGGCACCGACGATTACTTAGATTAGGTTGAGAGTAGGGTTTACTTAAAAGTTGTCTAAAATGTAATGAATTTTGTCCCGCTTGTATGAAAATCATCCGATTTGCATGTAATTTATCTGATTTGTTTAAACTTGTTTTGAAATGTATATGGATATCATTGGATCGCCGATTCCCGCATCTGTGTTCGTGGCCTGGTCCCTCGGTCCACCGACAGATGCGGCAAAGAAGTTGTGGATCAGCGTTAGAGATGCCCCTAGAGCATTTACAGGCACATATGGCAAATATGGCCCCTCAAACGCTCGCGGACGCGCCCGAACGCGCCTCAAATTTCACTTCTTGCATCCGGACATCTCATACTAGATTCTTATATCCATACAAAGACATGAAAAAGAAGTAGAACCTACGTACTATGTCGATCCTAGCTACTTGATACGTCTCCAACGTATCTATAATTTTTGATTGCTCCATGCTATATTATCTATTGTTTTGGACTATATTGGGCTTTATTTTCCACTTTTATATTACTTTTGGGACTAACCTATTAACCGGAGGCCCAGCCCAGAATTACCGTTTTTTGCCTATTTCAGTGTTTCGAAGAAAGGAATATCAAACGGAGTCCAAACGGAATAAAATCTTCGGGAACGTGATTTTCTCATCGGATAAGACCCAGGAGACTTGGACCCTCCGTCAAGAAAGCTCCAAGGCGGCAACTAGGGTGGAGGGCGCGCCCCCTACCTCGTGGGCCCCTCGAGGCTCCACCGACGTACTTCTTCCTCCTATATATACCTCACGCACCCCGTCGGATCGACACGGAGCCAAAACCTAATTCCACCGCCGCAACTTTTCAGATCCACGAGATCCCATCTTGGGGCCTGTTAGGAGCTCCACCGAAGGGGATTCCACCACGGAGGGCTTCTACATCAACATCATAGCCTCTCCGATGAAGTGTGAGTAGTTTACTTCAGACCTTCGGGTCCATAGTTAGTAGCTAGATGGCTTCTTCTCTCTTTTTGGATCTCAATACAATGTTCTCCCCCTTTCTCGTGGAGATCTATTCGATGTAATCTTCTTTTTGCGGTGTGTTTGTTGAGATCGATGAATTGTGGGTTTATGATCAAGATTATCTATGAGCAATATTTGAATCTTTTCTGAATTCTTTTATGTATGATTGAGTTATCTTTACAAGTCTCTTCGAATTATCCGTTTGGTTTGGCCAACTAGATTGGTACTTCTTGCAATGGGAGAAGTGTTTAGCTTTTGGTTCAATCTTGCGGTGTCCTTTCCCAGTGACAATAGGGGCAGCAAGGCACGTATTGTATTGTTGCCATCGAGGATAACAAGATGGGGTATTTATCATATTGCATGAATTTATTCCTGTACATCATGTCATCTTGCTTAAGGCGTTACTCTGTTTTCATTAACTTAATACTCTAGATGCATGCTGGATAGCGGTCGATGAGTGGAGTAATAGTAGTAGATGCAGGCAGGAGTCGGTCTAGTTGTCTCGGACGTGATGCCTATATACATGATCATACCTAGATACTCTCATAACTATGCTCAATTTCATCAATTGCTCAACAAGAATTGTTCACCCGCCGTAAAATACCTATGCTCTTGAGAGAAGCCACTAGTGAAATCTGTGGCCCCCGGGTCTATTCTCATCATATTAATCTTCTTACGCTTTATTACTTGCTTTGCTATTTACTTTGCCTTTTATTTTACTTTGCATCTTTATACCAAAAATATTATCTATCATCTCTATCAGATCTCACTCTCGTAAGTGACCGTGAAGGGATTGACAACCCCTATTCGTGTTGGTTGTGAGGAGCTATTTGTTTTGTGTAGCTACGAGGGACTCGCGCGTGGCCTCCTACTGGATTGATACCTTGGTTCTCAAAAACTGAGGGAAATACTTACGCTACTCTGCTGCATCATCCTCTCCTCTTCGGGGAAAACCATCGCAAGCTCAAGACATAGCAAGAAGGATTTCTGGCGCCGTTGCCGAGGAGTCTACGCACAAGTCAACATACCAAGTACCCATCACAATCCCTTATCTCTCGCATTACATTATTTGACATTTGCCTCTCGTTTTCCTCTCCCCCACTTCACCTTTGCCGTTTTATTCGCCCTCTCTTTCCCAATCTCCTCTCTTGGAAATATGCCCTAGAGGCAATAACAAAAGCATTATTATTATATTTCCTTGTTCATGATAATTGTCTTTTATTCATGCTATAATTGTATTATCCGGAAATCGTAATACATGTGTGAATACATAGACTACAATACGTCCCTAGTAAGCCTCTAGTTGACTAGCTCGTTGGTCAACAGATAGTCATGGTTTCCTGACTATGGACAAAAGATCTCATTGACAACGGGATCACGTCATTAGGAGAATGACGTGATGGACAAGACCCAATCCTAAGCATAGCACAAGATCGTAGTTCGTTTTGCTAGAGCTTTTCAATGTCAAGTATCTCTTCCTTAGACCATGAGATCGTAACTCCCGGATACCGTAGGAGTGCTTTGGGTGTACCAAACGCCACAACGAATCGGGTGACTATAAAGGTGCACTACTGGTATCTCCGAAAGTGTCATTGGGTTGACACGGATCGAGACAGGATTTGTCACTCCGTATGACGGAGAGGTATCACTGGGCCCACTCGGTAGTGCATCATCATAATGAGCTCAAAGTGACCAAGTGTCCGTCACGGGATCATGCATTATGGTATGAGTAAAGTGACTTGCCGTAACGAGACTGAACAAGGTATTGGGATACCGACGATCGAGTCTCGCAAGTAACATACCGTCGACAAAGGGAATAGTATACGGGTTGCTTGAATCCTTGACATCGTGGTTCATCCGATGACATCATCGAGGAGCATGTGGGAGCCAACATGGGTATCCAGATCCCGCTGTTGGTTATTGACCGAGAGCGTCTCGGTCATGTCGCATGTCTCCGAACCCGTAGGGTCTACACTTAAGGTTCGGTGACGCTAGGGTTATTAGGAAGGCTTGTATGTGATTACGAATGTTGTTTGAGTCCGGATGAGATCCCGGACGTCACAGGAGTTCTGAAGGGTCCGGAGGTAAAGATTTATATATGGGAAGTTGTCAAACGGACACCGGAAAGTTTCGGGGCATACGGTATTGTACTGGGCCACCGGAAGGGTTCAAGGTCCACGGGGGGGCCACCTCCCGGGGCCACTGGGCTGCGTGGGGCAGGAGCCAGCCTCGTGGGCTGGGCGCGCCCGGCCCATGCGCCTAGGGTTGGGGGACCCTTGAGGGGCCCTTGCTTGGGGCAAGCCCTCCTTGGCCGCCCCCTCTAGATGCCATCTAGAGGGGCCGGCCCCCTTCTCCCTTCCCCCTATAAATAGAGGGGCGAGGGGAGGGCTGCAACACACTTGAAGGCGCAGCCCCTCCCCTCCCCAACACCTCTCCTCTTCCGTACGTGCTTGGCGAAGCCCTGTCGGATTACTACTGCACCAACAACACCACGTTGTCGTGCTGCCGTTGGAGCTGTATTCTTCAACCTCTCCTTCCTCCTTGCTGGATCAAGACGGAGGAGACGTCGTCCGTACCGTACGTGTGTTGAACGCGGAGGTGCTGTCCGTTCAGCACTTGGTCATCGGTGATCCGAATCACGGCGTAGTACGACTCCTCATCACCATCCCCTTGAACGCTTCCTTTTCGATCTACAAGTGGTATGTAGATGCAAACTCACTCCCTTGACTCGTTGCTTAGATGAACTCATAGATGGATCTTGGTGAAACCGTAGGAAAAATTTTAATTTTCTGCAACGTTCCCCAACAGTGGCATCATGAGCTAGGTCTATGCGTAGTTCTCTAATGCACGAGTAGAACACAATTTTGTTGTGGGCATAGATCTTGTCAACTTGCTTGCCGCTACTAGTCTTATCTTGCTTCAGCGGTATTGTGGGATGAAGCGGCCCGGACCAACCTTACACGTATGCTTACGTGAGACCGGTTCCACCGACTGACATGCACTAGTTGCATAAGGTGGCTGGCGGGTGTCTGTCTCTCCCACTTTAGTTGGAGCGGATTCGATGAAAAGGGTCCTTATGAAGGGTAAATAGAAGTTGACAAGATCACATTGTGGTTATTCGTAGGTAAGAAAACGTTCTTGCTAGAACCCAATTGCAGCCACGTAAAAGATGCAACAACAATTAGAGGACGTCTAACTTGTTTTTGCAACAATTGTCATGTGATGTGATATGGCCAAGTTGTGATGAATGATGAATGACATATTGTGATGTATGAGATCATGTTCTTGTAATAGGAATCACAACTTGCATGTCGATGAGTATGACAACCGGCAGGGGCCATAGGAGTTGTCTTTATTTTTGTATGACCTGCGTGTCATTGAAGAACGCCATGTAAATTACTTTACTTTATTGCTAAACACGTTAGCCATAGAAGTATAAGTAGTCGTTGGCGTGACAACTTCATGAAGACACGATGATGGAGATCATGGTGTCATGCCGGTGACAAGATGATCATGGAGCCCCGAAGATGGAGATCAATGGAGTTTTATGATATTGGCCATATCATGTCACTATTATATAATTGCGTTCACATACAACGGGTGTAAGACAGTTTTACGCATGCAAAACACTTAGGGTTAACTTGACGAGCCTAGCATGTACAAACATGGCCTCAGAACACGGAGACCGAAGGGTCGAACACGAGTCGTATGGAAGATACGATCAACATGAGAATGTTCACCGACGATGACTAGTCCGTCTCACGTGAAGATCGGACACGGCCTAGTCGACTCGGATCGTGTAACACTTAGATGACTAGAGGGATGTCTAATCTGAGTGGGAGTTCATTAAAATAATTTGATTAGATGAACTTAATTATCATGAACTTAGTCTAAAACTTTTGCATAATATGTCTTGTAGATCAAATGGCCAACGCTCATGTCAACTTGAACTTCAACGCGTTCCTAGAGAAAACCAAGCTGAAAGATGACGGCAGCAACTATACGGATGGGTCCGAACCCGAGGATCATCCTCATAGCTGCCAGAAACAATATGTCCTAGAAGGACCGCTAGGTGACGCTCCGTCCCGAGAACCAAGACATTATGAATGCTTGGCAGTCTCGTCTTGATGATTACTCCCTCGTTCAGGCGGCATGCTTTACAGCTTAGAACCGGGCTCCAAAAGCGTTTTGAGCAACACGGAGCATATGAGATGTTCGAGGAGCTGAAACTAGTTTTCCAAGCTCATGCCCGGTCGAGAGATATGAAGTCTCCGACAAGTTCTATAGTTGTAAGATGGAGGAAAATAGTTACATCGGTGAGCACATACTCAAAATGTCCGGGTTGCACAACCGCTTTGTCCCACTGGACTTAAACCTCCCGGACGAGGCGGTCATTGACAGAATCCTTGATCGCCCCACCAAGCTACAAGAGCTTTGTGATGAACTACAATATGCGTGGGATGGTGAAGACCATTCGAAGTATTCTCAATGCTGAAGTCAGCAGAGGTTGAAATCAAGAAAGAACATCAAGTGTTGATGGTCAATAAGACCACTAAGTTCAAGAAGGAAAGGGTAAGAAGAACTTCAAGAAGGATGGCAAAGATGTTGCGCGCCCGTAAGCCAGATTGCCGGAAGAAGTCAAAGAATGGACCCAAGCCGAGACCGAGTGCTTTTATTGCAAGGGAAGGGTCACCGAAGCGGAACTGCCCCAAATACTTAGCGGATAAGAAGGCCGACAACACCAAAGGTATATTTGATATACATGTAATTGATGTGTACCTTACCATTACTCGTAGTAACTCCCGGTATTTGATACCGTGCCATTGCTCATATTTGTAACTCACAGCAGGAGCTGCGGAATAAGCGGAGGATGGCGAAGGATGAGGTGACGGCGCGTCGGGAATGGTTCCAGTCGATGTGATCACCGTCGCACGCTACCTCTACATTTACCTACGGGATTAGTTTTGAACCTTAATAATTGTTATTTGGTGCCAAGTTTGAGCATGAACATTGTATCTGGATCTCGTTTGATACGAGATGGCTACTCATTTAAATCCGAGAATAATGGTTGATCTATTTATATGAGAGATATGTTTTATGGTCATGCTCCGATGGTCAATGGTTTATTCTTAATGAATCTCGAGCATAATATTACACATATTCATAGCGTGAATACCAAAAGATGTAAAGTTGATAACGATAGTCCCACATACTTGTGTAATCGCCGCCTTGGTCACATTGTTGTCAAGTTTATGAAGAAGCTCCATGCTGATGGACTTTTAGAGTCTCTCGATTATGAATCATTTGACACATGCGAACCATGCCTCATGGGCAAATGACCAAGACTCCGTTCTCGGAACAATGGAGCGAGCAACCAACTTGTTGGAAATCATACATACCGATGTGTGCGGTCCAATGAGTGTTGAGGCTCATGGAGGATATCGTTATGTTCTCACTCTCACAGATGACTTGAGTAGATATGGGTATGTCTACTTGATGAAACACAAGTCCGAGACCTTTGAAAAGTTCAAGGAATTTCAGAATGAAGTAGAGAATCAATGTGACCGAAAGATAAAATTCTTACGATCGGATCGTGGAGGAGAATATTTAAGTCACGAATTTGGTACACACTTAAGAAAATGTGGAATCGTTTCACAACTCACGCTACTGGAACACCTCAACAGAACGGTGTGTCCGAACGTCAGAATCGCACTCTATTGGATATGGTGCGATCCATGATGTCTCTTACCGATTTACCGCTATCATTTTGGGGATACGCCTAGAGACAGCTACATTCACTTTAAATAGGGCACCGTCTAAATCCGTTGAGACGACACCGTATGAATTATGGTTTGGCAAGAAACCTAAGTGTCGTTTCTAAAAGTTTGGGGATGCGATGCTTATGTCAAGAAACTTCAACCCGAAAAGCTCGAACCCAAGTCGGAAAAATGCGTCTTCATAGGATACCCTAAAGAAACCATTGGGTATACCTTCTACTTAAGATCCGAGGGCAAGATCTTTGTTGCCAAGAACGGATCCTTTCTGGAAAAAGAGTTTCTCTCGAAAGAAGTAAGTGGGAGGAAAGTAGAACTTGATGAAGTACTACCTCTTGAACAGGAAAGTAGTGCAGCTCAGGAAAATGTTCCTGTGATGCCTACACCAACAGAAGAGGAAAATAATGATGATGATCAAGATACTTCGGATCAATTTGCTAATGAACTTCGTAGGTCCACAAGGACACGTTCCGCACCAGAGTGGTACGGCAACCCTGTCCTGGAAATCATGTTGTTAGACAACGGTGAACCTTCGAACTATGAAGAAGCGATGGCGGGCCCAGATTCCAACAAATGGCTAGAAGCCATGAAATCCGAGATAGAATCCATGTATGAAAACAAAGTATGGACTTTGACTGACTTGCCCAATGATCGGCGAGCGATAGAAAACAAATGGATCTTTAAGAAGAAGACGGACGCGGATGGTAATGTCACCATCTATAAAGCTCGACTTGTCGCTAACGGTTATCGGCAAGTTCAAGGGATTGACTACGATGAGACTTTCTCTCCGTAGCGAAGCTTAAGTCCGTCCGAATCATGTTAGCAATTGCCGATACTATGATTATGAGATATGGCAGATGGACGCCAAAACAGCATTCCTTAACGGTTATCTTAAGGAAGAGCTGTATATGATGCAGCCGAAGGTTTTGTCGATCCTAAGAATGTCGACAAAGTATGCAAGCTCCAGCGATCCATTTATGGGCTGGTGCAAGCATCTCGAGTTGGAACATTCGCTTTGATGAGATGATCAAAGCGTTTGGGTTTATCTTGAGACTTATGGAGAAGCCTGCGTTTACAAGAAAGTGAGTGGGAGCTCAGTAGCATTTCTCATATTATATGTAGATGACATACTTTTGATGGGAAATGATATAGAATTCTTGGACAGCATTAAGGCCTACTTGAATAAGTGTTTTTCAATGAAGGACCTTGGAGAAGCTGCTTATATATTAGGCATCAAGATCTATAGAGATAGATCGAGACGCCTCATAGGTCTTTCACAAAGCACATACCTTGATAAGATTTTGAAGAAGTTCAAAATGGATCAGTCCAAGAAGGGTTCTTGCTCTGTATTGCAAGGTGTGAGATTGAGCTCGGCTCAATGCCCGACCACGCAAAAGATAAAGGAGAGATGAGTGTCATCCCTATGCTTCAGCCATAGGATCTATTATGTATGCCATGTCTGTGTACCAGACTGATGTAAACCTTGCTGTAAGTTTGGTAGGAAGGTACCAAAGTAATCCCGCAAGGAACACTGGACAGCGGTCAAGAATATCCTAAAGTACCGAAAAGGACGAAGGACATGTTTCGTTTATGGAGGTGACGAAGAGCTCGTCAGTAAAGGGTTACGCCGACGCTAGCTTCGACACAGATCCGATGACTCTAAGTCACAAACCGGATACGTGTATATGTTGAATGGTGGAGCAAGAAGCTGGTGCAGCTGCAAGCGAGCGTCGTGGCGGGATCTACATGTGAAGCGGAGTACATAGCAGCCTCGGAGGCAGCACATGAAGCAATTTGGGTGAAGGAGTTCATCACCGACCTAGGAGTCATACCCAATGCGTCGGGGCCGATCAAACTCTTCTCGTGACAACACCTGGAGCTATTGCACTTGCCAAGGAGCCAGGTTTCACAAGAAGACCAGCACATCAAGCGTCGCTCAACTCCATCCGTGAAAATGTTCAGGATGGAGACATAGAAATTTTAAAGTGCATACGGATCTGAATGTCGCAGATCCGTTGACTAAACCTCTTCATGGGCAAAACATGATCAACACCGAACTCTATGGGTGTTCGATTCATCACAATGTAACTAGATTATTGACTCTAGTGCAAGTGGGAGACTGTTGGAAATATGCCCTAGAGGCAATAATAAAAGCATTATTATTATATTTCCTTGTTCATGATAATTGTCTTTTATTCATGCTATAATTGTATTATCCGAAAATCGTAATACACGTGTGAATACATAGACTACAATACGTCCCTAGTAAGCCTCTAGTTGACTAGCTCGTTGGTCAACAGATAGTCATGGTTTCCTGACTATGGACATCAGATGTCATTGACAACGGGATCACGTCATTAGGAGAATGACGTGATGGACAAGACCCAATCCTAAGCATAGCACAAGATCGTGTAGTTCGTTTTGCTAGAGCTTTTACAATGTCAAGTATCTCTTCCTTAGACCATGAGATCGTGTAACTCCCGGATACCGTAGGAGTGCTTTGGGTGTACCAAACATCACAACGTAATCGGGTGACTATAAAGGTGCACTACAGGTATCTCCGAAAGTGTCTATTGGGTTGACACAGATCGAGACAGGGATTTGTCACTCCGTATGACGTAGAGGTATCACTGGGCCCACTCGGTAGTGCATCATCATAATGAGCTCAAAGTGACCAAGTGTCTGGTCACGGGATCATGCATTACGGTGCGAGTAAAGTGACTTGCCGGTAACGAGACTGAACAAGGTATCGGGATACCGACGATCGAGTCTCGAGCAAGTAACATACCGTCTGACAAAGGGAATAGTATACGGGGTTGCTTGAATCCTTGACATCGTGGTTCATCCGATGATATCATCGAGGAGCATGTGGGAGCCAACATGGGTATCCAGATCCCGCTGTTGGTTATTGACCTGAGAGCGTCTCGGTCATGTCTGCATGTCTCCCGAGCCCGTAGGGTCTACACACTTAAGGTTCGGTGACGCTAGGGTTATTAGGAAGGCTTGTATGTGATTACGAATGTTGTTGAGTCCGGATGAGATCCCGGACGTCACGAGGAGTTCGGAAGGGTCCGGGGTAAAGATTTATATATGGGAAGTTGTCAAACGGACACCGGAAAGTTTCGGGGCATACGGTATTGTCACGGGGCCACGGAAGGGTTCCGGAGGTCCACCGGAGGGGCCACCTCCCGGGGGCCACTTGGGCTGCGTGGGGCAGGAGCCAGCCCTAGTGGGCTGGGCGCGCCCCCCCCTTGGGCCCATGTGCCTAGGGTTGGGGGAACCCAGAGAGGTGCCCCTTGCTTGGGGGCAAGCCCCTCCCTTGGCCGCCGCCCCCCCTCTAGATGCCATCTAGAGGGGCCGGCCCCCTTCTCCCTTCCCCGTATAAATAGAGGGGCGAGGGGAGGGCTGCAACACACTTGAAGGCGCAGCCCCTCCCCTCCCCAACACCTCTCCTCTTCCGTACGTGCTTGGCGAAGCCCTGTCGGATTACTACTGCACCAACAACACCATGCCGTCGTGCTGCCGTTGGAGCTGTATTCTTCAACCTCTCCTTCCTCCTTGCTGGATCAAGACGGAGGAGACGTCGTCCGTACCGTACGTGTGTTGAACGCGGAGGTGCTGTCCTTTCAGCACTTGGTCATCGGTGATCCGAATCACGGCGAGTACGACTCCCTCATCACCATCCCCTTGAACGCTTCCGCACTCGATCTACAAGTGGTATGTAGATGCAAACTCACTCCCTTGACTCGTTGCTTAGATGAACTCATAGATGGATCTTGGTGAAACCGTAGGAAAAATTTTAATTTTCTGCAACGTTCCCCAACATCCTCCTCTCTTTTCGCTTGCCCTTTTTCTGTTTGCTCGTGTGTTGGATTGCTTGCTTGTCACTATGGCTCAAGATAATACCAAATTGTGTGACTTTACCAATACCAACAATAATGATTTCCTTAGCACTCCGATTGCTCCTCTTGCCAATACTGAATCGTGTGAAATCAATACTGCTTTGTTGAACTCGTTATGAAAGATCAATTCACTGGCCTCCCTAGTGAAGATGCCGCTACTCATCTAAATAGCTTCCTGGATTTGTGTGATATGCAAAAGAAGAAAGATGTTGACAATGATGTTGTTAAATTGAAGCTATTCCCTTTTTCGCTTAGAGATCGTGCTAAAGCTTGGTTTTCGTCTTTGCCTAAAAACAATATTGATTCTTGGAACAAGTGCAAAGATGCTTTTATCTCTAAGTATTTTCCTCCCGCTAAGATCATCTCTCTTAGAAACGATATTATGAATTTTAAGCAACTTGATCATGAACATGTTGCACAAGCTTGGGAGAGAATGAAATTAATGATACGTAATTGCCCTACTCGTGGATTAAATTTGTGGATGATTATACAAAAAAATTATGCCGGATTGAATTTTGCTTCTAGAAATCTTTTAGATTCGGCCGCGGGAGGCACTTTTATGGAAATCACTTTAGGATATGCTACTAAACTCCTAGATAATATTATGGTTAATTATTCTCAATAGCACACTGAAAGATCTACTAATAAAAAAGTGCGTGCGATAGAAGAAATCAATGTTTTGAGTGGAAAGATGGATGAACTTATGAAATTATTTGCTACTAAGAGTGTTTCTTCTGATCCTAATGATATGCCCTTGTCTACTTTGATTGAGAATAATAATGAATCCATGGATGTGAGTTTTGTTGGTAGGAATAATTTTGGTAACAACGCATATAGAGGGAATTTTAATCCTAGGCCTTATCCTAGTAATCCTTCTAATAATTATGGAAATTCCTACAACAACTCTTATGGAAATTTTAATAAGATGCCCTCTGAATTTGAGAATAGTGTTAAATAATTTACGAGTTCACAAAAGAATTTTAATGCTTTGCTTGAAGAGAAATTACTTAAAGTTGATGAATTGGCTAGGAACGTTGATAGAATTTCTCTTGATGTTGATTCTTTAAAGCTTAGATCTATTCCACCTAAGCATGATATCAATGAGTCTCTCAAAGCCATGAGAACTTCCATTGATGAGTGCAAGGAAAGAACCGCTAGGATGCGTGCTATGAAAGATGCCTTTATTAAAGCGTGTTCTTCCAATTCCCATGAAAATCAAGATGAAGATCTAAAAGTTATTGATGTGTCTCCCATTAAATCTTTGTTTTGCAATATGAATCTTGATAATTATGAGATTAAATATTGGTAACCTTTGCCTAGAAGGCATTCTAAAAATTCAGAGCTTTTAAAGTATGATGCTAAAATTGATAAAAGTGGGATTGAAGAAAGTAAAACCTTAGATGTTGCTAAACCCACTATTTCGGATTTCAAGGAATTTAATTATGAAATTTGCTCTTTAATTGATTGTATTTCCTTGTTGCAATCCGTGCTAAATTCTCTGCATGCCTATAGCCAAAATAAAGCGTTTACTAAACATATCGTTGATGCCTTAATGCAATCTTATGAGGAAAAACTTGAGTTGGAAGTCTCCATCCCTAGAAAGCTTTATGATGAGTGGGAACCAACTATTAACATTAAGATTAATGATCATCAATTTTATGCTTTATATGATTTGGGTGCTAGTGTTTCCACTATTCCCAAAACTTTGTGCGATTTGCTAGATTTCCGCGATTTTGATGAATGCTCTCTAAATTTGCACCTTGCGGATTCCACTATTAAGAAACCTATGGGAAGAATTAATGATGTTCTTATTGTTGCAAATAAGAATTATGTGCCCATAGACTTTATCGTTCTTGATATAGATTGCAATCCTTCATGTCCTATTATTCTTGGTAGACCTTTCCTTAGAACTATTGGTGCAATTATTGATGTGAAGGAAGGGAATATTAGATTCCAATTTCCATTAAAGAAAGGCATGGAACACTTACCTAGAAAGAAAATAAAATTACCATATGAATCTATTATGAGAGCCACTTATGAAGTGCCTACCAAAGATGGCAATACCTAGATCTATCCTTGCTTTTATGCCTAGCTAGGGGCGTTAAACGATAGCGCTTGTTGGGAGGCAGCCCAATTTTACTTTTAGTTTTTTGTTGTTGTTTTTGTTTTTGTTTAGGAATAAATAATCCATCTACCTTCTGTTTGGATGTGGTTTTATGTTTTAATTAGTGTTTGTGCCAAGTTAAACCTATAGGATCTTCTTGGATAATAGTTATTCGATCTTGCTGTAATTTCCAGAAACTTTCGGTTCACGAAAAAAAATCACCAGAACGTGATAAAATAGTGATTCCAATTGCTGCTGATCAATAAACAAATTTTCTAGGTCGTCCTATTTTGGATGAATTTTTGGAGTTCCAGAAGTTTGCGTTAGTTACAGATTACTACAGACTGTTCTGTTTTTGACAGATTATGTTTTTCGTGTGTTGTTTGCTTATTTTGATGAATCTATGGCTAGTAAAATAGTTTACGATCCATAGAGAAGTTGGAATACAGTAGGTTTAACACCAATATAAATTAAGAATGAGTTCATTACAGTACCTTGAAGTGGTCTTTTGTTTTCTTTCACTAACGGAGCTCACGAGATTTCTGTTGAGTTTTGTGTTGTGAAGTTTTCAAGTTTTGGGTGATTTTTTTGATGGATTATGGAACAAGGAGTGGCAAGAGCCTAAGCTTGGGGATGCCCATGGCACCCCCATGATAATCTAAGGACACCAAAAAGTCGAAGCTTGGGGATGCCCCGGAAGGCATCCCCTCTTTCGTCCACTTCCATCGGTAACTTTACTTGGAGCTATATTTTTATTCACCACATGATATGTGTTTTGCTTGGAGCGTCTTGTATTATTTGCGTCTTTGCTTGTTAGTTTACCACAATCATCCTTGCTGTACACACCTTTTGAGAAAGCCATACATGAATTGGAATTTGTTAGAATACTCTATGTGCTTCACTTATATCTTTTGAGCTTAATAGTTTTGCTCTATGTGCTTCACTTATATCTTTTGAGCTTGATAGTTTTGCTCTAGTACTTCACTTATATCTTTTAGAGCACGGTGGTGGATTTGTTTTAAAGAAACTATTGATCTCTCATACTTCACTTAGATTATTTTGAGAGTCTTAAATAGCATGGTAATTTGCTTAATAATAATCTGCTTGGTATTCAAGGTTTGTAAAACTTTCTTTTGAGTGTGTTGAATACTAAGAAAAGTTTCATGCTTGATAATTGTTTTGAGATATGGAGGTGATAATATTAGAGTCATGCTATTTGAGTAGTTGTGAATTTGAGGAATACTTGTGTTAAAGTTGTGATTCCCGTAGCATGCACGTATGGTGAACCATTATGTGATGAAGTCGGAGCATGATTTATTTATTGATTGTCTTCCTTATGAGTGGCGGTCGGGGACGAGCGATGGTCTTTTCCTACCAATCTATCCCCCTAGGAGCATGCGCGTAATACTTTGCTTTGATAACTTGTAGATTTTTGCAATAAGTATATGACTTCTTTATGACTAATGTTGAGTCCATGGATTATACGCACTTTTCTCACCCTTCCACCATTGCTAGCCTTTCTAATACCGCGCACTTTTCGCCGGTATCATACACCCACCATATACCTTCCTCAAAACAGCTAGCATACCTACCTATCTTGGCATTTCCGTAGCCATTCCGAGATATATTGCCATGCAACTTTCCACCATTCCGTTTATTATGACACGCTCCATCATTGTCATATTGCTTAGCATGATCATTTAGTTTACATCGTATTTGTGGCAAAGCCACCGTTCATAATTCTTTCATACATGTCACTTATGAATCATTGCATATCCCGGTACACCGCCGGAGGCACACATATAGAGCCATATTTTTTTCTAAGTATCAAGTTGTAATTGTTGAGTTGTAAGTAAATAAAAGTGTGATGATCATCATTTTTAGAGCATTGTCCCAAGTGAGGAAAGGATGATGGAGACTATGATTCCCCCATAAGTCAGGATGAGACTCCGGGCGAAAAAAAAAAGGAAAAGAGGCCATAATAAAAGAGAAAAGGCCCAACATAAAAAATGAGAGAAAAAGAGAGAAGGGACAATGTTACTATCCTTTTACCACACTTGTGCTTCAAAGTAGCACCATGATCTTCATGATAGAGAGTCTCTCGTTTTGTCAGTTTCATATACTAGTGGGAATTTTTCATTATAGAACTAGGCTTGTATATTCCAATGATGGGCTTCCTCAAATTGCCCTAGGTCTTCGTGAGCAAGCGAGTTGGATGCACACCCACTTAGTTTCTTTTGTTGAGCTTTCATATACTTATAGCTCTAGTGCATCCGTTGCATGGCAATCCCTACTCACTCACATTGATATCTATTGATGGGCATCTCCATAGCCCGTTGATACGCCTAGTTGATGTGAGACTATCTTCCCTCTTTTTGTCTTCTCCACAACCACCATTCTATTCCACATATAGTGCTATATCCATGGCTCACGCTCATGTATTGCGTGAAGATTGAAAAAGTTTTGAAAATGTCATAAGTATGAAACAATTGCTTGGCTTGTTATCGGGGTTGTGCATGATTTAAATACTTTGTGTGGTGAAGATAGAGCATAGCCAGACTATATGATTTTGTAGGGATAACTTTCTTTGGCCATGTTATTTTGAGAAGACATAATTGCTTTGTTAGTATGCTTGAAGTATTATTTTTTATGTCAATATGAACTTTTGTCTTGAATCTTTCGAATCTGAATATTCGTACCACAATTAAGAAGATTTACATTGAAATTATGCCAAGTAGCACTCCACATCAAAAATTCTCTTTTTATCATTTACCTACTCGAGGACGAGCATGAATTAAGCTTGGGGATGCCTGATACGTCTCCAACGTATCTATAATTTTTGATTGCTCCATGCTATATTATCTATTGTTTTGGACTATATTGGGCTTTATTTTCCAATTTTATATTATTTTTGGGACTAACCTATTAACCGGAGGCCCAGCCCAGAATTGTTGTTTTTTGCCTATTTCAGTGTTTCGAAGAAACGGAATATCAAACGGAGTTCAAACGGAATAAAATCTTCGGGAACGTGATTTTCTCATCGGATAAGACCCAGGAGACTTGGACCCTCCGTCAAGAAAGCTCCGAGGCGGCCACGAGGGTGGAGGGCGCGCCCCCCTACCTCATGGGCCCCTCGAGGCTCCACCTTCCATACGGAGCCAAAAACCTAATTCCACTGCCGCAACTTTCTGTATCCACGAGATCCCATCTTGGGGCCTGTTCCGGAGCTCCACCGGAAGGGGATTCCACCACGGAGGGCTTCTACATCAACATCATAGCCTCTCCGATGAAGTGTGAGTAGTTTACTTCAGACCTTCGGGTCCATAGTTAGTAGCTAGATGGCTTCTTCTCTCTTTTTGGATCTCAATACAATGTTCTCCCTCTCTCTCGTGGAGATCTATTCGATGTAATCTTCTTTTTGCGGTGTGTTTGTTGAGATAGATGAATTGTGGGTTTATGATCAAGATTATCTATGAGCAATATTTGAATCTTTTCTGAATTCTTTTATGTATGATTGAGTTATCTTTACAAGTCCCTTCGAATTATCCGTTTGGTTTGGCCAACTAGATTGGTAGTTCTTGCAATGGGAGAAGTGTTTAGCTTTGGGTTCAATCTTGCGGTGTCCTTTCCCGTGTGATGAGGGGCAGCAAGGCACGATTGTATTGTTGCCATCGAGGATAACAAGATGGGGTATTTATCATATTTCATGAATTTATTCCTCTACATCATGTCATCTTGCTTAAGGTGTTACTCTGTTTTCATTAACTTAATACTCTAGATGCATGCTAGATAGCGGTCGATGAGTGGAGTAATAGTAGTAGACGCAGGCATGAGTCGGTCTAGTTGTCTCGGACGTGATGCCTATATACATGATCATACCTAGATACTCTCATAACTATGCTCAATTCTATCAATTGCTCAACAGTAATTGCTCACCCACCGTAAAATACCTATGCTCTTGAGAGAAGCCACTAGTGAAATCTATGGCCCCCGGGTCTATTTTCATCATATTAATCTTCCTACGCTTTATTACTTGCTTTGCTCTTTACTTTTCCTTTTATTTTACTTTGCATCTTTATACCAAAAATACCAAAAATATTATCTATCATCTCTATCAGATCTCACTCTCGTAAGTGACCGTGAAGGGATTGATAACCCCTATTCGCGTTGGTTGCGAGGAGCTATTTGTTTTGTGTAGGTACGAGGGACTCGCGCGTGGCCTCCTACTGGATTGATACCTTGGTTCTCAAAAACTGAGGGAAATACTTACGCTACTCTGCTGCATCATCCTCTCCTCTTCGGGGAAAACCAACGCAAGCTCAAGACGTAGCACTACTCCTCGTCATAGATCATGATGATCTCCGTGCTCGGCTCCGACTCGTCCGACGCCTCTGGCTGCTCTGCTCCAGCCTCCTCCACCTGTATCTCCGCGCCGAGCTCGGCGAAGGTGATGGAAATATGCCCTAGAGGCAATAATAAAGTTATTATTTATTTCCTCATATCATGATAAATGTTTATTATTCATGCTAGAATTGTATTAACCGGAAACATGATACATGTGTGAATATATAGACAAACTTAATGTCACTAGTATGCCTCTACTTGACTAGCTCATTAATCAAAGATGGTTATGTTTCCTAGCCATAGACATGTGTTGTCATTTGATTAACGGGATCACATCATTAGGAGAATGATGTGATTGACTTGACCCATTCCGTTTGCTTAGCACTTAATCGTTTAGTATGTTGTTATTGCTTTCTTCATGACTTATACAAGTTCCTATAACTATGAGATTGTGCAACTCCCGTTTACCGGAGGAACACTTTGTGTGCTACCAAACGTCACAACGTAACTGGGTGATTATAAAGGAGCTCTAGAGGTGTGTCCAGAGGTACATGTTGAGTTGGCGTATTTCAAGATTAGGTTTTGTCACTCCGATTGTCGGAGAGGTATCTCTGGGCCCTCTCGGTAATGCACATCACTATAAGCCTTGCAAGCAATGTAGCTAATGAGTTAGTTATGGAATGATGCATTACGTAACGAGTAAAGAGACTTGCCGGTAACGAGATTGAACTAGGTATTGGATACCGACGATCGAATCTCGGGCAAGTAACATACCGATGACAAGGGGAACAACGTATGTTGTTATGCGGTTTGACCGATAAAGATCTTCGTAGAATATGTAGGAGCCAATATGAGCATCCAGGTTCCGCTGTTGGTTATTGACCGGAAACAGTTCTAGCTCGTGTCTACATAGTTCTCGAACCCGTAGGGTCTGCACGCTTAAGGTTTCGATGACAGTTTTATTATGAGTTTATGAGTTTTGATGTACCGAAGTTTGTTCGGAGTCCCGGATGAGATTACGGACATGACGAGGAGTCTCGAAATGGTCGAGACATGAAGATTATATATTGGAAGCCTATATTTGGATATCAGAAGTGTTCCGGGTGAAATCGGGATTTTACCGGAGTACCGGGAGGTTACCGGAACCCCCCGGGGGTTAAATGGGCCTACATGGGCCTTAGTGGAGAAGAGGAGAGGAGGCAAGGGCTGGGCCACGCCTCCCCTAGTCCGAATAGGACAAGGAGAGAGGCGGCGCCTCCTTCCTTCCTCTCCTCCTCCTTCCCCTTCTCCTAGTCCAACAGGAAGGAGGAGTCCTACTCGGTGGGAGTAGGACTCCCCTTGGCGCGCCCCTCCTTGGCCGTCCGCCCCTCCCCCTTGGCTCCTTTATATACGGGGGCAGGGGGGCACCTCTAGACACAACAATTGATCTCTTGATCTCTTAGCCATGTGCGGTGCCCCCCTCCACCATAGTCCTCGATAATATTGTAGCGGTGCTTAGGCGAAGCCCTGCGACGGTAGAACATCAAGATTGTCACCACGCTGTCATGCTGACGGAACTCTTCCCTGATATTCTGCTGGATCGGAGTACGGGGATCGTCATCGAGCTGAACGTGTGCTAGAACTCAGAGGTGCCGTAGTTTCAGTGCTTGATCGGTCGGGCTATGAAGACGTACGACTACATCAATCGCGTTGTTCTAACGCTTCTGCTTTCGGTCTATGAGGGTACGTGGACAACACTCTCCCCTCTCCTTTCTATGCATCACCATGATCTTGCATGTGCGTAGGAATTTTTTTGAAATTACTACGTTCCCCAACAGTGGCATCCGAGCCTGGTTTTATGCGTAGATGTTATATGCACGAGTAGAACACAAGTGAGTTGTGGGCGATACAAGTCATACTGCTTACCAACATGTCATACTTTGGTTCGGCGGTATTGTTGGATGAAGTGGCCCAGACTGACATTACGCGTACGCTTACGCGAGACTGGTTCTACCGATGTGCTTTGCACATGTGTGGCTGGCGGTGTCTGTTTCTCCAACTTTAGTTGAACCGAGTGTGGCTATGCCGGTCCTTGCGAAGGTTAAAACAGCACTAACTTGACGAACTATCGTTGTGGTTTTGATGCGTAGGTAAGAACGGTTCTTGCTCAGCCCGTAGCAGCCACGTAAAATTTGCAACAACAAAGTAGAGGACGTCTAACTTGTTTTTGCAGGGCATGTTGTGATGTGATATGGTCAAGACGTGATGCTATATTTTATTGTATGAGATGATCATGTTTTGTAACCGAAGTTATCGGCAACTGGCAGGAGCCATATGGTTGTCGCTTTATTGTATGAAATGCAACGCATCAGTAATTGCTTTACTTTATCACTAAAACAGTAGTGATAGTCGTAGAAGCAATAGATGGCGTAAACGACAATGATGCTACGATGGAGATCAAGGTGTCGCGCCGGTGACTATGGTGATCACGACGGTGCTTCGGAGATGGAGATCACAAGCACAAGATGATGATGGCCATATCATATCACTTATATTGATTGCATGTGATGTTTATTCTTTATGCATCTTATCTTGCTTTGATTGACGGTAGCATTTTAAGATGATCGCTCACTAATTATCAAGAAGTGTTCTCCCTGAGTATGCACCGATGCGAGACACCACGTGATGATCGGGTGTGATAGACTCTACGTTCAAATACAACGGGTGCAAAACAGTTGCACACGCGGAATACTCAGGTTAAACTTGACGAGCCTAGCATATATAGATATGGCCTCAGAACACGAAAGCCGAAAGGTCGAACGTGAATCATATAGTAGATATGATCAACATAGTGATGTTCACCATTGAAACTACTCCATCTCACATGATGATCGGACATGGTTTAGTTGATTTGGATCACGTGATCACTTAGATGACTGGAGAGATGTCTGTCTAAGTGGGAGTTCTTAAGTAATATGATTAATTGAACTTAAATTTATCATGAACTTAGTACCTGATAGTATTTTGCTTCTCTATGTTTGTTGTAGATAGATGGCTCGAGCTGTTGTTCCGTTGAATTTTAATGCGTTCCTTGAGAAAGCTAAGTTGAAAGATGATGGTAGCAATTACACGGACTGGGTCCATAACTTGAGGATTATCCTCATTGCTGCATAGAAGAATTACGTCCTGGAAGCACCGTTGGGTGCCAGGCCTGCTGCAGATGCAACTGACGACGTTAAGAACGTCTGGCAGAGCAAAGCTGATGACCACTCGATAGTTCAATGTGCCATGCTTTATGGTTTGGAACCGGGTCTTCAACGACGTTTTGAACGTCATGGAGCATATGAGATGTTCCAGGAGTTGAAGTTAATATTTCAAGCAAATGCCCGGATTGAGAGATATGAAGTCTCCAATAAGTTCTATAGCTGTAAGATGGAGGAGAATAGTTCTGTTAGTGAACATATACTCAAAATGTCTGGGTATAATAATCACTTGATTCAACTAGGAGTTAATCTTCCTGATGATAGTGTCATTGACAGAATTCTTCAATCACTGCCACCAAGCTACAAGAGCTTCGTGATGAACTATAATATACAAGGGATGGACAAGACTATTCCCGAGCTCTTCGCAATGCTAAAGGCTGCGGAGGTAGAAATCAAGAAGGAGCATCAAGTGTTGATGGTCAATAAGACCACCAGTTTCAAGAAAAAGGGTAAAGGGAAGAAGAAGGGGAACTTCAAGAAGAACAGCAAGCAAGTTGCTTCTCAAGAGAAGAAACCCAAATCTGGACCTAAGCTCGAGGCCGAGTGCTTCTCGCAAGCGATGGACACTAGAAGCGGAACTGCCCCAAGTATTTGGCGGATAAGAAGGATGGCAAGGTGAACAAAGGTATATGTGATATACATGTTATTGATGTGTACCTTACTAATGCTCGCAGTAGCACCTGGGTATTTGATACTGGTTCCGTTGCTAATATTTGCAACTCGAAACAGAGACTACGAATTAAGCAAAGATTGGCTAAGGACGAGGTGAAGATGCGCGTGGGAAATGGTTCCAAAGTCGATGTGATCGCGGTCGGCACGCTACCTCTACATCTACCATCGGGATTAGTTTTAGACCCGAATAATTGTTATTTGGTGCCAGCGTTAAGCATGAACATTATATCTGGATCTTGTTCGATGCGAGACATTTATTCATTTAAATCAGAGAATAATGGTTGTTCTATTTATACGAGCAATATCTTTTATGGTCATGCACCCTTGAAGAGTGGTCTATTTTTATTAAATCTCGATAGTAGTAATACACGTATTCATAATGTTGAAGCCAAAAGATGCAGAGTTGATAATGATAGTGCAACTTATTTGTGACACTTCCGTTTGGGTCATATTGATGTAAAGCGCATGAAGAAACTCCATACTGATGGACTTCTGGAATCACTTGATTATGAATCACTTGGTACTTGCGAACCGTGCCTCATGGGCAAGATGACTAAAACGCCGTTCTCCGGAACTATGGAGCGAGCAACTGATTTGTTGGAAATCATACATACTGATGTATGTGGTCCAATGAATATTGAGGCTCGCGACGGGTATCGTTATTTTCTCACCTTCACAGATGATTTGAGCAGATATGGGTATATCTACTTGATGAAACACAAGTCTGAAACATTTGAAAAGTTCAAAGAATTTCAGAGTGAAGTGGAAAATCACTGTAACAAGAAAATAAAATTTCTACGATCTGATCATGGAGGAGAATATTTGAGTTACGAGTTTGGTTTACATTTGAAACAATGCGGAATAGTTTCGCAACTCACGCCACCCGGAACACCACAACGAAATGGTGTATCCGAACGTCGTAATCGTACTTTACTAGATATGGTGCGATCTATGATGTCTCTTACAGATTTACCCTATCGTTTTGGGGTTATACTTTAGAGACGGCCGCATTCACGTTAAATAGGGTACCATCAAAATCCATTGAGACGACGCCTTATGAACTATGGTTTGGCAAGAAACCAAAGTTGTCGTTTCTTAAAGTTTGGGGCTGCGATGCTTATGTGAAGAAACTTCAACCAGATAAGCTCGAACCCAAATCAGAGAAATGTGTCTTCATAGGATACCCAAAAGAGACTATTGGGTACACCTTCTATCATAGATCTGAGGGCGAGATTTTTGTTGCTAAATTCGGATCCTTTCTAGAGAAGGAGTTTCTCTCGAAAGAAGTGAGTGGGAGGAAAGTAGAACTTGATGAGGTAATTGTACCCGCTCCCTTATTGGAAAGTAGTTCATCACAAGAACCGGTTCCTATGACAACTACACCAATCAGTGAGGAAGCTAATGATACTGATCATGAAACTTCAGATCAAGTTACTACCAAACCTCGTAGGTCAACCAGAGTAAGATCCGCACCAGAGTGGTACAGTAATCCTATTCTGGAATTCATGTTACTTGACCATGGCGAACCTACGAACTATGAGGAAGCGATGATGAGCCCAGATTCCGCAAAATGGCTTGAGGCCATGAAATCTGAGATGGGATCCATGTATGAGAACAAAGTATGGACTTTGGTTGACTTGCCCGATGATCGGCAAGCCATCGAGAATAAGTGGATCTTCAAGAAGAAGACTGACGCTGATGGTAATGTAACTGTCTACAAAGCTCGACTTGCTGCGAAAGGTTTTCGACAAGATCGAGGGGTTGAATACGATGAGACTTTCTCACCCGTAGCGATGCTTAAGTCTGTCCGAATCATGTTAGCAATTGCCGTATTTTATGATTATGAAATATGGCAAATGGATGTCAAAACTGCATTCCTGAATGGATTTCTGGAGGAAGAGTTGTATATGATGCAACCGGAAGGTTTTGTCGATCCAAAAGGTGCTAACAAAGTGTGCAAGCTCCAGCGATCCATTTATGGACTGGTGCAAGCCTCTCGGAGTTGGAATAAACGCTTAGATAGTGTGATCAAGGCATATGGTTTTATACAGATTATTGGAGAAGCATGTGATTACAAGAAAGTGAGTGGGAGCTCTGTAGCATTTTTGATATTATATGTAGATGACATATTGTTAATTGGAAATGATATAGAATTTCTGGATAGCATAAAGGGATACTTGAATAAAAGTTTTTCGATGAAAGACCTCGGTGAAGCTGCTTACATATTGGGCATCAAGATCTATAAAGATAGATCAAGACGCTTAATTGGACTTTCACAAAGCACATACCTTGATAAAGTTTTGAAAAAGTTCAAAATGGATCAGGCAAATAAAGGGTTCTTGCCTGTATTACAAGGTGTGAAGTTGAGTCAGACTCAATGCTCGACCACATCAGAAGATAGAGAGAAAATGAAAGATGTTCCCTATGCTTCAGCCATAGGCTCTATCATGTATGCAATGTTGTGCACCAGACCCGACGTATGCTTAGCGATAAGTTTGGCAGGGAGGTACCAAAGTAATCCAAGAGTGGATCACTGGACAGCGGTCAAGAACATCCTGAAATACCTGAAAAGGACTAAGAATATGTTTCTCGTTTATGGAGGTGACAAAGAGCTAGTCGTAAATGGTTACGTCGATGCAAGCTTTGACACTGATCCGGACGATTCTAAATCGCAAACCAGATACGTGTTTATATTGAACGGTGGAGTTGTCAGTTGGTGCAGTTCTAAACAAAGCGTCGTGGCGGGATCTACATGCGAAGCGGAGTACATAGCTGCTTCGGAAGCAACAAATGAAGGAGTCTGGATGAAAGAGTTCATTTCCGATCTAGGTGTCATACCTAGTGCATCGGGACCAATGAAGATCTTCTGTGACAATTTTGGTGCAATTGCCTTGGCAAAGGAATCCAGGTCTCACAAGAGGACCAAGCACATCAAGAGACACTTCAATTCCATCCGGGACCAAGTCCAGGTGGGAGACATAGAGATTTGCAAGATACATATGGATCTGAATGTTGCAGACCCGTTGATTAAGCCTCTTCCACGAGCAAAACATGATCAGCACCAAGACTCCATGGGTGTTAGAATCATTACTGTGTAATCTAGATTATTGACTCTAGTGCAAGTGGGAGACTGAAGGAAATATGCCCTAGAGGCAATAATAATGTTATTATTTATTTCCTCATATCATGATAAATGTTTATTATTCATGCTAGAATTGTATTAACCGGAAACATGATACATGTGTGAATACATAGATAAACTTAATGTCACTAGTATGCCTCTACTTGACTAGCTCATTAATCAAAGATGGTTATGTTTCCTAACCATAGACATGTGTTGTCATTTGATTTACGGGGTCACATCATTAGGAGAATGATGTGATTGACTTGACCCATTCCGTTAGCTTAGCACTTGATCGTTTAGTATGTTGCTATTGCTTTCTTCATGACTTATACAAGTTCCTATAACTATGAGATTATGCAACTCCCGTTTACCGAAGGAACACTTTGTGTTCTACCAAACGTCACAACATAACTGGGTGATTATAAAGGAGCTCTACAGGTGTATCCAAAGGTACATGTTGAGTTGGTGTATTTCAAGATTAGGTTTTGTCACTCTGATTGTCGGAGAGGTATCTCTGGGCCCTCTCGGTAGTGCACATCACTATAAGCCTTGCAAGCAATGTAGCTAATGAGTTAGTTACGGAATGATGCATTATGTAACGAGTAAAGAGACTTGCCGGTAACGAGATTGAACTAGGTATTGGATACCGACGATCGAATCTCGGGCAAGTAACATACCGATGACAAAGGGAACAACGTATGTTGTTATGCGGTTTGACCGATAAAGATCTTCGTAGAATATGTAGGAGCCAATATGAGCATCCAGGTTCCGCTATTGGTTATTGACCGGAAACAGTTCTAGGTCATGTCTACATAGTTCTCGAACCCGTAGGGTCCGCACGCTTGAGGTTTCGATGACAGTTTTATTATGAGTTTATGAGTTTTGATATACCGAAGTTTGTTCGGAGTCCCGGATGAGATTACGGACATGACGAGGAGTCTCGAAATGGTCGAGACATGAAGATTGATATATTGGAAGCCTATATTTGGATATCGGAAGTGTCCCGGGTGAAATCGGGATTTTACCGGAGTACCGGGAGGTTATCGAAACCCCCCCGGGGGTTAAATGGGCCTACATGGGCCTTAGTGGAGAAGAGGAGAGGAGGCAAGGGCTGGGCGCGCCTCCCCTAGTCCGAATAGGACAGGAGAGAGGCGGCGCCCCTTCTTCCTCTCTCCTCCTCCTTCCCCTTCTCCTAGTCCAACAAGGAAAGGAGGGAGTCCTACTCCCGGTGGGAGTAGGACTCCCCTTGGCGCGCGCCTCCTTGGCCGGCCGCCCCTTCCCTTGGCTCCTTTATATATGGGGGCAGGGGGGCACCTATAGACACAACAATTGATCTCTTGATCTCTTAGCCGTGTGCGGTGCCCCCCTTCACCATAGTCCTCGATAATATTATAGCGGTGCTTAGGCGAAGCCCTGCGACGTTAGAACATCAAGATCGTCACCACGCCGTCGTGCTGACGGAACTCTTCCCCGACATTCTGTTGGTTCGGAGTACGGGGATCGTCATCAAGCTGAACGTGTGCTAGAACTCGGAGGTGCCGTAGTTTCGGTGCTTGATCGGTCGGGCCATGAAGACGTACGACTACATCAACCGCGTTGTTTTAACGCTTCCGCTTTCGGTCTACGAGGGTACGTGGACAACACTCTTCCCTCTCCTTGCTACGCATCACCATGATCTTGCGTGTGCGTAGGAATTTTTTTGAAATTACTACTTTCCCCAACAGAAGGGCGCATCGGACTCCGCCTGCTCCTGCCCGAGGAACGCCCGGTTGGCCTCCACATAGGCCTCCAGGATGGCCTGCTACTCCGCCATCTCGTCGGATTGGACGACGGCGAACTCCGCCTCCGCCTGCTCCAAGTTGAAGGTCAGCACCCGCTGGTCCGACTCCTTCACCTCCATCGGAGCCATCTCCTCCTCTTCCTCTTCCCCCGACTGCTCCTCCTCCTCCTTCTTCGGTTCACACCACGGCGACGGACGCGGCGTCCTGGGACCACCGGGTTTTCGGGCGCTTCCCCATGGGACCCCGTCGTTAGACCGACGTGGCGGGCGTGCCCGGGCGCCCCATATCCACCCCATATTTGGGCAGGATATGGAGGGTGCCGGTCAGCCTGGACGTTTGAGGGGCCCGTCCGAGTCAAAAAATCATGACCGGGTGGCCCGCCCAGGCATATGAAACAGGTTTGAGAGGTCCGGATGTAGATGCTCTTAGCTTGATCGATGCTATTTCAGTGCCAAGCACGGAACAACACACGTGATCAGCAGATTATTGAACCCGCTGGTGAATGTAAGACACATTTGACATCATAAATGATACAACCACATGCTAACGATTGTGACAGGATCCGCTACAACACCTTATGAATATTCTACAATTTTGTATTAGGGTGTGGCTAATTAGAAACCTGTATGTAGATATTCTTATTATCTTATACCATTCAATTTAGAGATACATATAAATATACTTAAGGATATATGCATATACACTATAGTCATGCAAGGCCAAAACTAATCCAAAAATGTGGTTATATAACTTTTATTATTTTCTCATGCTTAAGAGGATTTTGATTTGAATATCTTTTGAGGTGGAGTATGTTGAAAAGTAATATATATATATATATATATATATATATATATATATATATATATATATATATATATATATATATATATATATTAAAATATGGTTAAATTTAGCACGAAATTTTACATACGACCATGAATTGACAAAAACAACTCACAAACAATTATAAAAGTTTAATATAAATAATTAGTTAATGTAATCTTGCAACAAAATGGGTTCAGGTGGTAAATGCAGCGGACCTCATTTTTCTAAGCACCTCAACAATAAAAATGAGGACTAATGTGTGAACGGTTAATAGTCACTGTCAACCTGAGATTTTACTGTCGAGGCGGTGAGCTCCAACAACCACGTGATCTCGACGAGATATTGTTAAATTGGTCTACCACCAGCACATCCAGATCTACCACCACCAATTCGTGTCGCTGCCGTCGAGAAAAAGGATGAGAAGCGTGATAAATTTCTTCCGCTTCCAAAATCACATGCCGCGGGAAAATAATTAGCTCTAGTTTCCAATTATAATGACCAACTTTTAAATTGAAGGAACAGCATAATGAGTTTGAATTCAGATTTGATCTAGATTAAGGAAACAACATATGCTAGGGAATATCCATCCCCCGTTAGCTAGTATAAGATATGCATTTACTGTATGACAAAGTTCTCTCATGAATGGAACGAGCTTACATGCTATAGGCAAAAATAGACCGGCGAAATGGTACAGTAAAGAAGCGAGAGTATGTGAGCCGTTTGATGTTTGTAACTGTACTTCATATATGGACCATTCGTTGACTGAATCGGCGTCTTTACTTACTAAACCTTAGAGACACAGTAACATGCCTAACAATGTGCCACTAGTAGAAAACAGGGCATTTGTCCCAGTTCGTAAGGGTCTTTAGTTTCGGTTCATGAACCGGGACTAATGGGTCGTTACTAATACCTCCCCCCTTTAGTCCCGGTTCTTACACGAACCGGGACAGATGTGCATCCACGTGGCCGCTGCCGGCAGCCCAGGCAGGGGGGCCTTTGGTCCCGGTAGATGACATAAACCGGGACCAAAAGGCTTCCACGCGTCAGCAGCTGGCTAGAGCTGAGGTTTTTCTTTTTTTAAAAAAAGTGGCTGGTTTAGGGGTTTAGGGGGTTATTTTTAGGTTGTTATTAGCTAGCTAATAGAGAGAAGTGTCCTCTCTTATATCTTCGTCCTTGGTTTACCAACGCTACTGCTATGTTCATTTCACCCGCAGATATATAATAACTCATGCATGCTCGCTTCATACATCATAATATATAATAACAAGTCCTACTAATCATGCATCATCATACAACTTCTACTCGTTATTAATAATAAGTCATACGATCATCATCCTCATAGTCATCAAACCCAACCCTACATAATTGTTCTTAGCACATGATCATCGAGATCGTAGGACCTAAACACCCTTAAGGTAAAATAGCATAAAACAATATAGACCCTGACTCTCCATTATGAAGAATGGAGATCATCCTGTCTCCAATTCTTGCGCTTCGCTTCCTTTTGCTTCCAAGAAGCTCCTTACGACTGTCCATACATTTTTTCCGTTCTTTGATTGTCATGTCTCCACTTCTTTTAGAAATCCGGTATGGACAGTTGAGATTCGTAGGATGACCTGGATATATGTTCAAAACATGAAGGCTGCCATTCTGATACATCAAATGAGGCACACAATCCTCTGAGATTCTCTGTTGAAAAACATAGTAATAACTTCGTAGTTAGCAATGATGTACTAGTTTTAGAAGTATGCAAAAAGGTGCACGGATGTCGTAATAGTAAAAAATCTTACCAGGGTATCTTCATGGTAGTTACCGTAGTTCAACACGTGCACTAGTGGCACGTATTGACCATAATGTTGAGGAGTTCGATTGTAGACATTGTAATTCTCAAGATCAGTACAAAATGTGATCAGATGATGTTTCTCCTTATAATTTAATTCGGATCCATCGGTGTAGTGGGTTTTGTCTACCATCTTCCGCACATTCTTTGAACAATCAAAATAAGCTGTCAATGGAAATAAGCTGTCAACTATTTTGAAATAAACAATATAAATTACTTAATAACTATGTTAAGCTCACATGGGGGAAGAATTGGAGGTGTATCCACGAGGACCCAAATCTCCATATTGTCTTGCTCGATTGTAGGATCACCAAGATCCATGGTGACAAGCATACCCTTATCAAAACCATACATCTTGCAAAGTGCTTCCCAATTTTTGCAACCAAAATGGGTTACACTCTCAGCATTGTACAGCTTTACTTGAAAATCCACACCATGATGGGTCCTTACGAGAATTTTTTTGGTTTCCATACTTTCATGGTCTTCAAAACCCATCCTCTCCAAGACATAGCGTCTTGCATAGCATGGGATAAGCTAGTCGAATTGGAAAAGATGAAAAATACACGTTAAAATAGTTGAAGTTGTGCTTAATTACGAAAAAAACTATTGTCGTTGTTGCGTACCATATGAACATCGAAGGTCTCCTCGAGCTTAATGCTGAAGCGCCGATCTTCGTCCAGCTCAATGAACCTATCGCACATACCTCGGTCGTCGTGGCACCAGTCGCACTCCCCCGGGCGGTTTTCGTCGTCCGAGTACGACATTTCCGGGCTATGTTCATAATATGAGCATTCAATAAAGTAGTTCCGGGAATGAAGGAGAAGCTACCCCCACGATTTTAGCATTCAAAGTAGGAATACTTTTCCAATATGAGCATTCAATAAGCAAAACCATATCATAAAATAAAGTATTCAAATTAGCATGCATGCATTCAATTATAAGCAAAAATACATCATCTCTTGTGTCCGTACATCGTCGAATATTATCACTAATACTCCTCGAATATTATCATACATATAGCATCACTAATACAGCTAGAACCGTAGCGCCCGACGGGTATCGTCGCGGGCGGTGGACACACAAAGATAAGGAACCATCACAGGATCATAGCTCCAGTGAGATCCCTGAAGAACCTGTTAGGTATTGTCGAACCTGCCCTCCAATGCAACCATGTAGCGACGGACGTGCTCGTCCTCCTCGCGTACACGGTGACGTACCACCTCCGCGGTGTCCGGAAGTCACGACACCGTCACTGGCCCACACGACTGCCACCAAACAAGGATCGGGTCAACAACGGGCTGCCTCCTCACCAACCTACGTCCCCCAGAAGGTAGTATCTCCCAATACCAGCCCGGCGGAGTCCAGTCCCGAACATGGCCCTGATCAAGCAGGCCTCCACCGCCGAGTCGACGACGACGAGGATGCGGGATAGGCATCGCCGACGTCGATGCGGGAACTACTTCTATATATATTTAAATAAAGTAGTTTTATTAATTAAATCAACTAGTTCAACTACTAAACACTTACTATAAATAAATAAAGTAGTACTTACTAAAAACAAACTACTTCTATATATAGTAAAATAAAGTAGTTTATTAAATCAACTATAGCTAGTTCAACTATATATTAAGCACTTACTATGAATTATCATAAAGTAGTACTTACTAAAAATAAACTAGTTTAACTATAGTTCTATTATTTTTCTAACTAATTATATTAAACACTTTCTCTTCTTATTTTTTCCTTTTTCCTCTATTCTAAATATGAACATATTCATAAATGACTTCTATCATTCAAAATAAATTGACAAAGAAAATTCTATGAACAAAAAATCATTAAAATTCTATGAACAAAATTACAACAGAAAAAAATCAAAAATTTTATGAACAGAAAAAATCATAAAAATTCTATGAACAGAAAAAATCATAAAATTTGACATATTCGATCTTTGCATATATATGAACATACAAACATGCATATATATGAACATACAAACATCTTTGCATAAAAATTCTATTAATAGAAAAAAATCTAACACAATATGAACAAATTAATTACACAATATGAAAATAAATCTGACAGAAAAATCTATGAACTACACATCTAACAAAAAAAACTACAAAACTACAAAAAAATCTAACAAAAAAATTACTACACATCTAAATTAGTTGCTCACGGCGACGGTGTCGGGGACGGCGACGGCGACGGGGAGGTGCGGCGTGTGGGCGGTGGCGACGGTCGACGGTGAGGTGGCGGTGGGCTTGGTGGGCAGGGGCGGCGGCAAGGGGGCAGGGGGGGCGGCGGGGCGGGGGGGGGGCGCGCGACGCGTGGCGGCGGCGACGGCCGACGGCGGCAAGGCGGAGACGGACGGGCAGCCTGGACGCGTCGGGCGGCGGGGAAGAAGGAACTGAACCAAAAACTTCATGAGTGCCGCTTATATAGGCAGAGCATTGGTCCCGGTTCATGGCACGGACCGGGACAAATGCCACCTTTTGGTCCCGGTTGGTGACCAAAGGCCTCTTTTCAGCAGCCCAAAGGGCGGCAAACAGAGGCCTTTAGTCCCGGTTGGTCGCATCAACCGGGACTAATGCGGCCCTTTAGTCCCGATTGGTGGCACCAACCGGGACCAAAGGTCGTGTGCTGGAACTGGCGCGGTGCGGTGCTATGTTTAGTCCCACCTCGCTAGCCGAGAGGGGCTCGGAGTGGTTTATAAGCCCTGCCGAACCAACCACTTCGAGCTCCTCTCTACTGCAGGCTTACGGGCCTAAAATCCTTCTCTAAGCTTATGGGCCTATTGGGCCTACTGCGGGCCTGCATCCTGGCCCTAGTAATGGGTTTCTAGTCGTATGCAGGCCGTGGTGGCCCTGTAGGTGGCACTTTTTTAATTTTTCCCAGTGTTCTTGCTTTCTTTTTGTTTTTAATTACTTATTTATTTTCTTTTACGATAATTCTTTTTGCTATTAAAGTTTGTAACAAAATTCTAATTACTTATTTATTTTCTTTTATGATAATTCTTTTTGCTATTAAAGTTTGTAAACAAAATTCTAATTACTTATTTATTTTCTTTTATGATAATTCTTTTTGCTTTTAATGTTTTGAACAGAATTCTAATTAATCATTTATTTTCTTTTATGATAATTCTTTTTGCTTTCAATATTTTGAACATAATTCTAATTACTTATTTATTTTCTTTTAATTTGCTATTAAAGTTTGTAACAAAATTCTAATTACTTATTTATTTTCTTTTATGATAATTCTTTTTGCTTTTAATGTTTTGAACAGAATTCTAATTACTTATTTATTTTCTTTTATGATAATTCTTTTTGCTATTAAAGTTTTTAACAAAATTCTAATTACTTATCTATTTTCTTTTATGATAATTCTTTTTTGCTTTTAATGTTTTAAACAGAATTCTAATTACTTATTTATTTTATTTTATGATAATTCTTTTTGCTATTAAAGTTTTTAACAAAATTCTAATTACTTATCTATTTTCTTTTATGATAATTTTTTTGCTTTTAATGTTTTAAACAGAATTCTAATTACTTATTTATTTTCTTTTATGATAATTCTTTTTGCTATTAAAGTTTGTAACAAAATTCTAATTACTTATTTATTTTATTTTATGATAATTCTTTTTGCTTTTAATGTTTTGAACAGAATTGTAATTACTTATTTATTTTCTTTTATGATAATTTTTTGCTATTAAAGTTTGTAACAAAATTCTAATTACTTATTTATTTTCTTTTATGATAATTCTTTTTGCTTTTAATATTTTGAACAGAATTATAATTACTTATTTATTTTCTTTTATGATAATTCTTTTTGCTATTAAAGTTTGTAACAAAAGTTGGTCCCGGTTCAAGCCACCAACCCGGGACCAATGATGGTGGGCCAGGAGCGAGGCTCATTAGTCCCGGTTCGCCCCACTAACCGGGACCAAAAGGTCCAGACGAACCGAGACCAATGGCCCACGTGGCCCGGCCGGCCCCTAGGGCTCACGAACCGGGTCCAATGCCCCCATGGGTCCCGGTTCTGGACTGAACCGGGACTAATGGGCTGAGCTGGCCTGGACCTTTGCCCCTTTTTCTACTAGTGTGCATGCATATAAAAATACCAGAGGGGTGGCTGTTCTTGACACACGCAATGGCTCTGATAGGAAACAAATGATGGCGACTACCCTATGCCAAACTGCCAAACCTTTTGAGGGAGGGCGCCGCTGGCTCGAGCCGAACTGTCTCGTTACGTGATGTGTGGAGACATAAGCATGATTGTTTTGACGTTAAAAAATGGATTCATGAGGGGTTACTTGCCAACTTTTTTTGTCAACCACACATAAAGGTGTCAACTTTTGGTAACTCTTGGCATTCCTAAGTTTTGGCTTGCCAACGCATTGGCTAGTCAAATTCTGATAGCAAACCAATCATGCTTGCACGATGTCAACAATCACATCCAACAAGTCGGCGTGATAAAGCCCGTCGCTGCTCGGTGGGACCGATGTGAAGTTACTAGCATAAAACCAGTACAATCACGTAAGTCCTCATCCGGAAACCACCACAATACATTATTGTGCCAAAAATCACCAGTTTCCTGTAAATATATTTTAAGAAAGCATTTCGTTTTTATGGCAAAAAAGTCATACATTAGAGTCAACCAACCTTTACATAAATTCAAATTACACACCATATATTGGTGAAATCGGAGTAAATAGCATAAAGCTACCAGTTTACAGGCTAGGGTTCCAAAAAACTACCGGTTTTTAATTTTTCTCAGATAACTACCAAATGAGCGGTCGGCCGTTTCAAAAAACCCTAATCATAGAGTGCTTTGAAATTGATCGCGATTATGACAGTTGGGACCCGCATGTAAGAAAACCGTTAGTTTGACCGTTTGTTTGACTGTTAGCTTACGTGTGGGGTCCGCATGTCAGTGTCCTTTGTCATATTCTAAAATAAAAGATATGTTCTCAGAAAAAAGCAATCGGGTCCCTGGATGTTTTTAGAAAAAGCAATCAAGTCCCTGGATGTTTTCAGAAAAAGCAATCGGGCCCTTGAGGATAACTCGCCCACAGACGACGCCGGTAGCTCGCCGGCGGCCAGCTCACGGCAAGGCGAACGAGGCGGCTCGGCCGCCGCGTTTCAAGACGAGCCGGGCGACCGACCGGGTGGCTGGGTTCCCGCCGACCGCCGCCGCTGCTCCACAGCCATGGCGCGAGGGCCCGTGCTCTTGGCGCGGCGGCTGAGCCACTGGCCATGGCGCGGCGGCTGAGCCTCGGGCCATGGCGCGGCTGGTGTCGCCCCGTGCTCCTTGCCCCAGCTGGTGGCGGCCCATTCTCATTCGCGCAGTTGGCGGCGACCCTTGCTCCTGGGCGCCACGGGCGCGCTCCTGGCCATGGCGCACGGATGGCAGCGACCCGTGCTCCTGCGCTGCAGCTGCTCCTCCGCGCGACCTTCGTTCCCGCCGTCGTCCTTGTCTTACCGATAGACGGATGGTGGAGGTGGCCGTCGGCGAGTGGGGGTAGTCGGGCAGGGGGAGGAAGAAGAAAGAGCCAGAGGAGAGAAAAGAAGATAGAGGAAGAAGAGACCACTTACACGTGGGTCCCACATGTAAGGTAACAGTCAAACAAAACGGTCAAACAAACGGAGTGTTTAGGGGTGGGCCCGACCTGTCATAAAACAGTTTAAATCGCTAGCAACGAATGTTTTGGGTTTTTTGAAACAGCCGACCGCTCGCCTGGTAGTTATCTAAGAAAAATTAAAAACCGGTAGTTTTTTGGAACCCTAGCCTGTAAACTGGTAGTTTTATGCTATTTACTCGTGAAATCGACACCATCTTCTTCACGCACTTGCTTTGCGGTGCGTCGTGATCGAAGCTCGATGCCCTTCAAAACATCATCAAAGCTAGGGAAACATTATTGATGCAACGACGAGAAGTCAATGGTCAGGGCCAGAAGATGTTGCGAACAAGGATTCAATAAAAACATTATGGTCCCAAAGAAAAGGGATGCAGAGGGTTGGATGACGACCCCGACAGATCTAAGGAGACATAACCTCACAAGCTCCCCGACGATGCGAAAGTTGGCCAAATGCTCATCAGTCAAAGAAGGAGCCACATTACCAAGACACAAAGGGAAGGACATTTCCAAAACCAAACACACCAGAGAGGCTACGAGGATGTAATAACACGATGCTTCACTATGCAAACACTACTGGAATCGGCTCGTATTATCTCCAGTGCCTACCATTTGCCGACTGTGCATTCTGTCGGGCACTTGACAAAGCGCCACCTAAACCGAGTGCATATGCATGTAAAATACTTGGCCAAACCAAAACGTTCGGCAAAACCCATTTTTTGTCGATCATGCAGCATAAAGAAAGAAACTCGGCAAAAGCTGGCACTCAGGAAAGCCACTCTATGCCGAGTGTCCTACAGATGGCACTCGGCAAATCAGGTGACACGTGTACAGCGTCTCCGTGGTTGACGGCGGAAGCCTTAGCTCCACAGGTCGTGGTACATCACAGCGTGCAGCCAGAGCTTCATATCCACAGACCATTGGCATGCGAGAACGAACACGGAGGTGTGTTTGATTGCGTTCTCATCTCAACATAGTTGTTCCCTCTTCATATATGTTTATTTCAACACCCCTCTTCATGCATGCTCCTAGTGTATTTGTGTTCTACTAGTGTGGACTCATGCACCCTTCATACACTCTACCAAACACCCAAAAGTGGGTCGAGAAGGAAACTTTTGCTCTCATGCACCCTTCGTATACCCTACCAAACAAACCCTAAGGTTGACTTTCGGCCTTTAGCGGTTGAGTGACGATTTCCTCTCTTCTCTTCTGGGACTTGTATCTCCGCGTAAATCGCTTCCCTCTGAATCTACCAGACTCTTATCTTTTGAACTTAGTTGCCAGAAGGAGAGCCAGCTGCTCAAGTAGCTACAGAAGGGCAACGGCATGCAGGGCCGGGTTAATCCTCCTTAATTTTCTAAAAAAAAATTAAAAAAAAACGGGAAGCAGATAACACATGCAGTACTGACATTGAATGACCCTGAATGAACACAGGTAAAATCTACACACAATGATAAGAGTAAGACCACCTTATTTATATTTTATTCAACAAAAAACTTGTAATCAGATGAATCGACAGGTTCCACGGAAACAGAAAGGAAGAAAAACAACGCTGAACTACACAAGCGCTAACACAACCAAACGGGCTTCCACTGCCTCCTTCCTACTGGACAACTGACATAGAGCCAGCCAACCCATCAGTGTTGCTGCGGATGGCCTCGTCCTCCACGGCGCCCTCCTTGTCCTTCTCCTCCTCCCTCCGGGTCCGGGATGACAATCCAGCCAATACTCCTGCGCAACGCAAGGCGCATGCGTGCTTCCCTTCAGAATGACGTGCGCTCTAAGAAAAACCAACTGCCAAACTACGAATCGAGGTCCATTCCACACCGTCGCGTTTGTCCGCGAGGAGCCGGGCTTCTTTGACGTGCCGGCCTCCACAGGGGCCGTAGATCTCGGCCGGGACGTTCGCGATGGAGAAGCCGGTGACGAGAAAAGCCGGGAAGTCGTCGAGGAGGCAGAGGCACGGGGTCACGCCCGCCGCCGCCGCTGCCAGGGACGAGTCCACCCCGGACCGCACCACCTCGCAGCTGGCGCCGCCGCGGTCCTTCTCTGTGACGGGGTACGGGATGCCGTTGATGTGAAGGGCCAGCGTCGCGGTGTCGCAGGACTCCGGCTCGTGGCCGGCGACCTCGGCGGCGAGGAGGCCAACTCCTACGGCCAAGAGGAGGAGGAGGAGGAGGTGACGGTGGACGTGGGAGCGCTCCATTGTTGGGTGTCTCGCTTTTGCCGTGGGCTAGCTAAGCTACTGGATGTGGAACGCTTTGCTTTGCGTGTAGCGTGTAAATAGTGTATTCGACTGGGCTAGCGTTTGATGGATCATCCAACTAGTGCTTCTAGCCGGCCCGTACTTGGATGCACGAGGCTCGAGGCATGATCAACTTGGAAGAAGGTTGATCGATGCTCCCTAAGACGATGACCGCACGCGAAGCCGGGGTAGCAGCATGCACCCACTGCATGCGGCCCGCCGGACCCACGGCCGGCTGCATCAGCATGCCCAGCACTGCATGCAGATGCGGCCGGACCCAGCTTTTATGCGGACAAAGACCCACCAAAGATCGTAACCAAAGCAGTCGGCAAGGTTGGAGGTGCAAGGTGCTCCTTGAAAAGCAAGTCTGGTAACTGCACGAACATGGCGTTAAGAGCATCTCCAACAGGCGCCCGCGCGCTAAAATCTGGTTTACGGCGCGCCCATCACTAGGTTTGACGCGTTTTGCGCGCTTGCTCCGTGATGAAGCGCTAAAAAAGCGCAGCAGCTCCAAAGAGAGCGCTAAAATGCTGACGCCCACGAGCAGCCGGCGTACATATTTGTTCTTATTTTGGGCACAAATTTCATACATCAACACAAAACACATGATATATATTGAATAAAACATCATTCCAACCAAGTTCGTGCCCAAAAGTTCATGCCCACAAGTTCAACTTCATGCCCACAACATAGTTAAACCAAGTTCAACATGCAAACCAAGTTATGATGACACAAACGAAAGGCACAAGAATCAAGCCTCGTCCTCGTCTTCGTCTTCATCCTCATCTTCCTCCGATTCATTCGACTCCTCTGAAAACGATTCTTCCTCCTCCTCTTCATTGTTGCGCGCAGTATCCTCATCACGTGAAGCTCGGAAGGTGTTGCCAACATCTTCAACGGCATCTTCATACGAAGGTGGCAGACCGGCGCCCGGAGGTGCACCCATGCCCTCAATGAGAGACGCAAAACTCATGCCACCCATGCCACCCATGCCGTCCAAGCCGCCCGGAGGTGCTCCAAAGCCACCCATGCCTCCCATGGTCTCTATGGTAGCTCCAAAGCCACCCATGGCGCCAAGGCCACCGGCACCCATGCCGCCAAGGCCACCGCCACCCATTGTGCGAATCATGGCTCTTTTTTGGATCAAGACTTCTTCACGGGCAAGGTTGACATACTCCTTTTGCGCATAATCGAACAAAGATGTGTCCAAGAAGAACAAGTGCTTCTCCCATTCCAACAACTTAGCTCACTCCTCCATGCCCACCTTCCGCTCCTCCAATGCCACTTTCCTCTCCTCGGCGGCCACCCTCCTCTCCTCGGCCTCCAACCTCCTCTCCTCGGCCGCGGCATCTTGATTCTTTGCCATTTTCCTCACCTCGTTGGCTTCTCTTCTTGCGTTGACAATTGCTTCCATAGCATTTTTGATCTCATCATCTCCTTTCCTCTTCTTCTTTTCTTTTGCGTCTTTCTTCGTGCCATCCGGTCGTTTTGGCTTCGAGTATGAAACCGAGTTTGGGGTGGGGCTTCTCTTGCCATCTTCACTTGATGCATCATCCTCATCATCATCTTCCAAATCAATTGTTCGCTTGCGTTTTTTGCTCAAATCCAAATCATCAATATCCTCACGCTTCTTTCATTTCTCATCATCCTTCAATACTTCATAGCAATGAGGCAAGGTAAATGGCTTTCCTTTCTTGATCTTCCCCTTCTTGGTCCTCTTCTCCTCTCCTTTGAACAAGTTTTGTGCAATATTCATCTACATGAAAACAAAACAAGTTAGCACAAGAAACACCAACAACAAGCATGATGTGAACACGAGGAATGATGAAATGACACTTACCTTATCACCATCATTGGTGCCACTTGGGTTCAACTTGTCAACCGCTTTTTGTGCGGCCGCCCATTGTTGACAATCCCTATTGATGGTCGACCACCGGGAGCGAAGTGATTGTGCGGAGCGGTCAATTCCACTCATGTTGCGAAGATCAAAGTGTTCTTTCATCCGGAGCCAATAAGCATCTCTACTTTGATCACCTCCAACGGATGGATCCCTCGACATGTCCAACCAAGTTTTGCATAGCACAACGTCTTCGTTGTTGGTGTAGTTGCCTCCTCTTCCTTTCGGTGCGTCGACAATGCCCTCACCATCCTCGTCCACCTCGAAATCATGGTCTTCAAAATGCATGTCATTGGTTTGAGACAAATGCGAATTGTTCGAGCCAACACCCATAGTTGACATGTATGCATCATCGTTTGCACTACAAGTATATAGAACAATGCAATAAGCTATCTATATGTATGCATTCAAAAAATAAAGAAGGAAAAAAAGTTCGGGAAATTTTTCACCTTTGGGGCATATTGTCGAACACATGGTGCACGTCGGCCGCCGGCTCAACAAGTGAGCTCGCCGGCGCTTCGGTAGCCGCCGCGCTCGTCACACGCCCTGCAAGCTTCTTCCTTGGTGCCTTCGAGGTGCCGGAGCCGTCCGCCGCCTTGTTCTTCTTCGCGGATGTCTTGCCCTTCTTCGGCCGTGCCGCATTTGGGAGCTTCGAGGGGTGTGCACGTGGCTTCATCACGGCGGGCGCCGGCGCGACGCCACCAGCCGCCGAGGTCATCCGCGGCGACATGAAGAGGCCGCGTGTGAGGCCGATGCTCGGAGGAGCTCCGGCGGAGGCGTGGCCAACGCTCCCAGCGCTAGGGTTTGCGGCGGCGGCGACAGCGCTGGAGGGTTAGTGGCTGTAGGATGGGGTGAGGGGGGTGCCAGCGCGTGCGTCCATCGGGTCAGCTCGCCGGCGCCGGCGCGTGCGGGGCGAAGGTGGCGTGGGGGGGAGAGTGCGGCGGGAGCGCTCGTGTGTGCCGCACACGGAAGCTGGCGCCCCAAATACGCAGCGCGCGATAGCGATTCGGACCGCGTGCCCAACTCTATATGCTGCGCACGCGGTTATTGCGCGCTCGCTGGAGACACACTAGCGATTGCGCGCGCGCTAAAATGGGTAAATTTGCGGCGCAACGCTTGTTTAGCGCGCCTGATGGAGATGCTCTAACTAAACCACATCCACCGAGATCGCAGTATGCCTCGGTCGCTTGAGCACAGGGCAATGATGTAAAGCGTGCTTTAATTGTTGCAGCTGTGACAGAAATGAATCGCCGTGCACTCACCTTGGAAACATGATCATCTGAACAACATTTGAAACACCAAAGATCGGTTCGTTTTCCTTTAAAGGCCGAACGTGGAAGAGAAACATAGGCGCCTTCCTGCTCCAGCATCGCTCTCGCTAGCGACCGGGAGGAACCCTAGCCGCCGCAGCCCTGATCCTTTCCCCTCGCCGCCGCCTAGTGACGCCTCCAGGCGAAACCCGGCTGGCGGTGGTGGCGGTGGGGCCTCTTCTTCCCCTCCCCTCATCCACCACGGCTGGCGTGAGACGGCCGGTCGAGCGGGGGCACTGGGCTGTTGCGGAGCCAGCGGCGCAGCGGCATGCTCTTTGTTCGACGGCAAAGGTGCCTGGTGGTGACGTGCCGGCAAGCAGGGAACGCCTACAGTGTGGCGGCCCCGGGATGTCCTAAACTGGGCAGTGGCGTGCTGGCGCGAGTCCGGCCAGATCCACTCGGATCCGCTCCTGGATGGCAGTGGGCGGCGCGAGGTGATGGCAGGGGTCCATCGTGGCCTCTGCGTGGGGTAGTCTGCAGCGGCGCTGCTACGGCCACGGTGGTCGACTGGGTTTGCACGCGGCGACTGGGGGTCTCTCCGGCAGTGGTTCGTCTGCCTCGGTTTCGGGTGGATGTCTTCCTCCATTGTTGATACAAGGGATCTTGGCGGAGGGCGGCAGGGATGCCCCCATCCGTAACGTCGTTGTGTCGTGCGTTGAGCAGTAAGCTGCCGGAGATCTCCCTGCCCCGGTCTAGCCGTCGAGGCTGCCAATCTTGCCAAGGTGCCTGCTTTGGGACGGAAGAGAGGTCTTTTTCCCATGCCGATCAACCGCGATCGTTTGGTGTGTCATCGGTTGGGGGACGGCCTCGGATGTCGGGCAGCGGCCCTGGTGGTGGGAGCCGGAGTGCTTATGGATGGAGTACTCGGCTTGGACATTGTCCAGTGACCATGGCCGTGTGGGCTGCGTGGTACCTGGGGTGTGATTCGGTCGTGATGATGCGGTGAGGACCGACCGGGGTGAAAACCCGCTTTGACTTGTCAGGCCGGTGGCGTGTTGGCGTCATCGCGGTACTTATTGGTCGTCTTGTTGCTCCGAGGGAAACCCTGATCCTTGGATTGGGTGATGGTGGCGCTCCGGTGTCACGCCCTTCCTGAAGGCGCCGTATAAGAGCCCGCCTTTCGTCATTCACGGCTTCGTCTCATTGCGCTGGCATGTCCATGGGTGAGAGCCCCGGCGGCTCTGTAGTGTTTTGTTGCTTAGAGCATTTTGGGGTAGTGTTGTTGTTTCAGCGTCTATGTTCCAGCCTTGGATGTGTGTGTGTGTGGTGGACTGTTGTTGATGATGGCTGCTTTATCTATAAAGCTGCTTTATACATAAAAAGCGGGGGAAGCCCTTTCGATATGATCAAAGGCTGAACAGGCCTCTGTTCTGAAGAAAAAAGGCACCAACATCGTTGAAGGCTTTTATACGAGGATCACGGTCGATAATAACTATATAAGATAACAACAACACTATGGAAAACACCAAACAAGTTGGACTTGATAACCACAAAGTGATTCTCTTTATTCTTACTCATTCATAGAAGCTGAGCAGGGAGCTCACATATGCATGGTTGCATGTCAATCCTAATCATATGGGTAATCATAGGAGGCGTCATGATGATGCACGGCGGCACGCATCAGAGGCTGGTCCACGGCGGGGCAGTATCGGGCGTTGTCAATGGTCGCCAGGTTGCACTGCCCCGGCGCGACGAGTAACGTGACGAAGCCCCCCTGCAACTCCCCGGGGCATCCGGGCAGCTCCATGAGGCCGCTCGCACTAGGACGAGACGACGGAGACGACAGCCCTTTGAAGTAGCTCAGCGCCTCACACCGGCACTGCTGCGGGATGCCTGCGAGCTCCTGGCAGCACCGCAACTTGGCGTTGTATGGGCGGCCGGGGGAATACGGCGACGAGGAGGCTGACTCGGCGGCTAGCGGCGATCCGGGGCCGGGGGTGAAGACGCCACAGATTTGTTGCGCCACGTAGTCGCGGCAGCTTGGAAGCAGCAGGTCGTCGCTCGGAAAACCGATCCCCGGGAAGCAGTCGCCGTTGCCGGCGGCGGCGTTGGCGGCAAAGATGGAGGCCAGGGCGGCGGCCAAGAGGAGGAGGTTGCAGCTGGACTTGGACGCCATGCTATTCTAGCTAGGTCCAGTTCGCTGGTGTAAGCTAGACGAGGAGCACACTTGCTTGCATATATACCCAAAGGAAATGTAAGAGCGGCGGAGCGGAAAGCGTTAACCAAATTTGTTGTGTCATACAGTATAATGATGATTATGATGCGCTGGAGTGCACGTAATTAGCTTGTTGGAACGGAGTTTGGAGGGAAATGCAAGCTGGATTTTGCGTGAAATATAGCGAGAGATCATTTGCACTCGATCGAGCCTAGCTTTTCTGGTCGTGGTTGACGTGGCATTCGTTTCTTCTTTTGTTGAGTTGTCGTCGGGACTTAAAGTGGAAATTCAACTAAGCTAGATGATGAGTGTGAGTGCTGCTAAACCAATGCAACAACAGGCGGAGTTTGTTTTTGTATGTTGTGGGCAAACATGTGACGACTCTTGTGTGTGAGGAACTTTTGCAGAGCATTGCTTTTCCAACCACCACCTCATTCTCGGTTCGAAAGGCCCACCGTATCTCTAGGTCGACAATTTAACCAATATAACAGTTATATATCACTAAATATATACCATTAGACACTTCAAATGTTATTTTTCTAAGTGTGTGGTTTTTACGAAATATAATTTGATATAAATTATATTACATTGGTCAAAATGATGATCTAGGGATACGTGCAGTCCTTTTAAACCGGAAAAGAGGAGGGAGTACCATGTGTTCCACGCACATGTGCGAGCATCGTCTCTATTCACTAGTGTTTTGACTGTGTCTAAGAAATTAATTTATGTTTCACCGATAGAGATCGAGAAGCTAAATGTTCCTTTTTGATGTGCACATAGGGTTTTTTTTGCGCATATAATTCTCGCTGACTTTAAATGTATACTATTTTATCTCCCATTACAACGCACGCGCATATGTGCTAGTAGATCTAAATTGACGAGTGGAGACTTACAAGGTGTAGATTGGATCGGTACAAATCTAGGTCACACGAGTGTAGTTCCGTAGAAGGAGATGATATTTGTTGCGGGCTATCGAGGCCATTAACAAGGTTCAGAGAGTGATGAGGTGTAGAATAGATCCGTAGAAAGCTCACCAGAATTAAATACTCCCTTCGTTTCTATTTAGTTCGCATATTAGCTTTGGTCAAAGTCAAGCTTTCTAAACTTTGACCAATTTTATAAACAAATATATGAACATATACAATAACAAATAAATACAATTAGATTTGTTATTGAATGTACTTTCACATCGTATAAATTTGTTACGGTAAATGTTTGTATTATTTTCTATGAACTTGGTCAAACTTTACGAAGTTTGACTGTTTGACTTCAGTCAACACTAATATGCGGAGTAAATAAAAATGGAGGGAGTACTAATATTCTAGTGTTTATGTTGTCAAATGTACTCTCCACTAATGAATGGTTAGGATTAAACACTAATCTTACCTTATATTGAATAAGTTGTGGAAAATTAATTAAATTTCCTCAAAGTGTTTTTTGTCTCAAATGGAGTAGTTGGATAATGGCTACGGATGAGCCCAAGATACTTATGAGATCTTTGTAAATTTCCATATACAAGGATGAAGATGTGTTGTGCAAGTTCAAGGAGTTGTGTACGACTGAGACTTTCTTGCAAGTAGCGATGCTTAAATTTGTCCAGATAATACCCACTATCGTTGCATATTTCAGTTATAAGATATGGCAAAGGGGCGTCAAAATAGATTTCCTTATGACAATCTAAGCGAGGACATGTATATGATTCAGCCTGAAGGTTTCATCGGTCCAAAGAATGTGATGAAATATGCAACTTTAGAAACCCATTTGTGGATTCAACATGCATCTCAGAGTTGGTACTTTTTGTTTTGATGAGATAGTCGAAGGGTTCGGCTTTATAAAAAGACAAAGAAAAAGCTTGTGTACACAAAAATTCAGTGGAGCTTAGTTGCATCTCTAATACTCCCTCCGTTCCATAATATAAGAACGTTTTTGACATTAGTGTAGTGTTAAAAACGTTCTTATATTTTGGGACAGAGGGAGTATTATGTATGTGGTTGACCGATGGCATAATACTGTTAATGCTAGAATCTATAACAGCATCACTAAATATACAGTTTTTTCCGATGAAGTACTTAGGAGAAAGAGCATAGGTCTTTAAAACTAAAACCTGCAGAGATATATCGAAGTTGCTAATTGGATTAAGCCGGGCGTATGCCAAGAGTTTGAACACATCAATACATTCCGCATCAATATATGTATGCTAAGGGTTTGAACGCATCAATATATATTTGTTTTTAGTCATTTTAACTATGCATTTCTTACAATAAAATCCATTACTAGCAGGTCGCAAATCACACACAACTTCGCAGGTAGTGCAGTTAAGTTCCAGCACACCTGAAGATGACACAAAAGTTTCCACTCTCATTCATTTCACAGGTTCAGATGGATGCGAATTTTTTGTCTATGGGGACATATGTACCCTATATGGAAAAAGAAATTAGTAATTCAACAAAAAGTCGAAAATTTCTGAAAATATTTTTGAAATGAACTTGACCTTCTATTGTACTCGTGAGAAAAAAAATCCCTTTGACTTCTTTTCAAAAAAGACAAACTTTTGGCTAAAATAGTGTGAATAGTGACCTATAATACTCCCTCCGTTCCTTATTATAGTGCGTATAACTTTTTTCCCAAAATTCCAGATTGTAGTGCGCGTTTGCAATTTTAGACCAAACTAACCTCCACTCAAATCGCTGGAGGAGTTACTCCCGCAGCAGCATGCACGTGGGGTGGTGGGTCACATGCGGTAAAGGATGGGCTTTCTCGTCCAAAGTACAATGGCCAGCACATTCGTTGGTATGAGAGCCACAGTCTATGCGCACTATAATAAGGAACAGAGGGAGTAGCAAATAAATTTTGTCTTTTTTGCTGTGAGGACAACTTTGGTTTTTTTTTTTCGTCAAGATTTATATACTATGCAAAAGTAAGTCAAGTGTTTTGTCAAAATAGTTCTTACCTATTTTGACTTTTTATTAAAATATTAAAAAAAAATCCCCATATAGGATGTATATACAACCAGGAACCAAAGTGTATTTCCCAAGTTCAGATAACCTATATACCTGGGAGCAACACAGATGTAATAATCGTTTGGGGCAAGCCAGCACTTGCAAAACCAAACGCACGAGACAAGTACAAGACAAAGAACTGGGGATGGAGCTCAACAAGAGTCGGGATCTTGTACTAGTCATCGTACAACAGGCAAAATGTTCAAACTAAGAATGCGTGGCAAACGTTGAAATCAGCTATATGCCTATATATGCAGAAGCACATGATGTTTCTTCAGAGATAAAGGTGTTCGCAGGTAGTGCAGTTAACTTCCAGCACACCTGAAGATGACACAAAAGTTTCCATTTCACAAGTTCAGATAGCCTATATACCTGGGAGCAACACAAATGTAATAATAGCTTGGGGCAAGCCAGCACTTGCAAAACCAAACGCACGAGACAAGTACTATATATATAACTTAGGAGTATGTAGTTCTGGCATTGTATAGGCGCAGCAAAGGATTCAACATCATGATTCCACTGCGCGAGCTAAGGGAGCTTCCCCCCGGATGACCTCAGCGCCTCGAAGCGCGCCGTCAGGGTCTCGAAGTCCAGGGGCATGTTCGGATGAACGCGGGAGCCGGGGTTCGCCTTCGGCGGCTCAGGGAAGTCATCATCGTCGTCTTCTGCTTCCTTCTCTTCGTGGTGACCGTTTCCTGGGTAACGTTCCTTCCGTGGAGGCCGCCTCTCAAGGGAGGACTGTATCTCGGCGTCGCTGCCGTCCTCCGTCTCCGAATCATCAAACTTTATCTCCGAGTGCACCTTGCTAGCAGCACGGCTGTTCCTTCTGCGCGTCCTGCCAGTACCCAGATCCTGAAGCAGGTCTGAGTCTTTATCTTCCATGTGGTTCGACCCGCTTAACCTCCTCCCTGTGCTTCCTCGGAGCCTCATTTCGTCGAAGGTGGATGCATTTTCTTTCCTGGAGGTTCTGCTTGAGTTGCTCATCATCGATTGGCGCCTGCTAGAATGAGTGGACTCGTGAAGAGTGGTCTTCCAGTCCTCGTCGTCGTCATCGTCATCATCTTCGTCGGATGAATGGGCGTTCTGGTTGGCAAGGCTGGCTGCAGCCTTAGCGGCAGATGCTGCTTGCACAGCAGACTCCGCAGCTGCTCGAGCAGCTGAAGCTGCATCCTTGAATTGCATGGCACCCTCAACATGATTATCATCATACCCATCAGCGTATCCAGAACTGCAAATGAAAATAAAAAGGGATGGATGAGGAGCCAATGTTATACAGGTTTGCGTCATTTGTATTGTTATGCAGGGAAAGGAGTTAGAAACCTGTAAATAGATGGACTGGGTTGCACAAAATTTGCTGATAGCGTAGTCTTCACGGGCATTTTGGAAGCTTCACCAAATGAACTAGGTCCTTGCTGCTCAGAAGTAAAGCCTATTAGTTCGATACTATAAAGCCTGTAAATGAAAGAATGCACATTACAGTGTTAGTAGTACATACAATCATCTCTTCAGCAGGTTTAAGAAGATCCTGCTCAGCCTCGCTCGGGTCCCAATCGATTTGATGCTCCTTTGCTATATCCTTGAGAACTTTCAGCTTAGTTTGCCCAGACGGCTTATTGACTGACAGCTTCTCAATTAGCTTCAGAAAGACATCATCGATTTCAGTAGTGAGCAGAAAATACATGCAGTAGTGACAACGAATGACTTTGCAGGAGAAAAAAAAAGAAATACACACACTTACAAGGTTATTAACACCAGCATTTGGGCGCAGGTCAACTGCAGCAGCAACGAAATCTTTCCCATACTTCTTTTCAAAAAGGTCCCGCATGCGAGTGAGTTCAGGGAGTTCAGAGCACCTTGGGGCTGCAAATATCAAACTGCAGATACCTTCTTTCAGGTCTGCTGGGCATTCCCTGAAGAAAAGGTTGGCCAGTAGCAAGTTTAGGTCCTGGTTTTCAGCACAAACAATTCTGGAAGCAAGGAAATGTTGCAAGATACACATACTTCTGCTTGGCAATGATGGGAAGCCGTGTAACAATCAGTTCGCAGAAAAGTTCAATAATCTCATTTGCCGCCATAGTGTTTTGTTCTCTAATTACATGCTCGACCTGAAATACACCAAATAACTTGATTTGAGATATATGGTCGACAGTGTTTTCCTCATTGTTCGGTACATGTGCATATCCTTTTCCTAAATAAATACATAGCATACACATCCTCTAGTTTACAAAGGTGCCGGGGGGGGAAATTCAATGTGGGATTAGAATCAAGTGTAACAACAACCTATTCTCTTTCAAGGAAAAGAGTAACGACAGCCTGGTTTGTCAGAAATTAACTATAGTTGGATATAAATGAAAAAGCTTGCTATGTTTAAGACATTAAAGCATAGTTAAGAAGTTCCCTTATCTCAAATCTCTGTAATCTCTATCGCATCAAAGTTTCTATATCTGACTAATCAGTGTTTTTTTCAGAGAAATTTTATGTCAGAAACTGTTCCCTAATTTTGTCCCCTTTTCTGACTAATCAGTGTCTTGAGACTCACAGTGGGTGAAGCACCAATGCCTACACGAGGCAGCCCAATCTCTACGACTAACTAATGCAGGTCGCATACGAAACGAACCAAAGAACACAACTGAGCATTTGCGAGACGTAAATGTATGTACCCTGATGCACCTCGATCCGATGTACAGTACACATACCCTTTTCTTAAATGTATAGCATGCACATATTCAAATCTACTAAGAATGTTAAAAAGGGTAGGTAGTCAGAGGGAAATGTGTTATTTAATGTTGGATCTTAGACTGGAATGTAACGGCACCCTGACCTGCCTGATTTGTACAGGAATGAACTGGAGTCAAAACCCAGTAACACATGGTTGGGTATAAATAGAAGAAAGCCTTGAATCGTGTAGGACATTAAATCATTAATTAATTGATAATAAAGAAGTTTCCTTATCTCGAATGTATATGTAGGTAGAGTAAAAGAGGAAACGCTAGATTTAAGGAAGTTATAATCTCTTGTGCATCAATCAGAAAGTGTTGTACAATGTCTGAAATCTGTTTTCCCGATTCCGTCCGTCCGATTCAGCAGGTCCATTCCTGCCATGGACGCGCTAGCGCGATATCTGGACTCACCGCCGGTCGCGGGATTGGATTGAGCGGAGAAGGCCGGCAGGAAGCCCCGACGCGTGCTGACCAATCTCTCCGGCGAACCGATGCGTGTGTGATGCAGGACGATGCGTACAGAGGAGAGCGAGCCGGCCGGAACATCGAACATGTATACACTGCACTCTAGTACGTAGGATTTATGAGGTAAATGGGGCGTGCGCTGCGTACCCTGATGCGGGCGGTGTCCTCGCGGCCGTCGCGGAGCAGCGCGGCGACGTCCCCGCGCATCTTGCGCACCTGCGCCTCGCGGCGGTTCCGCAGCAGCTTCATCCGCGCCGCCGCCATCCGCGCCTCCGTCTTGCTGCGCACCAATCCAACCACGCCGTCGGTTAGTTTCCACCGGCCACGCACGCGAGAAAACAAACCAACAAACAAACAAACACACAAACAGGAGGCGGGCGCGCGGGGGGGCTCACCATTTGGAGGCGCTGAAGGAGCCGCGGAGGCGCGCGGCGGCGAGGAGGGAGCCGGCCAGCCGCCGCAGCGCGCGCACGGGGGACCTGGACTCGCCGCCCGTGGGCATCATCATCTCCTTCCTCCTCGGCCGGCCTCTATCTGGCTGGCTCGTCGCCGCCGCTGGAGGGGAGGGGAGGGGAGGCGGCGTGGTGTGCGCGCGCGCTGTGTTGTGTGCTGTGTGCTGGGGTGGAGCTGGGCATGGGTTGGGCTGGGCTGGGGGTTCGGCAACTTTGTTGGGGTCGGTCGGTCAGTGCTGGTGCGGCTCGGTCTCCAACGGTCGGATTTGACTTGACCCGTCGGAGGTGGAGATGCTCCTCGACGAGGCGAGGCGGCGGGGGGAGGTGGGCCCACGCGGGCACTGGCGCGCTTTGCCGTGCTGTGCGGGCTGACTCGTGGGGCGGCGTTTCCGGTGGGCCCGCGCTGTCGGAGGGAGGGGGAGCGTCTGCTCACCTGGGCTCGGGCTGGGGCTGGGAGAGATTCATTCCCGTTGGGGGATCGCTGGGCGTGCACGGTGCGCCGCAGGTGTAGTACAGTCCAGAGAACGATCGCTTTATCTACGAGCAGGGCGGTGGCCCCACCGGCCATGGAGACAGCAACGACGAGCCCGGCCCCACCGTCCCCAGCTAGCTTTCGGCTCCTCGTTAAACAACTACCGGTAGCTTTTTATTCGAAACTTCTTTAAGAGAACCAAATTCAAGTATCCAGGAAATTTCACCTGATCGTTCCAAGATTAACATTTCTGTTTTCTCCTCATCGTTCCAAGATTAAGATGGACCGTCTGAGGACAGCTTTAGCAGGCATACTCGCAAAAAAAAAAAAAACTTTAGCAGGCAGGCTCGTCACCCTTACATTCAGTGGCGGAGCTTGGACCAAATAATTGGACGGGCCGAATGTGGGAATTAACTATTGTTATTGTGTTTCATGGCCAAAAATACGTATACACTACAGAAAATCACATGGGCTGGGCATGCACGGCCCATTCGGCCTTGCAGTTTCTCCGCCGCTCATTACATTCGGACCGTGCTCAGCCAAGACAGTAGCTTCCGACTGATCATCAGAAACGTACAAGTTCAATGACCGCGTGATTTAATTCCTCGTATTTCAATAATTTGAAATACCACATTTCAATAATATTCTACTCCCTCCGTCCGGAAGATACATCCCATTTTATCCATTTTGATGACAAGTGTTTCCGGACGGAGGGAGTACTTAAAAGACTTCTACTCAGCATCTCACTTTCTAGGTTTCACTTTGAAACACTTCTGCTCCAAATTTTAAACTCTTGTATATCAATCTTATGTTCATAAGCAAGTGCGACCTACCAAACATAAGCAGGGAACTTAAACAAACAATCACCAGGAGAACCCGATAAAAACAGTCTTCCAGGAGCGATAGGACAAGACACGCAACATTTTAACATAATAAGTAAGTTGTACCAGAAACGACTAAACAAACGTACGACTTCAGCAGCTTGATCAGTTCATGCCTGACACTGACTGGCCGAGTTCAGCAAACGAGCAACAGCGTAAAAGGACGGGACGGGTTTAAGCCTTTCCAACAGCATCCAGGCAAGGCACATAACAAAATTCAGCAGGAGCTCATGCTTCATTTGACAGGACACGTGACGGCCAGGCTCAAGATCTCGGTTGACAAAACGCATGACGTATGAGAGTCTCTTGACTAGAGAAGCGGTGATAGTAGACAATCTGAACTACTACTTGTGCTGAAAACTGAAGCCTGCAGGAACAACAGAAGACGCAATGAGCGCATGAAAGCCCCAGCTAAATACGTAGAATTGAACCAGCATAAAACTTGCTCTATTTATTGTAATGCTCCAAGGATGTGCTATTAACATGAAGACATTCAGAAGATATAACGTATCATTCCACAATTTCTCTATCTCGTTATCAAGACAAGGTGAAAACCTCAATAAAGTGTTCCTGCAATCAGCAACCCGCTGGGTTTTAATAATAAATCAGGCATTATCCTCCAACTTAACAGCATAGGCATGCACCTGTAGTTGTTGCCCCAGCGGATGCAGCCGCCATGTATACTGTTAGGTACTGATCACCAGCAGCCTAAACAACTGATCAAGATGCGACATTGTGGATGGAAGGTATGGTATGGTGCCATAATGGCACACAAGACAAGTGATGTAGAAATGGTGCATGTATTTCTGCTTTGGCCTAGGTTTACATTTTCATTGAAATACATAGGTGCGTCTTTTGCATTTTTAACTTCACCAAATCGTTGAATTTCTAGTTTTCCAAATTTAAGTACTAGTTTGTGATTTACTTTCCTAGAATAAAAATGCAGTTTTCCAACTGTCACACATGCAGACTACATAAACAATGTAACAGTAAAATGTGGTAGTAGATACTTACGTTCACGAGCGTCCTCCTTCTCTTCAATGTTTATTAGTTCCAAATGTACTCCATGATAAGCAAGGGCCTTCAATAATTGGTGAATCCTTTTATCGTCTTTCACATGATTGATTTTGACTGTCTTGAGATGTTTTGACACCAAAAATTGTTCTGTTGGCTTGTAGATTTCACTCGTTTCAATGTGAAATTCCTGTTACAAACAAAATAATTAACTGAAAGGAATAAGCAGTACATGGCAATTTCAAAGATAAGGCATCATACATGAAAAAAGTTATACCTCAGAGCGACTAGCAAGTTCAAGCGTAAGCCTCTGTAGAATTGGTGAGTGCTGGAGAAAGTAAACTAGTCCACAGAAGTTAGCAGCCATACACCAGTCACCGAGCAACAATGTTTTTACCTTGCTAAACATAGGGGACCATTTTATATCATTTCTGAAGATCTGGGCAAAGTGAAAAAAGAGAATAATTGAAAGTCTTAATTCAAGTATATGATTTAGTAATAGTGAAATGAATTACAAGCATTCAACAAATTCTAAATTTGAGTAACTATGCACAAGCAATAAAGCGATTTATACCCTGGACCGGATTTTAGAATCATATTTAATTAAGGCGCACCATTTAAGTGTCACACAAATTGAGATGGCTCCCAGATTAATCTGAATCATATGCTTTTGCATAGTACAATGTAAGTACCAAGTAGCCTCACATGCATACTATATGCATAATGCCTTTCTCATGAACAAACTATAGGGGCTATCTTCATAGAAACATGATGGCTGCCCCTTGCAGTTCAGGCATCCAGAGTGGCAGAGTTAACAACAGCTGGCTAGATTTGCAAACCACTTTCCTGCCTCTTTTTTCCCCTATATTTTTTTTACATCGGCTCAGAATCAGTTTTGCTTAGTTTAGCTCCATTTGCTAGAGTTGTTTTGGGGTTTTGGGTTTGAGGTCTTGTAAGCTATGAGCCTTCTCGGCATTCTTCTCGTAATCAAAATGGTGCATGTTCAAGAAAATAGAAAACATATGATGAAAACGAGTGAGTCGGTGACAAACATGCAATACACACCAGAAACCAGTTTAATATGCTCCGACTGACTAATACGCTGATGCAAAGATGAATTGAAGGAGTCAGCAAAACAAAGATATCGATAGGAAAAAAAAAGCACAAGCATACCATAGACTTTTGGGTTATCAGCTCTAAATTCGTAGCGCCTGATAAACCTTGGAGAAGCACACAATCATCTATACCATTGCACTCCACACATGACTCAAGACCACAGTCCCCGTTAGAACTATTTCTACAATTATCTCTGCAGTAGGGCCCACTGTTGATAAATGCCGTTACCAATGATGGCAGGCTCTCAAGCAACGGAGTCCAACCCAAACAGTTGTCTAGTTCCAAAAAAACCAGACCTGGTGCAGAAATAACACACCGGGTTTCCATTGGGAAAAAACATGTATCTCTCATCGTCAGATGTTGTAGAGATTTTGGGAAAACAGTCCGGATGTTGAATATACAGTCTTGAATGTCCAACACCTCCAGTAACTGACAGCCCGAAACATCAAGAGAGAAATCCTCAAACTGGACATGACAAAGAATTAAACTTGTCAAGTGCTGAGAGATGAGAGTTCCAGCGGATATCCTCAAAAGACGATAAGCAGCTATTTCGAATTGAATAACCCTCGCTTTGCACGACACAGCATAACGGAGCCACAGGTCAAAGTAGTGTTGAATCTCCTCCTCGTCGCAATCATGGTGATCATCATCAAAAAGGATCTCACATTCACGCAGAGGAGTTGGGTCGCGGTATTGGAGAAGGCTGTGAACAAAATGGCTCAAGTCCTGCCCAAACTGACAGGTCCCAGCATAGGCGTCGAGTCGAATGGCCGGCACGGACTTCCAGAGGGTGCGCCAGCGGGTGGCGAGCACGCACGTCTGCACGGCCTGGCGCGAGGGCAGGAACGACAGCACCAGCTGGATCATTTCGTCCGGCAGCGTGCTTAGGCGGTCCTCGCTGTCAGCCACAGCGTCTTTCTTGCTGCAGAGCCTCTCGGCCATTCCGTCGAACAGGTGTCCTGCACCGAAGCTGCCGGTGGTGGCAGACACAGAATGAGCAAACAGGCGGCAAAGATTGGCAAAGAAGCCAAGACTCGCACCAAGTTACCTCTGGTCGCCGCCGCGCAGGAGGCCCGTCCGATGGAGTGCTCCCGCTCCTCGGCGGCGGCGGGTTTGCTCTGCACTCCGGGTCGCGACGTGAGCAGAGCGCTCACCCCCCTAAGCCATCTCGGTTCAGGGTTCTCTGCTGGTGGGGGAGAGGAATGCGGCGAACGGATATGGAGCGTCACCGCGTCGAGTCGCCTCGCCTCCCCGGCGATCGCCGTGCATTCATTTCCTCGAGCAGCACAGGAAGACGAGAGGAACACGGGGGGCAAGGGGAGAGACCTACTATTTGACGCCCCGTGCGAGGGGAAGGAAACGCAGCACAGGCGTGCGAGTGGGCCGGCCCGTTTAAGCGTGTCCAACCTTGTCTCTCTCTCCACCGCCTTACCAAACCTCTCCGTCCAGCGGTCCAACTTATATATATAAAAAAGAAAAAAAACTCTCTCCGGCGGAGAGGAGAAAAGCCGAGAGCCAAACCGCTCCATCGTCTCGAACCTTCTCGCCTCCTCTAACCCCCCGCCGCTGCCGAACCCTAACCCTTCCTCGCCGCTGCCGAACCCTAACCCTTCCTCGCCGCCGCCGCCGCCGATTCCGCCGCCGACCGACCCCCGCCGCCCGCCGGGATGGACGACAGCTGCGCGGTGTGCGCGGACGCGCTCGAGTGGGTGGCCTACGGGCCCTGCGGCCACCGGGAGGTGTGCTCGACCTGCGTCGTCCGCCTCCGCTTCGTGGTCGGGGACCGTCACTGCTGCATCTGCAAGACGGACTGCCCCTCCGTCTTCGTCACCAAGGCCATGGGGGACTACACGAGGGTCATCTCCGACTTCTCGGCCTTGCCCGCCGCGGCGAGCGAGGGGAAGGCGGGGGAGTACTGGTACCACGAGGATTCAAGGGCCTACTTCGACGACGCCGACCACTACAAGATGATTCGGGCCATGTGCCGGCTCTCCTGCAGCGTATGTGAAAGAATCGAGGAGGATCAGGCCGGCCAGGCGGCGCAAGCGAATCGCAGGGACAGCACTTTCAAGACCATTGGCCTGCTGAGGGGGCATTTGTCCGAGAAGCATGGCTTGCGCATGTGCAACCTTTGCTTGGAGGGGAGGAAGGTGTTCATCTGTCAACAGAAGCTCTACACGCAGGAACAGATGGCTCGGCACACGCAAACAGGGGACACTGAGGTGGATGGCTCCGAGGTCGAACGCGGTGGCTTTGCGGGACACCCGATTTGCGAGTATTGCAAGAGGGCATTCTATGGAGATAACGAGCTTTACGCGCATATGACCAGAGACCACTACTCGTGCCACATATGTCAGAGGCGGCATCCTGGGCAGTACGATTATTTCCGCAACTACAATGATTTGGAGATGCATTTTCGGAAAGATCACTTCCTCTGCGAGGATGACGCGTGTTTGGCCAAGAAGTTTGTTGTCTTCCAGAGCGACACGGAGATCAACAGACACAATGCTATGGAGCACGGCGGGCGGATGTCTCGTGCCCAGAGGAACGCCGCACTTCAGATACCTACCAGTTTTATGTACCAAAGGAATGAGCGAGATCAAAGGCGCGGCAGAGGTAGGGGCCGTGATGCTCACCATGACAGACCTGACAGGGATTTCTCATTACCTGTGGATGGCAGTGCAGCTGCAGACCATGGCCTTGGAAGTCGACTTGATAGCGCAGGGGGTTCCGCAATGCTTGCTGATGAATCATTGTTCCCTCCATTGCCTGGGTCAAGTAACACGTGTCCTGCTCCAACACAACAGGGGCTGCAAGGTCTTCCTAAGACCACTCTTGCATCAAGGCTTCAACAATCTAGGAAGGGCACCGTTAAGATATTATATTCTGGTCAGCCTCAAATTGCTGAAAATCCTAAGATAGTACCTCATGTTTCCACTTCCACCCACACATGTCCTACACCTGAGCGGGAGCGGAATGGCAGTGCAACTGCAGAGCATGGCCTTGGAAATAGTCTTGCAGGGCCTTTGCAGTCATCAAGTGTCAGTTCGGCCAGTTCTCGTCGAAGCTTAGGGAATGGTCGCGTGCTTAAACAATTGTCTTTTCCTCATCTTCAAGGCCGGGATATTCCTGATGCTAGGATGGATGCTGTTTCAGATGAAACCTCGTTTGCTCCCCTCTCAGAGCAACAATCAAGTAATAAGCTGGCTCTTAATCAGAGCTCAAGGGGTTCTGAGAGGCTTGGTGATGTGTTCCTTCCATTGCCTGGGTCAAGTAACAAAGGTTCTGCTTCAACACAACAGGGGCTGCAAGCTTTTGCTAAGAACAAACTTGCATCAAGGCTTGAACAACCTAGGAAGGGCACCGTGAAGGTACGAAATTCTGGTCGGCCTCAAACCGCTGAAAATCCTGAGATAGTACCTCATGTTTCCACTTCCACCCATACATGTCCTACACCTGAGCGGGAGCGGGATGGCAGTGCAACTGCAGAACATCATGGCCTTGGAAGTCTAGTTGATAGTGTTGCAGGGCCTTTACAGTCGTCAAGTGTCAATTCAGCCAGTTCTGGTCAAAGCTTAGGGAATGGTAGCGTGCTCGAACAATTGTCTTTTCCTCCTCTTGGAAACAAGGATATTCTTGATGCTAGGATGGATGCTGTTCCTGAAAAAACCTCGTTTCCTCCCCTCTCAGAGCATCAATCAAAGCATGCACTGGCTGTTAATCAGAGCTCAAGGGGTTCTGCGAAGCATCAAGCAAAGCATGCACCGGCTGTTGATCAGAGCTCAAGGGATTCTGCGAGGCTCGGTGATGAATCATCATTCCCTCCATTGCCTGGGTTAAGTAACAAGGGTTCTGCTTCAACACAACAGGGGCTGCAAAGTCTTGCTGAGAACACATTTGCATCAAGGCTTCAACAACCTAGGAAGGGCGCCATGAAGGTACTGAATTCTTGTCGGTCCCAAACCACTGAAAATCCTGAGATAGTGCCTGATTTTTCCACTTCCACCGAGGCATGGCCTACGCCTGATCAAGGGCTACATCTCTCTGGGTCTTCTCACCTTCGGACTGTACCACAATCGACAAGAGATAATGGGCTCGTGCCACCTGCCTCCAGCGGTTCAGCATGGAATTCCAGAGCTCCAAACAAGATGAAGCACTCTGTTTCTACCCCTAATCTTGTTTCTGGTGGGTCCTCTGCCCAGGCATCATCAAGTAGAGCTTATGGCAATAAAAACCAAGTGCCGCCACAAAGCAGCCAACCTTTGCCTGTTGCGGAGGATGTTCGGCAAGCGAACAACGCCCTTGTGGAAAGAATGCGTGCTGCATTTGGAATGGATGAGGATAGGTTCTCTGCGTTTAAAGAAATTGCTTCTGAATACCGCCACGGCGTCATTGGTACTTCGGAGTATCTCTCCTATGTGGAGCAGTTTGGTATAACACATCTTGTTCCTGAAATGGCTATACTGTTGCCTGATCCTCTGAAGCAGACCGAGCTTGCTGAGGCCTATTACGCCAACATGCGCTCTAAAAGCCTGAAAGAAAATGGCAGTTGTGAAACCATTACCTTGAAAGAGAAGTTGCTTCAGGAAGGAGAGGCTGCAGTGCTTTCGAAGGATGGGTACCGATCTTCCAAGGAAAGAACCCCACTATCTGCTGGAGGTGATCCAGTTGCCATTTCAAAGGCGTCTAGCACCAGTAGGTATGTGGGCAAGGGTGGAGGAAGCAGCAGCAGTAACAACAGTAAACAATCAAAGAAGACGTCGAAGTTTCTCAGAGCTCGGTTGGGCGACAACTCTTTGGCTATGCTTGATTTTCGTCATCCTGATGATGTGAGCCCTGAAAGAAACGTTTGGAAGAAGGGTGTGGCGCAGAAGCTCTTTTCCGGCAATGCAAAGAAATAGCATCATTTCGTGCAGATCCAGTTTGATGCATCCGTTCAGCAGTAAACAATCAAAGAAGACGTCGAAGTTTCTCAGAGCTCGTTTGGAAGAAGGGTGTGGCGCAGAAGCTCTTTTCCGGCAATGCAAAGAAATAGCATCATTTTGTGCAGATCCAGTTTGATGCATCTGTTCAGCAGCTGGTTGGCGGTAAATGTGCCCATTTTGTGATGTGTGTTTGGCTGCTTGGAGAAGCCGTCGTCTATGTAGAAGGTCGCTTCGTTTGAGTCTACTAGTTTCGTTTCGTACTGAATTTTTGCTGGTTTAAAACCTCAGAAGTGAGGATGGAACTTGAAATAGTACTGCAGTGTCATGTTCGTGGCTAGCTATAATTTTGTGGAAGTGTAGACTGTATATTGCACGAATTCTACCAATGATTTTGTGTCTTTCCTAAAAAAACTCTATAGCATGTTTTATTGGGTTCGCTCAGTGTTTTTGCCTGTTTTTTTCCGTTATAAAGCGCAAAAATTCTAAATACAAAATGAAAGTTTCCTGAACTACATGAATATTTAAAAAATCAAGATTTTTTTCTAAAACAATAGTTAAAAAGAAGTTCATGTATGTAGAGAAGTTCACTTTTTTTTAGAAAAACATAAATCTAAAAAATATTTATTGAATATTGAAAAAGTAAGAAATAGAAAATAAAATGAGGAAAAACCTGTAAAAGAGACCGCTGAGAATAAAACTAGAAAGAACCAAAGTAAAATTGTCACATTGCCCGGTATGTTTTCCCCGCAATCTGACGCAATGAGCATCAAATGGCACAAGTAGGCCAGTTTAGGCTTTGCATAGATAATTATCACTTCTGTGTCATTAGCCAAAAGAAACCTCTGTATCAAAATATAAGATGTTTTTGCAGTTTAAATTGAAGTGCCAAAACGTCTTATATTTTAGCATGGAGGGAGTTGTTGTGAAGTTGTGGTTCTGTGTAAAAATGTCCAAAAGTTTTCCTTTTTTTTTCTTGCGGGCAAATGTCTAATAGTTGTGGTAAACCGATACACATGTCATGTGCAAGGTGTTTACATATGTTTGTGAAACCAAACCCGATTTTTTCTTATGTACATGTGTTTATTTTCATGCCACATTCAGATGAAACGTGTTATTTGTTTCACTAGCAATTTGTTCTTTTGAAGAGCTCTTCTAAGACGCTCCAAATCACCTCTCATGAATAAGAGTACTGTTTCATATCAGTCGTCCATAGATCGATGGTAATTTTCCCTATGAGGGAATTCTATCATGTTATTTTGAATGTGTTAAAAAGGAATGTTTAATGGACATAAATATTTGTTTCTAATACTCAATGAAAAGGGTTCCCGCACGTACTTTGAGCCTGATTTAGACCATCATTGTGACCAACAAAATGTAGTACAATTTTATAGCACATATTATCTGTGTAATTAATGGTTCAAATAAGTTTGGACGAAGAAAGTACTTCTAGGAAAACTGCATATATTAACACACCTGACTTCTTTCTTCATCAATACCACGTGAATGGGACAATAGCATTTTTGGTTTCAAGTTAATAGTACTCCCTCCGTCCCATAATGTAAGACGTCTCTAAAAAGAAGATACATATTCGGCTGTGACTTCTTTGATCACAGGGGGCAATAAAAGTCCATCTGGCTGAATCACTTTGAGAGACGAGGCATTTTTCCTCTCTCTGTTTTTCAGATAACCTAGGTCTGAAACCACAGTGAAGTTACGAAACCACGAGAAAAGAAAATAAAGAATTCATGCATACCTGAACTTAAATCCACCAAGATGTCAGAGGTTTGAATAAATTTGAAGCAACATATGCAGGGAACTCAAACAATCACCACAAAGCAACTAAAACGGCTTTCCAGGTGTCATCAAAGTTTACTTTATAGTCTTTAGACGCTATTACAAAAGCTTACTAGAAAGAACGAAATAGACGTTGGACTTAAACAATTTAATCAGTTCAGGCTTGAGTGCCTGACGCTGGCCGAGTTGAGGACACGAGCAAGCGTGCAATAGGACCGTGGTGGTCGAGTTTAAGCCTTCCCAACAGCATCTATGTGAGCCACATAACAGAATCAGTAGGAGCTCATACTTCATGTGAACACACATGACGGGCAGGCGCGCGATCTCAGCTGACAACACGCAGAGTACCTTATGGTGAACATTCATGAACATGGGCGTCTGGATAAAGAACAACTCGTGCTGGAAACTAAAACCTGTGGAAACAACAACAGGAGACCCAATGAGCACATGAATGTCCTGGCCAATTAGAGAGTGACACTGAAGTGCAGGAAAACTGTACAAGAAATTCACTTGGATGATTGGGCCAAGATACAACTTGATCTATTTATTGGAATGCTCAAACGATGTATTGTTAACATGAAAACCAATCAGAAATTTTAACTTATCATTCGGCAGTTTCCCTCGAGGCCTGGACCTCCAGCAAACTAAAGAGTACCAAATTGAACTTTCTCATTGTGAAGACAAGGTGAAAACCCTCAATATAGTGTTCATGTGTTTACCAACCTGCTGGATTTTAATAATCAATCAAGCAGTGTGTCCTATTAATTAACAGCAAACATGCAGCTACAGCCACCAAGCACCTCTTGCAGGTTGCAGCTGTAGCTGTTGCCCTAGCAGATGGAATCACCATGTTATGTTTGCTGTTAGGTATTGATCATGAGCAGACTAAATGGTCGATCAAGATGCAACATTATGAATGAAAGGTGTATGGTGTCATAGTGGCATTGACAAGCCAAAGGATGTAAACATGTTGCATGCACTTCTCCTTTGGCCTGGTTTACGTTTTCACTGAAATAAGTTAGGTGGTCTTTCGTTTTTCATTTCTAACCTCACCAAATGGCTGTTTCCAAATTTCAGTATTATTTTGTGATTTAATTGACTGGAATAATAATAAAAATCTCCTAATGTCATAAATGCAGACTACATAAAAATTATAACAGTAAAATGTGGTTATAGTTACTTACGTTAAGAAGTATACTTCTCTTTAAAGTTTATTAGTTCCGAATATACTCCATGGAAAGCAAGGACCTTCAATAATAGGTGAATCCTTTTATCACCTTTCACGTGATTGATTTCGACTGCCTTGAGATGTTTTGATACCAAGAATTTGTCCTTTGGCTTGCAGATTTCACTCGTGTCACCATACCATTGCTGTTGCAAACAAAATAATTGACTGAAATGAACCAGCAGTACCGTGGCAATTTCAAAGACAATGCATCATACATAGAAGAAGAAGAAAAAAATCATACCTTAGCTAAAATACAGTGTTCAAGGGTAAGCCTCTCTAGAATCGGTGAGTGCTTGAGAAAGAAAACTAGTCCATGGAAGTAATGAGCCATACACCAGTCACTGAGCAACAATGTTTTTAGCCTGCTAAACATAGGGCACCATTCTATATCTGTTCTGAAAATCTAGACGAGGAAAAGAATTAAAGGACAATTGAAGCTCCAACCTCAAGTGTAAGATTTAATAATACCAAGGTGAACAGAAAACAACAAACGGCATTAGCAAAATAGCAAGCATATACACTAGAAAAGAGTGCGAGCATACCATAAAGTATACAGCTGTCAACTCTAAGTTCGTAGCGCCCGACAAACCTTCAAGAAACACAAAATCGTCTCTACCATGGCACACCACACATAGCTCATGACCACAGTACCCATTGAAACTATTTCCACAAGAACCCTTTAAGACATATGCGGTGTTTATAAATGCCGCTTCTAGTGACGGCAAGCTCTTAAACAACGGAGTCCAACCATGACAGTCAGCAACTTCCAAGGTAACCAGACCTGGCGCAGAAGTAAGACACGGGGAATCCTGAGAGCCAAAACTTGTGTCTCTGATCGTCAGACGCTTTAAGGATTTTGGTAAGACAGTCCCGATGTTGATCACACACTCGTGCATCTCCAGCACCTCAAGTGACTGACAGCCCGAAACATCCAGAGAGAAATTCTCAAACTCTACACAACGAAGAATTAATGTTGTCAAGTGGTCGGAGACGAGAGCCCCGGCAGATAGCTGCAACGGATCATGACCGGCTAGGATTTCGAACCGAAGAACCCTCACTTTGTGCGACACGGCATAACGGAGCCACAGCTCAAAGTCTTGGTGAAACTGCTCCGAGCCCCGATCATCGTCAAAAAGGATCTCACATTCATGCAGAGGTGTCGGGTCACGGCAGCGAAGAAAGCTGTCGATGAAACACTTCAAGTCCTGGCAACACCGGTAGGCGTCATCATCAGCATCGGCACGAAGACACGGCACCGTCTTCCAGAGGGTGCGCCAGCAGGTGGCGAGCGCGCACGTCTGCGCGGCTTGACGCGATGGCAGGAACGACAACACCAGCCGGATCACATCTTCTGGGAGCGTGCTCAAGCGGTCCTCGCCACCAGCCACAACAGCTTTCTTGCTGCAGAACCTCTCGGCCATTCTGTCAAACAGGTGGCGTCCCACGGCAAAGCCTGGGTGGAAAATTGCCCAATGCCTCTGTTCGCTGCTTCCTGTGGAGGAGAATTTCTTAGTATGTGGCACCTTCAAAAAAGAAAAATGTACATCACAGGTAGAGTGGTATGGAGCAGTTGACAAACATTGGAATGTGGCTTGTGAAAAATGCCCAGAAATCTGACAAATGCCTGAGAGCACAAATGTAAATAAATACAAGAAAGCCATCAAACTGACCTGAAGTGTAGTAGAATTCACTTGGACAGAATTCAGTCCCCAGCCCGAGACATCCTTGTATTGTATGTAAAAACTGGTGAAAACTGAAGAACAAACGTCCACGCCCTAATGTGCTGCACTATCTAGGAATAAAACGGAGGCAAGGCACCACCCCCGCGCCGCGCCGGCCGCCGGGGGAATGGATGGCGGTTTCTCGTGCCTTGCGGCCGGGAAGACTGGGGAGGTGAGGACTGGAGAGTGGAGACGGAGCGGATGGGGCGGGAGGCGGCGGCGTTCCGTTCTATCTCGATCGGATCGGATCGGGAACCGGCGACGGTGCGGCGATGACTGGGCGAGGCCTTGGGCTGTACTGGGTCTGCATAAAAGGTTTTCCTCCTACAAGTGTAGGTGGGCTACAGCCCACGAGCTGGCTCGGCCACTGGGCTCTTCCCACCCACAGCACCGGAAGTACCTATTGGCGGCCTTTGAATAACCTCGCCGGCGGACCGGCCGGTCGGTCTCCAGCTCCAAGCCAGCGAAGAGAGGTTGCATGCATGCGGCCACGGCAGTACCGGTGCGTGCAGAGAAATGTTCAGATTGTTGTTGCTGGCATAGTGGCATGCATGGGTTTTGTTCTGCCCGCTGGCGAACAAGAACGCATCCAACTTTGCGCGTGGCCCGAGAAAAAGAAAGTATATATTGAGAGCAGCATCGAGGCCGCTCGGCTTTGGTTGGCCCCTTTTGAGTATGCAAGGCGAGGAGGAAGATGGTCGTTGTCGGACGGGAACAAAGGTACGTCCTGTCCGTGAAAGGAGACGCCGGATCTCTCTCTAAAACCGGGGGCTCGTCTTTTTTTTTTCTCAAATATGCACGAATGTGCATATCATATATTAAAGAAGGAAAGGCATAGATGCCTTCATCAGTCAATAATAAGCGTAGCGATTGCTCACACATATGGACACACCACTCCAACTAGTACACAAATACTACTACTCCCCACTAATCCACCTCGCTAAACCCGCAAACACGAAGTCAACTTTTCCTTTCATAAGTCCCGAACGCGCCCAAGTCCTTCCTTCCGCCTCTATTCTACGCATGAGCTGGTGAAGCGATGGCAGCTCTCCATCAAACACCACCGCGTTCCGATGCTTCCACAGCTCCCATAGTGCCAATAGTAGGATAGCATGCAGATCTTTTGTGCCCATCGTATTCAACCGTTGCTTCGTACATAGCCAAGATTTTAGTGGATCTTGCGGCGTTGGTGTCCACTCCGGCTTCACCAACGCCGTGCAGACCGCCTCCCACATCGTTCTAGCGAAGACACATGTTAGCAGCACATGGTCTATTGTCTCCTCCTCTTGGTCACAAAGTGGGCACTTGTCCTGGTGCGGCAACCCTCTTCTAGCAAGCCTGTCTGACGTCCAACATTTGTTGCGAAGCCAGCCACGTAAAGAACTTGCATTGCGATGGAGCTCTTGATTTCCACGTTAACTCTGCACTCGGAATCACCTCCCGGCCCCAAAACTTGGTAGCGTACGCTGATCGCACAGAGTATTGCCCATTTGCTTCCCAGGACCAAGTGAAAACGCCCTGCCTGGTCTCCATAGGTTCCCATGCTCGCACTCTTTGCCAAAGCTCTAAGAACTCCTGCAATGCATTTGGGTCCGTGTCGAGGTTGATGCAGAAGCCCAAGAGCCATTCGACATCACCTGCCCTAGCCGGCTCGTCCTCCTAACACGGCTTGGGACCAAGTCTGTAGATGGTCGGTGCTACTTCTTGAATCCTCCGCCCATCAAGCCATCTATCCTCCCGTAAAAGCGCGTCCACACCATCATGCGGCGTGCACCTTGTTGCCGCTTGAAAGATTTGCATCGAGTCCCTAGGCACTTTGATCTCAAACTCACTCCACGGTCTATCCTTGTCCGTCCTTTGCAGCTAAGGCCATCTAGCTTGCATTGCCACATTCAACCATCTCAAAGTTGGGCAACCCAAGGCCTCCTGCCCATTTAAGGGCACACACCACATCCCAAGCAACCGCACAGTTTCCACCATTTGCTTCCCCTTTCCCACACCACAAGAAACCTCGACACACCTTATTCATGGCTGTCACTGTCTTGATAGGAAGATCCATTGCCATCATAGCATGTATGGGCATCACACATAGAACAAATTGCACCAATGTAAGTCTACCACTTTTAGGCATGAGGGAAGCCTTCGACTTTGGCAGCAGATTTGCCATCTGATCCACCAGATATTGTAGCTGTGTTGTTGATTGCTTTCTTATGGACAAAGGTAGCCCAAGGTAAGAGAAAATTCCTTATTTGACACTATCTTAAAATCTGCTTCCTTATTTGACACTGGAAAAGTTTTCCTTCCCTATTTGACACAAGCTCTAAATTTTATTCCCTATATGACATTTCCGTCCATTTTAAGCCTAAATGACACCTGAAAAGACTCTTTTGCCCCTCATGCGGTATGTGTGTGGGGGCAATAGCGCACACACGCAGCATCAGTGCGAGGGCAGGAGCACACACGCAGCAACACATACACATGCACCAACACACACGCACGCGCACACACGCAACAACACGCACGCGTGCGTGCACACACACACGCACACACACGCAGCAACACACATGCACGCGCACACACACGCACACAGTACACACACACACACGCACACAAGCAGCAGCAGCACACACGCACGCAGCACATAGGCACGCAACAGCGCGCACACACACACGCGCACGTACACATGCAGTAGCAAACACACACGCAACAACACACATGCACACACACATGCAGCAGCAGCACACATGTGTGCGTGCACCAACACACGCAACAGCACACACACGCGCGGACACACATACCGCATGAAGGGCAAAATCGTCTTTTCAGGTGTCATTTAGGCTCAAAATGGACGGAAATGTCATATCGGGAATAAAATTTAGGATTAGTGTCAAATAGGGAAGACAAACTTTTCCAGTGTCAAATAAGGAACCAGATTTTAAAACAGTGTCAAATAAGGAATTTTCTCCCAAGGTAACGCACCGGGAAAGCTCCCACTGGACAGCCAAGCTCCTCACTCGCCATAGCTATGCATTGTTCCGAACACCGTATCGGAAGGGCAACTGACTTCCTCATGTTTATGCGCAAGCCTGACGCCTCACCAAAGATATCAAAGATGCATTTGCAGATTGCAAGATCCATTGGTTCTGGCTTGCTAAACAGGACTACATCATCCGCAAAGAACGAGAGCCTCTTCTTCATGCCCGATGGCCCCAACGGCTGCAAAAAATCCCTGCTGGCTGCCCACTCGAAAAGCCTGTGAAGTGGCTCCATGGTGAGGATGAATAGCATCGGTGAAATAGGGTCCCCCTGGCGCAACCCCTTGCAGTTGAAAATTGTGCGACCCGGGTCGCCATTCAACATTATCCTGCTGGTGGACGTTGCCAAAATCCCACACACCCAAGATCTCCACCTCGAACCGAACCCAAACCGCTCCAAAACTTCCAAGAGAAAAGGCCATTGAACCGAGTCAAACGCTTTCGAAATGTCGAGCTTCAAAAGAACAGCGGGGTTCTTCAAAGCATGCAAACGACGAGCCATGCTCTGGACTAACATGAAGTTGTCGTGCAATGATCTACCTTTGACAAACGCACTTTGATGGTTCCCAACAAGTTTTGGCAGCTCCACCACAAGCCGGGAGGCTAGAACCTTCTCAAAGATCTTAATAGCTCCGTGCACAAGATTGATAGGCCGGAAGTCTCCCACATCCAATGCCCCATCCTTCTTGGGCAGGAGAGAAACCAGCGATTTGTTGATTGTGGCCATTCCTCTCACATAGGGCTGGAATTCGAGCCGAGTCGAGCCAGCTCGGCTCGACTCGCTAGAGCTCGTTTCGTTAGCGAGCTAGCTCGACTCGACTCGTTATTATAACGAGCTCAAATCCAAGATTGGCTCGACTCATATAACTCGCGAGCTGGCTCGCTTAGCTTGTTAAGCTAGTTAACTATATGAACATAAAACCCTCAAATATTATAAAATGATTATGTATATATTAAAAATATATATATATATATATATATATATATATATATATATATATATATATATATATCACTAACAATAGTAATTTCCTTGTAACGCATGAGTCTCCTAGGCGATTGGGCCTTCAACGGCTAGGCCTTGTGTTGTGCGCCTAGGACATAGGGTGCTGAGTGGCTGATTTTGTCTGTATTGGGAGTGGCTGATCTTTTGTACCGAGCCTAACGAGTTACACGAGTACTCGTGAGATTGGCTCGTTTAGCTTGGTCTATAAACGATCTTAAACTAAAGCTTGGCTCGACTCGTTATTCTTCGAGTTCGATTCGATTCGAGCCGAGTCACGAGCTACTCGTTTAGCTCACGAGCCTCGAGCTTTTTTTCCAGCCCTACTCTCACATCTCCATTATAAAAGCATGCCATAGCTGCCATGAAATCCTCCCGAATGATATGCCAACATGTGGCATAGAAACGCCCCGTGAACCCGTCCGGCCCTGGTGCTTTGTCTTGTGGCATTGATTTTAGGACCTTCTCAACTTCTTCGTCGGTAAATGGCACCTCAAGATGCTCAAGATCAAGTTGCGGTAGCTGAAGAGCCTCCAGGTTTAGCGCATGTGTCCTTGCAGCACAGAAGCCAAAAGCTTGTTCAAAATAATCATCCACAGCGTCCGCCACTTCTTCCTGACCTGTGAACAGGTTGACATTGTGTCGCACAACCCGAATAGTATTCTTTCTTTGCCTGTGACTTGCTTGTTGATGGAACAGTCTTGTGTTGCCATCTCCTTCGCACAAGTGTAGCATGCGAGACCGTTGCCTAGCGATGGACCGTTCCAGAGAACACAGGCCTAGCAGTTTCCTCTTCAAACACTTGCGGAGCTCCACTTCCGCAGCCGACAGAGATCTGGTGTCCATGGCAACATCCAGTCTGTGAATCACCTCCAATGCTATACGGATTTGCAGTTTCACATTACCAATCCACCGATCGCTCCACTTTTGAAGAGCCATGGCCGTTGCTCTTAGCTTGTTGTGAAGTGTAAGTCTTTCTTGATCGGAGGAGAACAATACTGTCAATGCTTCTTTGAGACGACGTTTTTCTAAGATCGCCATCATTGAAATTTGTATTATATCATGCACCAAGGCAGTACCATTAGTTAGCCTCGGTAAACATGTCGTGCATAGCTCGCTGCCAACACAAGGCATAGCCACGCGGTACATATACTGCATCTTCATGGCCATGCACGTGCAAATGCTGGATACCCGTACGCACGTACTAGTACTACGTACCTGAAGTACGACCAGTCACGAACAAGTACTCCCTTCGTCCGAAAATACTTGTCGAAGGAATGCATAAAAATGAATGTATCTAAAACTAAAATACGATACATCCATTCCTTCGACAAATATTTCCGGATGAAGAAGTAGCATGCATGCAAGTACAGTGCACAGCCGGGCGTGTACATACGTACTTACTGATTAGCTGCACCGCCCATACCGTAGCCGCCAGCGAATCTTTAGTTTCGACTGTGCCCACACCGCAGGTACGCACCAGTTGCCGGCCGGCTATAGTGGACGACGGGACGTACTACCTACATGTCGGCTCGTCTGTCCGTACCTACGGCCCAGTTCTTTTGCCGATTCTTTTAAAATCATGAGAATCGACCTTTCACCCAGCTTCTATCAGAAAATCTTGAACACATTTTTTTTACAATCCTAACGGATGTAAAAAGTTAGAATTGTAAAAAAAAATATGAATACAATATTCTGAAAAAAATCTAGAATCAGCCAAAAAAAATTAGTCCTACGTACGACTTCACAAATCATGCCATGCGCTCGTGATCAGGGGCCGGCACGTACCTGCGTACTTCGTATGAGCAAGGCATTTTCAGCAGACATCGACCTCTCCCGTCTCCTCGACGCTCGACGCCACAATGAGCTCAGGAAGTACGCGTATCTACTGGCTACGGTGGACGACATCAGAGCAACGACGTAGCGTAAGCACTAGCAAATCACAGCACCTGCCTTGGGCACCCACTCCAAGTAATTACCTCGGGACGGACAGGCCAGGTGCGTGAGACCTCTTGGCAGCCTGCCTGCTCTGCTCAGTGCCGGTGGCGGTGGCGTCCATCAGCCATGCACACACCCATGTGAACAAGAACAACTGAACATTGGCGGTGGCCTGGGCTTTTGGCGTTTGGAGCGACCCGGCCGCTTGTCTTGTCCGCGCTCGCCGGCGACGGAATCCACCGACCGTTGCTCGATGCGGCTCGTCGGCTCCAACGGCCGGGCACGCGCGAGTGCTCACCCACCACGTGAAGTGCCACCGGCCGTGCACGCGCGACCCTGCATGCATGCATGCATGCACCTGCGACTGCATCGACTTTCACACACAGGGATGCATGCGGCATGCCATGTGCCAGATTTCTGTCAAATGCTGGCAGGAGCTGCATGGATGCACACCGTGCACGGGGGACAAAATTTCTATTATGACCTTTTGGGCTAACAAAATCACGAATTGGCTTCGTTTGTCAGAAAAATTAAGTCTTACCTTTTTTGGTCATGCCGTACGACCCGCTGTCCCGTTGACCGGCTGATGTGGACGTGGCAAAGGGTTGAAACGCCATGATCCTTCGGCCTCTCGCCTTGCTAAGTAAATCACGCACGCAGGCCCAGCCCATCCATTCCCCTCTTCTCCCTGGCGGCGGCCGAACAAGAGCAAGGAGGGCTCTCTCCCCCTCGCGCCACTTCTCCTTCACACAAAATCCTCCCTTCATCTTCTCCATCTCCCCCTCAAATTTATGGATGTGAGCCCCCAAGCATCCTCGAGGTATTCTCTCCCATTCCCTTCAATTCTTTTGGTTAGAACATCTTCTTTTGGTTGCATTATTCAACATTGGTTTTTCTTTTTTTGTTTCAAAATAGATGATGAAATTTGATGGTTGTGTGTGACATGATTTGTTAAAGAGAATGGTATGGATACGCCAATGATGGTGGCGTTTCGGCATTTGCCACGTCGGCAGGCCAACTGGCCAGTGAATCGTGTGGGTCAAGGGCCAAACGCCAAGAGTCCCTGGTGCGGTGGATGTCGCCGGCTCATCCCAGGATGGATCCATCACCGATCTCACGTCCACCGGCACCATCAGAGTTCCGAGATCCGACGAAAAAGAGTAGGGCATGGGAGACGACGACGCCTTGAGACCCGTCCGCCAGCTCGTGTTCCATTTCATACCCTACCTCGCCGGCTACGGAACAAACACTCTTGAGAGCGCAGCCGGCTGCCGAATATGGGCACAATGAAGCCGGACGAGCTTCGCTTAAGATTAGATTTACGTTGCATTTAATAGTATGGATTTGAGGTTTTTAATTTAGAGTATCCTGTTATGAAATCAATTAGTTAAAGTCTGACCAGTCAGCGTCCGCAGACGTTTTACGGGTTGGATTTGCCGCTAAGTAAATAAACAGACCTGGGAGCTCGTGCATGGCCACTGACTGACCAGGCCGTTTGATTGAACCCCGCACTGCACGCAGATGCAGAATGTCTCTCCCAAGAATGCTTGTCGTGTCCCGTCAGTCCAAACGCAAACATGGCCGTATCCATTCTCTATCGGCCTACACCGGCCCATCTTCTTCCGTCGCCGTGCCACCACACACCCCAAGCCTTCTCCTTTTCTTTTTATTCAGTTTTGTCACCCTACTAGTACTAGTACGTTTTTAAAACCTGATGAACACAATCTTTAGATCTCTGGTAAGGACCTGCTGTACGTTTAATCTGCTTGTAATGATAGCATCAAGAAGGCATATGGCGGATGAAGAGTGGTCTGTTTAAGCCTGAAGCTAGGAGATGAAAGCAACTAGGAATCCAGGAAACATTTCCAATAACCATCAGAGAAACATGCTGGTACGTGCAACAGGAAGATCAGAGATGAAGTGGTGGGGCCTAGGAGGCTAGGAGGGCAACAGCACCAAGCCTGCAGCACATTCAGGTCATGTTAAATACACAAAACGGCATGAATTACAAAGCCCTCAACCTGAAAATGAAGAAATGATTGCACATAGGGGCAGCTGCTTTGCATATGAGGTGAATGTGTACAACCATGGACAGGTTCCAAGTTGGAGTTGAGAACCTAGTGAGCACGGTTATGGGCAATTCCATTGATGTCTCTGGAAAAACAATGAGTCCTTTCAAGATCACAAAACAGTGGTGAGCAGTCGTGTCCTACTTCTGCTCTCTCTCTCTCTCTCTCTCTCTCTCTCCAGCGATCCGGACCAAGTGTGAAGCGTCCAGCCGCCACATATACACTGCAGGCACTTGTGAGTCATCTGCCAGACCTGAGCTGAAACTGCACCACACGGCTCTCCCGCCTGACGAACGATTGCAGATTAAACACTCACTCATGTACCGCGGACGAAAACCATGTCTAGTCTAGTACTCCCTCCGTTCAGATTTACTTGTCACAAAAATGGATAAAAATGGATGTATCTGCGACTAAAATACATCTAGATACATTTATTTCTTGAACGAGTAATTTCGAACGGAGGGAGTAGTTAAAAAGGGATCCAGAATTACAAGCAACAGGAGACGTGAGTGGTTCGCTCCTATCGGGGTACGGTTGTACAATTCAAATGATCCACCGGATGCCTCTCTCTTCTCCTCGCTTACAAGTTGGCCCCACCTTAGTATCGGACCCACTCTTCCGATCCGGGCGTATCTCATGGATGGTGGTCCAGCAAGTCGCTCTTCTGCCTCGGCCTGCCCAAGCCGGACGTTGCACCGCTTCAGCTCTTTCTACCTCGACCGGCTCGCTTCGCTAGGGCATGATCACGCCTCTTCTCGCACCGCTTCAGCTGTATGTAACGAACACGAAAGCAGAAACCCCAACCACACCGGAGCTGCTACAACTACAAGGACCTGACGAGCTATAGATGGATCTATCCCCACGTACGCACGCACGCACAGGAGAAAATTTTGGTGAATAATTAAGCTAAGCTTTCGACAACATGTAATGGGAGTGGTTAAGCGCATATGTGTGCAAAGATTAAATTAGAGAAAACCATCAGTTTGAGGGCTAGGTTAGCAGAAATCACTACGTTACAGTTTCTTGGCAAAAAACATCAACTCTCTCGTAAACAATTTGCAAATACCGGATCGGGCACCGATAAGTGGATTTATGACAGGTGGGGCCCGTTTTTTGCCGACGTGGCGCTGTCAGCTGGTCGGACAGCCGTTAGACGCCGTTAGACGGTGCCGTTCGTTCTGTTTCCTCTTCCCCCCTTTCCCGTCTTCTTCCCCGTTGCTTCCTTCTTCTCCTCGTTCCGGTCGTGCGGCAAGATCTGTCCCGCCTCGTCGTCGCAGACATGAGTCCGGCGAAGTCGAGCGATGCTGGCGGCAGCGCCCCGCCGTCCACTGGCGAGATGTGCGGGAGCTTGAACCCTACGAAGGCGACGGCAGAAGAAGAGGAGGAGGAGGACCCGCAGTACTCGGTGGAATTCGGGTGGCTGATCTTTCGCGCTTGGTGAAGGCAAATCGATTGGAAGCCAAAGACATTGCTTCAACTTTCGGCGGCATCTAGTGAGATCCCAGTCCCATTCCCCTCCCCAATCACATTCCCCTTCTATTGCTACGGTTAGGGTTAATGTAGTTCTAGGGTTTGTGTGTGCTGTAGTTCTAGGGTTTGTGTGTGCTGTAGTTCTGCAATTAGAATGATACTTTAATTAGATGCTTACAACTAGGGTTTCTTTAAATAGAAGGATATGAATTGTTGCACTCAAATGATGTTCTGCTCTGGTCTGCACCAGCTTGCTTCAGTTTCCCTTAAGTACTTATAGTGCACTATTCTATTATTATTTGCAGTCTTGAAGATGAGGTTTGGGAATTGAGGATGCATTTTCATGACAGAGATAATATTGAAAGGAGTATGATGATGTCAGAAATCACATATTACAATTTGGTAGCACTGATGGAGACAGAAGGGTATGGTTTTAGAGATTATATGTATTATGTGAGGGACCCTGGGCTAGGGATTGAAGGAATGGAAGAAATAGATGATGATGATAAGTTAGAGGAAATTTTAGACCACATAGCAGAGCAGAATAACAAGATATTGAATGTGACAATAGTTACGGCCAGTGCAGAGAAAGTTAACAATCTAAATACCAGTGTTAATGTCATTGAGCTGCAGACCCCAATAGAACAAATTGGAGAGCCCAAATTGTATCAGATTGATGATGAAGGAGTGTTGTTCAATGCTGAAAATTTGCATGTAGAAGCTGAGAGTTGTGATGCAGGAGGAGAACAAGAGCCAATGCCCTTGCAGTTTGACACACAACAGAACAGAATAAATGTGAGCCTGGAACCTGCTTTAGGTGATGCAGTAGTGGAAGAATACCATGTGACTGACAATTCAGAGGAGCAACTGTTAATAGAGCAAGAAATGGAGGAGAAAAGGAGAAATGAAATTGAAATGTTTAGGAAGAACAAGAAGGAAAGAGTGAAGGAGACTTGTTTGAACAGGAAAGCTGCAGTGATGGACAATGAAGAGGATAGTGATGATGATGATCTGATAGAATATGGTGATATCTTAGCTAGGCTTGAGGAGATGAGAAGACAGATGACTGACCCAACACTTCATTTTGAAGGGGACACAGATGTTGAGGAAATGTGTGACTTAGAGGTGGATGATGAGCTGTATGTGCCACAAGGTGAAGAAGAGGATGTAGAGGAGGAAGAGGAGGAGGAATTGGAGGAAGAGGGACAAGAGGATGAGCTAGGGCAAGATGCACCAAACAAGAGAAGGGCCAAGAGACAAAGAAAAGGCCCAACAAGCAATTCACATGGGAGTATAGAACACATGTTTGAGGAGGACTGGATTCCATCATCTGATGAGGACAAGAAACCACAAGACCTTGGTGTGGAAGATGATGATGGTGCTGAGGCATTGGCATATGTGTTGCCCAATGGTAGAAAAAGCAGAGCAAAGAAGGTGAAGAAGAGGTTATGGTATGATGAGCACAGAGCTCATCCAGAGGAGCAATTTGTGAAGAATCTTTGCTTCTTAAATGTGTACCAGTTTAGAACTGCACTTCAAACCCAGCACATTGCTCAAAACAGGAACTTTGTCTACCATAGAAACTGCAGTGATAGGGTGATAGCACAGTGCATAGATGAGCAATGCCCCTTCTATATAGCAGCTTCTCAGATTGCAAATGAGAAGTCATTTACAATTAGGAAGGTGTATTTAGTGCACACATGCCCTTCTATGTCAGAGAACACTAGGATTAGGTATTATTTACAGGCTGTGTTGGATACAAATCCAGGTTCAAGATGCATTGTGACAACAAGATATCTGAAGGAGCATCCAAGCACTAACCCTAGGTTTCATGCACTGTTCATATGCTTGAATGGATGCAAAGAAGGGTTTCTCAATGGCTGCAGACCATTCATAGGTAAGTCAATAGTATTTGTGCTAAGTGCTACTAATGTTTGATTTCATGTGCTAATCAATTGTGATTCCATTTATTTGTTGTAGGTCTGGATGGTTGTTTCATCAAGCTCACTACTGGTCAACAAATTCTAGCTGCAACTGGAAGAGATTGGAACAATAATATTTTTCCCATTGCTTTTGGAATTGTTGATAAGGAGGACACTAACTCCTGGACCTGGTTTTTGTACCAGTTGAGACAAGCATTAGATGGAGAATCTGGGAAGTTTGGGAACTACACAATAATTTCAGATAGGCAAAAGGTAATCAGTTGTAATTACTTTCTTTATTTACTTTCTTGTATTTACTTTCTTGTATTTACTTATTGTACTATCACAAACACAGGGCCTTTTAAATGCCACTACCAGAGTGTTTTCCAATTGTCCCCAAAGGTTTTGTCTTAGACATATCTACCAGAACTTTCAAAATGCTGGGTTTAGAGGGCCTGAATTAAAGCAATACATGGATGCAGCTAGTTATTCATACACTGAACATGGATTTAAAACTGCAATGGCTGAATTAAAGAATGAGAGTGAGGCTGCTTGGGAATGGCTAAGCAAAATACCTGAACACACTTGGGCCAGACATGCAATGGATATGAACTGCAAAACAGACTTAGTTGTTAACAATCTAAGTGAGGTTTTCAACAAGTGGGTTCTAGATGTCAGGGCTAAACCAATTAGGACCACGGTGGATGGAATTAGGACAAAGTTAATGGTCAAGTTCAATGCAAATAGAACAAAGGCTGAGACTGTAAGCTGAGAAATTTGTCCAACATGTGCTGAGAAATTAGAGGAAGCAAAGAAGTTTGCAAGGAACTGTCATGCTTTCATGGCTGGGCCCAATATTTGCCAAGTCACTAGTGGGGAGAGAACTTATGCTGTGAACCTACAACATAGGACTTATGGGTGCAAGAAGTGGGATATGATAGCAGTTCCTTGCAATCATGTTGTTTCTGCCATACACAAGGCTAAGCTTCAGTCAGAGGACTTTGTTCATGATTTCTTCAAAAAAAGATGTACCTGGCAGCTTACAGTCCCATTATATGTCATGTACCTGGACCTGATATGTGGCCAAGGACAGACAGTATGGACATTGAGGCTCCAGTTTTCGAAGAACACAAGGGAAGGGCACAGACTAAGAGGAGAAAGGGCCAATATGAGAAGCCAGCTCCCAAAGACACCTCAAGAATGGCCTCAATTACCTGCTCTAATTGCAAAAAGGTTGGCCATAGATACACCAACTGTAATGTTGCTTTGAATCCATCACTGGCAATGAGAAAGAACAGGCATGAGGTAACCAATGTCCTAATATTGACTATTTGATGTTGCTTTGAATTCATCTTCCTGTTCATCTGTGTAGTTCTTACACTATTTGATCTTTTTGTAGCCAAGCAACAGCTCCTATGAACCTGATGCAGCCACACTAGCAAGGAGGGCCTCTTCTCTTGCTGCTACTACAACAGGAGCAAAGAAGAGGGCCTCTAGTGCTGCTGGTGCTGCTGCTACTGCACCATCACCAGCACAGAGGGCATCTTCTTCTTCTGCTACAACACCTGGACAAGCAAAGAAGAGGGCATCTTCTGCTTCTGCAACAGCACCTGGACCAGCAAAGAAGAGGGCCACTTCTGCTTCTGCAACAACACCTGGACCAGCAAAGAAGAGGGCCACTTCTGCTTCTGCAACATCACCTGGACCAGCAAAGAAGAGGGCCACTTCTGCTGCACCTGGTAGTTCATCATCTGTTGCAAAGGGTAAAACAGCAGTAACTGGATCTTCAGCTACTGCAAAGGGAGCAAGGGCATCTTTCTTGCCTCCAAGGCCAACTGGTGTTTCCCAAAGAATCAGGAAGCCCACCCAGAAAATTAGAGATTACTTGACTGCTTCAGGTGCTCCATGGGAATGATGCATTTTAGGTGTGTCAAAACTCTTGTGATGATGGTCAGTTTGGTTGTGTGTCAAAATACTGTCAATTTGGTTGTGTCAAACTACTGTTGAGATGTTTGGTTGTGTCAAAATACTGTCAATTTGGTCAGTTTGTTTGTGATGATGGTCATGTAGTTGAGATGTTTAAGTTAAGTTAAGTTGAGATGTTGAAGTTATGTTGTGGTATTTTGTGATGATGAGTTTATCATACATTTTGTGATGATGAGGCTAGATGTCAACGAAGGCATCAAAGATGCCAAAATATCCTAGGTGATGGCTAGATGTCGACAAAACCATCAAAGATGCCAAAATACCCTAGGTGATGGCTAGATGTAGACAAAACCATCAAAGATGCCTAAAAACCCTAGGTGATGGCTAGATGTCGACAAAGCCATCAAAGATGCCAAAATACCCTAGGTGATGGCTAGATGTCGACAAAACCATCACAGATGCCTAAAAACCTAGGTGATGGCTAAATGTCGACAAAACCATCGAAGATGCCTAAAAAACATAGTGAAGGCTAGATATCGACAAGACCATCAAAGATGCCGTCAAACCCTCTTTGATGGCTAGATGTCGACAAAATCATCAAAAATGCATAAAAACCCTAGTGAAGGCTAGATGTCGACAAAACACCCAAAGATGCCTAAAAACCCTCTTTGATGGCTAGATGTCGACAAAACCATCAAAGATGTCGACAAACCCTCTTTGATGGCTAGATGTCGACAAAATCATCAAAAATGCATAAAAACCCTAGTGAAGGCTAGATGTCGACAAAACACCCAAAGATGCCTAAAAACCCTCTTTGATGGCTAGATGTCGACAAAATCATCAAAGATGCCTAAAAACCCTAGTGAAGGCTAGATGTCGAGAAAACCCCCAAAGATGGCTACAAACCCTATTTGATGGCTCAAATACATAAATTCTAAATAGACCAGATTTCATCCATCAACTCTAAATACCATCACATTTAGCATTAATTCAAATCCACGCATAATCATAGTACTAGATTAGTACATTATAGATCCATACTTCAGGAAATTAAAACCATGATGTCATTACAGCACAGCCAACCACACCCTACAAAAGGTAAGCAAATGCCAAATGATAGTGCCCTCTTCCACAGCCAGGTGATCACTCATTTAGGATGGCCTTGATCCCCTGCAGCTTCAAATTGCTCTCCTGCAGCTTCACATTGCTCTCTTCAACACTCTTCTGCAGCTCATCAATTTGGATATGCAAGTTCTTCCTCTCTTCAGCTAGCTTGAGCTTCATGTTCCTAATAACACTGGCCTGAGCAGCTGCCAGGTTCTTCACAATCTCATACTTTTCCTGCAACTTCTTGGTTTCAGCATCTGTCTTTTCTATCTCTATCCTACGTTGCTAGGCATCCACAAGTGCATTGACATCTTGAACCAGCTTCTCATAGCTGGCCTGCAGCTTTTTCTTCTCTTGTGTCAGGTTATGAACTTCAAAAGAATTCATCAGAGTGTCCTCAGCCCTCTGTCTCTTGTTGTCTTCATACATCAACCATAACTTGTGCAATGCATTCTCAAGGGTATTGGGCCAAGCAGGATCAATCCATTTAACTAGTCCACAGTCTCTACCTTCCTGAAATAAGGTAGTATTCAAAACCATATTAAAACCTTTCATCACAACCAAAGCTAAAGATATTATATTTAAAAGCTCCCAAGATAAAGTACATCAAAAGCACTGATGTTCTGCTCTCAATTATACAATGATGTGCTGCTATTAGGAATAAACTAACCCATGCATCCATTGTACTTCAATCTAATTAACATTGTTGCCAGAGTAAAAAATGACTGCCTAAACACGCTCCTCAGAGTAAACAATGACTGACTCAACACTCTCCCAAGAGTAAACAATGACTGCCTCAACACTCTCCCAAGTTAACAATAAGTAAACAATGGGAAAATCATAACAATGATTGTGCTGTCACTTAGAAGCATATACCTTCTCAGCGCAACAGAGAAACCTCCTGCCAGTTAGAATTCCTTCAAAAGCGACGCGCCTCTCTGCTAACTTCCTGTGACCATGGCAGAAAACCTGCATTTCATCTTCAGGGCCCTCGAAATCGGAGTCCTCAGTTGAATCAGGGACCTGGGAGTGCAAATAAATGCATGACATTTCATCAGTTAACATAGCAAACACACAGGCTCCTTTGATAAAAAAATCCCCAAATCATAGAACAAACCCTAACCCTAACCCTAGGTCGAGGATTTTACCTGCAGTCTGCCGTCGTCAGAACCAGAGCTGATGTACTCCCTAGTGTGCTCGCTGCCGTCGTCGCTTTCACTCCAGGAAACCATGACGATGCGGCGGCGGCGCGACGCGGAGCAGAGCGGCGGCGGCGAGGAAGAACAGAGCGAGAGCGAGAGCGTGCGAGAGCAAAGCGAGAGTGAGAGTGAGAGACAGAGGAGCGAATCACTTAAGTTCACGTGCGAGAGCGCCGTCTAACGGCTGTCCGACCAGCTGACAGCGCCACGTCGGGAAAAAAACAGGCCCCACCTGTCATAAATACACTTATCGGTGCCTGATCCGCCGATCGGTGGTATTTGCAAATTGTTTACGAGAGAGTTGGTGTTTTTTGCCAAGAAAATGTAACGTAGTGATTTCTGCTAACCTAGCCCTCAAACTGTTGGTTTTCTGCAATTTACTCGTGTGCAACATACACCACCTGCAAGTGCACCATCGCCGGTCACGGGATGATGCATGCCTAAAACCGCAGCGACATAGCGCGGGACAGAAAACCAGCTACTAGATGGCCAGCAGATAGATCTGCACAGAACAACATTTGATTCCCTCAAACAAATAAATTTCCATTGAAATTCTTCATTGTGTAGCTAGCGAACTGAACCTCCCTTTCCTTGTCTCGATCGGCAACACGTTGTGCATGGCTTGTTATATACTAGAGGCTGGGGCGCCACCTGGGGCGGGCCTGTGCGCTCCCAGCCTGGCTATGCACATGGTTCGGCCACTGCATTTTGTACGCGAACATTAGCTCATGAGCAGATTAAATGTCTCACAATTTCTTTATGCAATCACCAGCAAGTATATTAGGTAAAGAAATAAGGTCATCTAGGAACTTATACAAATAGTATATAATCAAATTATATGAAGGGTAACCCATACATAGAAACGTATACAGATGGTATATCAAAGAATCAAATGCACTATATGAAGTAATACACGTTATGGGTTAATGGTCTTCTACATCCAGAACAATGATTACATGATTAGAGGGGTACACGTTGCTGATGCTCTGTGTAGGTGGTTCAGTACTCTGTTTACTAATTCCAAATCTTGCCTTGTGTTCTACGTTCTGAAATCACATTGTTTCAAACAACATCCTTTAAGAGTCTACCAAGGAATTCAAGTACCGATTAAACGGGAGGGATTTCCATCAAAATGACATGCATGGAAGTCAGCAGAAATGTAATAGCTGGCTTTCACGAACCACAATTTATCTTTCATAAATTTGTTCTGCTTCGATGCAGCAAGTTTATCTGAGACTTTTAAGCTCTGCACGCTACCCGTACATAAAACAGAGATAAGAACTGATGAAGTATAATGGAAATCCTTATCCTTCCATTTGTTCCTTCTTTGTATCCTAAAACAATGTTCGCATTTGATATATACAAGTGTTTTTCCATTCTGGACACTTCATTAGAAAGAAGATACCATCACCATGTTGTGAGAGACCCCCATATCCATGGCTATTCTATAAAAGAGAAGTAGAGAACACATACAATATGTAAGCCATTCTTATTAACAACTTAGATGAAAAGAGCTTGATGGCTTGAACGAGTACATTAGAGCAGTATCCTTGATGCAGCAACAAAAGCAAGTTTGCAAAGAAAAGATGAACTAAGAAAAGATCGACGGCTTACAAACTTACAATTATAGCTCTCCCAAATGCACCAGCACAAACATAAGACCATGTCCTGGAAGCATGCCCAGTCAACTGCATGTGTACAAAAGCAATATCTGAGGTAATAGTGCTTCATTGAAAAGATATATACTGATGACAACTTTTTCAGTGTAATATTCCTTCACAAAAGAATGCTCAATTTGCAGTGGATCAGAAACCAGCCAGTCCCTTAACCAGGTATATGATATTTGCTACTCCTTTTATTTTGTAAATCGCATGCGTCCGGAATAACATCACTACACTGCATCATGAATCCTGCACATAAACTATTAAGTTAACGGGTCACTAGGGACAGCTAAATTTCTCAATGGATGTAGTTTGCTCTATGGGATAGAAGTAATAAGATTGTACTTAATTTTTCTGTCTGCAGGAATATGTACCTAATTATGCTAGATTATGGGAGAATGCCAAAATAAAATGAGGAAGTGTTGAGGGAGTAGAAACTAACTTGCCCAACACGCGGGGTAAGAACTTGACTGAAGTCAAGCCGTATAGGTAGTTCCCAATGGAGAAAGGTAATAGGGGACTCAAATGAAGCAGGGCCACAACCTTGAATCCATTTTCACCTATTGCTTTATAAATTGCCAGAAACTTTTTTAAGAATACGCTCTCTAGCAAAGTATCTAGCGACGAGAAAAAGCCACAACTTTAGCTAGCTATACAATCAACAAAGTTCAATGAGAAAATACATAATGGCGAAATTAAAACAAAAATGTTCTTCATGTTGAAGTTAATTACTTACTGTCCCACTGATTGAAACCATAATAGTACCAGTAACACTACCGAATAATAGACTTGTAGACATGGTCAATGGTACTGTTGGAATTGCAAGAACCTGAATGAAACAAACACTGTCATTAGTACTAATCCAAAGTTGCAACCCCGATGTTATGCAAAAGGTCTAAGATTCATAGCCAAAAGGATCACCAGTTCCAAAAAAACTAAGTCACGAAGATTATATAAGTATGTACTGCCTAGGCATTTATGTGACAACTGCATTCACAAAGAGGGGCAATAGCTTCTCGTGGACATTAGGTTGTGTACAACCCCCTAGTATTACCAGATTATAGCATTTCAAACACTTAGAACAACGGCCCAACTGTCCTGCTGATAAGGCAACCTTCTATTATCATCTGAAATGGAATAGCTAGCTTAGTTAGGCGGAAATGATCATAAGCCTTTACAAGAAGGTAGAGGACTAAGATTGATAATTTCAAGAATATACCTCCAATTCAGCAGTCGAATAAGCAAAGTTTAATTTAAATTTTGGCGTGGGCAATAACTTCAGATATTTAAATTTATGTTAGAAGGCAGCATTACGATAAAAATAGGCAAATCTCTAGCTAAGTGGCTACTTGAACTGAACAAAAGTAACCACAAAATTTCAACATACCCTCAACATCATTGTCATCTTTTTCATCCTCCTCATCATCACCGTCTTCATCGTCGTTGTCATCATCATCATCCTCAAGGATAGGCTCATCTTCCACAATCTGTATATAATAAGGAACAACTGACATACAAATCAAGAACCACAAGGCCTATGACAACAAAGTTAGGTCTATGAATAAACCTCTGAAATTGAACTCTTTGTTGGACAAGTAGGCACGGATGATCCCCATACCTGAATAGGCAAAAATACATCTCCCTCAGCTACCTTGGTGGTGGTTCATGGAGACTGGGCCTCAGCTGGATAAGCACAGAAAGTTCAATTACGCGCCCTAACCAAAAGCTCTACAGCCTAGGCGATATAGACAATCGAGATCTAGCGCTCCCCTCAACTGCACTGTCGCAACAAAATAAGCCGATATAGGGCCTGAAAAAGCATGAGGAGAAGATTATTATTCAGTCGACACCGCAACGCACACCCAGCAAAGAGCTACCCTAAATGTTTTCACAAGAGGGTTATATTCGTGAAGCATCTTCATTAGACCATCAGTTATCGCTCTATCAATACCACTTTCTTGTTCACCATCTTCAGACATCACAACATTAATTATGTTGCTAATCTCATTATGTGTGTCATGAATGTACAATTCAGCAAATTTGTGAGTAGTACCTATATTTGGCAAAAGTGACCCTATACGGGTTATATACTTGACCATGAACTTTATATACATATGGACCACCACCCCAGTTTATGTGTTGGTTAATATCGGCTCCCGTGGAAGTGAAAGCAAACAGAGTATACTACCTGATTCTATCCAAGAAGTATTTGGACCGCGAGTCACCATTAAATTTAAGTAGCTCTGATAGGAAAGGCGGCGGATTTTTAAACGGTGGCAGCTTCACCTTACCACCCCTGCAACACAAGCTGTATAGGACACGACGGTAAGCTATGGAGCTTTCAGCCTTGCATCTCTCATGGAACCAAAACACGATGCCACAGAATTTGCACCAATATTCAGGCGCACCATGATACGATCTCTTCCTATGTGTGGCTGCAGAGAAGAATGCGTCAGAGGCATACACAAAAGACTTAGTGTGTTCTATTTTGACTCATTCTTATACCTTTTAAGAATTCTGTGTACTCTGTAGAGAACAAAGAGCTCTTGGCAGATGCAATACAGTACGGGTATCCTTGAAATGAAGAAACAATTTTATTTATCACAGTTAGACAGAGGTAGTTGATGTTCGTCAAGGATGTGCAAAGCCAACAAAATGATAACACACCTGCGGAGGTCCATTTACACATCTTCCTCTTTCGCATTCGCTGTTCACGCCTAATGCTACTGTAAGCGGCTGAAACAAGTGGGAAGTAACCGTCACCTATGTTAGAAGTGATGCTAAGACTGTTATTAATCTATCAGAGATGAATTATATAACATCCAAGTTCCAACTACAGGACATGCACCTACAAATGGCGTGTACCCAGGAGCAGACGAAGAAGAACGTGCACCACTAAATGCATCTGAACCAACCAAAAGGAATGTCGTTCACAATTTTCATAGATGGTCTAAGCGCACAAGAGCAAACAGTAAGGATAGAGTACCAAACGAAATTAGGACGAACCCCGAAACAATGCAATCCGCGCTGACACCCTGCTGCATCGCCGAGTAACAAAACGTTCACGCGCAGTGGCATGATCCGCACCGGGATCAGTAGAACTCGTATCGTGCGCATCTAATGATAATGCTAACGAATGAAATCGTAGTTTCGCACAGTAACATCAACATCAAGATGTGAAAGGAAGAATGACAGAATAAACCGTGTTGTGATTCTTATAGATGTTTACCTGAATTGGAAACATGAGGTATTCCAGAAAGCCAATTAGCAACGAGAGACAAAGATGATCATAGCAGCAACTTCACTAATGAAAATAAGACAGATTTATGATGTGGAGCATAAACACAAACAGGTTGCGAGCAATAGTGCATGGAGAAAGGAAACTACTGAAATAGAAGGAAAAGAGCACTCATGTGCATGATTAAAGCGAGAGGAATCGCACCTGAACACCGAAGGGCGAAAGCAATCCAAAGCACCAGCAACCACACTATCAAGAAACGATGACGATCTGTGTGCTCACTTCACTTCACCATGAACTGCAAAATAGGTGGCGAAGCTAAGTCCAGAGAAGAGCACCGCCAAAAATATTTGCAAATAGCCAAGAACTCGGACAAAGATGGCACCAGTATTACCTCCATGGTAGGCACAGAGCGGACGAGGCAAGATCCATAAGTGAGAGCGGCGGAGAAGCAAGCGAGTAGGAGGGCGACACTAGTAGAAAACATGCTTTGGTTGGGGCCTGGCCAGCCCATTAATCCCGGTTCTGCACGAACCGAGACCCATGGGGGGCATACGTCCCGGTTCATGCGCCCAGGGGGCCGGCCGGGCCTCGGGAGGCATTTGTCCCGGTTCGTGGTCCTCGCTCTTGGCCCACAACCATTGGTCCCGGTTCGTGCCTAGAACCGGGACAGAAGGGTGGCCTTTAGTCCCGGTTCCAGCCACGAACCGGGACCAATGAGGTGGCTATATATACCCCTCGCCCGTGCAGCGAGCACTCCACCGCTCTGTTTTTTACGGCGGCGAGGGAGAGCTTTGTGGTGCTCTAGCTCACCTCCTATGCACATGAGGTATTCGATGAAATGCCCGAGCCACACTAGTTAAGCTTTCTCCTCTCGAAACTTGACCTCCGAGCTCCATTTTTCCCGAGATTTGTCTAGGTTTAGCGGTCCGTCACGTCCCGTCCCCGTCTTCATCGTTGTCGATTGCCCGCGCCGATCTCGTCGCTGGCACCATCGTGGTGAGCCTCTTGTTCTTATCTTCTTTCTGAAAGAAAAAGATTCTTACTTTAGATAGATACTTGTCTAATTTTCTTACTTTTGACACACATAATTATATATAATGCACGCAGATGAACCGGCAATGGATGTACGGTGATAGACACACCTCCGAGTACATTAAGGGCCTGCATAATTTTCTCGAAGTGGCTGAGGCAAACAAGCAGAATGGTTTTATGTGTTGTCCATGCCCTAAGTGTGGGTATATGAAGTCTTACTCTGACCGAAAAATCCTTCAGACCCACCAGCTTTATAAGGGTTTCATGCCACACTATAATGTTTGGACGAAGCACGGGGAAATAGGGGTTATGATGGAAGACAACGAAGAAGAAGAGGACGATGACAATTATATGCCCCCTGAATACGGTGATGCTACAATGGGGGAAGCTGCTGAAGGTCAAGAGGAACCATGCGATGTGCCCGATGATGATGATCTTCGCCCGGTCATTGTCGATGCAAGGACACAATGTGAAAGTCAAAACGAGAAGCTGAAGTTCGATCGCATGTTAGAGGATCATAAAAAGGGTTGTACCCCAATTGTGAAGATGGAAACACAAAGCTCGGTACCGTACTGGAATTGCTGCAGTGGAAGGCAAAGAATGATGTGCCTGACAAAGGATTTGAGAAGCTACTAAAAATATTGAAGAAGAAGCTTCAAAAGGATAACGAATTGCCCGACAGTACATACGCAGCAAAGAAGGTCGTATGCCCTCTAGGATTGGAGGTGCAGAAGATACATGCATGCCCTAATGATCTGCATCCTCTACCGCGGTGCGTCTGAGGATTTGAGCGCATGCCCGGTATCACGGTGCATTGCGATATCGGATCGACGAGATGACCCTGGTGATGTTGACGGCGAGCCCCTGGGAAGAGGGTTCCCGCGAAGGTGATGTGGTATACTCCTATAATACCACGGTTGAGACGTCTGTTCAGAAACGAAGAGCATGCCAAGTTGATGCGATGGCACAGAGAGGACCGTAAGAATGACGGGAAGTTGAGAGCACCAGCTGACGGGTCGCAGTGGAGAAAAATCGAGAGAAATTACTGGGCTGTGTTTGCAGGTGACCCAAGGAACGTATGGTTTGGTTTAAGCGCGGATGGCATTAATCCTTTCGGGGAGAAGAGCAGCAATCACAACACTTGACCCGTGACTCTATGTATGTATAACCTTCCTCCTTGGATGTGCATGAAGCGGAAGTTCATTATGATGCCAGTTCTCATCGAAGGCCCTAAGAAACCCGACAACGACATTGATGTGTACCTAAGGCCATTAGTTGAAGAACTTTTACAGCTGTGGAATGGAAATGGTGTACGTGTGTAGGATGAGAACAAACAGGAGAAATTTAACCTGCACGTGTTGCTGTATGTAACCATCAATGATTGGCCCGCTCTTAGTAACCTTTCAGGACAGAAAAACAAGGGATACCATGCATACATGCACTATTTAGCTGACATCGAAAGTATATACTTGGAAAAATGCAGGAAGAATGTGTACCTGGGCCATCCTCGATTTTTTCCGACCAACCATCAATGTCGAAAGAAAGGCAAGCATTTCAAAGGCGGGCCAGATCTCCGGAAGAAGCCCGCCATGTGTACTGGTGATCACGTACTTGCTATGGTCAATGATTTACACGTAATCTTTGGAAATGGTTGGTCCCGGCGGACTAGCTGTTCCGAATGACGCCGAGGGACGCGCACCCATGTGGAAGAAGAAATCTATATTTTGGGACCTACCCTACTGGAAATACCTAGAGGTCCGCTCTTCAATCGACGTGATGCACGTGGCAAAGAACCTTTGCGTGAACCTGCTAGGCTTCTTGGGCGTGTATGGGAAGACGAAAGATACACCGGAGGTGTCACAACCCTAGATTGATGACTGTAATTAGTTGCACCAGTGAGCTTCAAGCATCATGTTTAAATTCAACGAATTTGAATTGAGGGTATTTTAAGCCTCAAAATTTAATTAAAGAGGGGCAAAGAACCCTGGGAAAATCACATTCAATGTCTTCCAAAATGTTCTTATAATTGTTTGATATTTTTGGCAAGGTTTCTGAACCAAAAACAAAATAGTGAACATTTTTTTGGAATATTTTGGGCATGGAATTTAAATCATTATTGTATTTGAATTTTTAATTATGTTCATAATATATAGGATATATTTTCAAATAACTTTGAAACATTTTATGTGCATTTGGAATAGTCCATTCAGCAACATAAAAATATCCAGAGGATGTTTGGCACTGTGTTGAATCTGTTTTGATTTTAAACAGTGGCAAAATTAAACAAAACAGAAGGAAAATAGAAAAGATAATTAAGAAAGAGAGAGAAGGCTTACCTGGCGCTTACCTACAGCCCAAAGACCCACTACTGTGCGGCCCAGCCCACCAGGGGCATACCTGTCTTCAACCTCGCCATCTTGGCGAGAGGCAAATAACAAGGCACCAGCAGCGTCGGGCACGCAGCTACTGCTCGACCTCCCCTGGCCAGCGAGGTGCCGCCACGATGCCCTGGGCCCCCTCTACTTCTCCCTCGCTCTCTGGACCTCTTTTCCCCTCGCTCCTCTGCTTTCTTCCCCGAGCGGAGCCCGTCGCCGCCGATCGCCATAGCCGCAGCCACCGCCTCCCTCCCGCCTCTCCGACGCGCCCCAGGGATCTGCCTCATAGCCTTCATCCTCCTCGCCGAGCCATGCATCGCCGGGAGCTCTACTTCACCATCAATGCCGTCGTCTTCAACCTCTCGGTCGCCGAGATCACCGGCGCCCGTTCGTCGTCTCCGACGCGTCCCCGAGCCAGCTGAGACCTCCTCCGGCTTCGCTGTGAGCTCCTCTTCCTCTTCCCCTAGCTCACGTGCTCGTTTTGCCGCCGTAGCCACCGTTCCCACCGCGCCCGATCTCCGGCCGCCGCCCGTGCTCACTGCCAACGACGCTCCGGTGACCATTTGGTCCCGGGTGCGTGTCCACCGAGCTTGCCGCCCCGCTCTGAGCCTCGCTAGCGCCTTCCCTTGCTGCTTGCACCCCGCAGTGCCACCCGCGCACATCACCAAGCCCCGCCGCCGCCTAAGCTCGTCACCGCCGCCGCTACACGCCGTCCCCGGCATCCCCACGACCACCACTGGATGCCCCGCACCACGGCTCTCCAACGCACCTAACCGCGCGGCCATCCGTGGCCGGAAACGGCCGGCCGGCGATCACCGCCGCGTCGGGTCATCGCCGACGTAACCACGCCGACGTGGCACGGCAATTAGGCGCTAACTCCGCTGCTTAAATTGCCCACAGCCTCTAACAGTGGGCCCTAGGCCTGGTCAAACCCCAGTCAGAGCTGGGTTTGACGGGATGCTCTAATGTCGTCGACGTGTGACCCCTACGTCGGGTTTGACCTGGTCAACCCAGCTTGATCACGGCGCATGCATGACACAGTGCTAACGCAATTAATGATTTTCTAGATCTAAAATAAATCAGAAAATCCAGAAAATGTCCTAAACTTCTAAAAATCATAGAAATTCAACCGTAACTCCAAATGAAATAATTTGTATATGAAAAATGATCATAAAAATCCAATCTATCATCTGTACCATTTTCATGCATGTTAGAACAACTTATAGTTTCTGTTTAGCACAAATCATATAAATGGCTTTTAAATATCCACATATGGAGTTCGAATGTGAATCTTGGATTCAAACCAACTTCATTTAATCTGGTTGCTAGATGCATTAGCTCAATCAACAGCATATTGCCATGTCACATTCATGCATCATATTGCTACATTGCATTGATTGTGTTTCCTCTCTGTTGCCGGTAATTGTCCCCCCTCTCAGTAGACGACGTACCGATGATGAGTTCGATAACACCGATGAAGAACTATATTATCTTCAGAAGTGCCAGGCAAGCAAAACCCCCTTGTTCATTCTGATACAATCCCACTCTCTCGCTCCTGCTCTGTTTTACTGCATTAAGACAACACCGTTTCAACTGTTACATGCTGCGGTAGCTGAACCCCTTTCCTCTGCATGACCTGTCATTGCCACAGTAAATAGATGAAACCCACTAGCATGAGTAGGAGTTGTTTGAGCCTGATGTGCCTACTCATTCATGCTTGTTTGTCATGCCTGCCATTGCTTAGAGTTGAGTCATGTCGATTCATCGGGATGAATTGGAGGTGTGTGAACATGTCCTACTGTGTGTGAGCTAAGTGTGTGAACACGATTTGGTAAAGGTAGCGGTGAGAGGCCATGTAGGAGTACATGGTGGGTTGTCTCATTGAAACTGTCCTCAGGAACTGAGTTATGTGTTTGTGATCCATGAACAGTTACTACCACACATTGGGTTCCGGTAACTCGACCCCTCTCGACTTTTTAATCAACATGATCTCTGTCCAGGAGTTGCAACTAGTTTCTGGTGTTTGTAGGTAGTGTTAGTAGTTTACCAAGTGGCACCCGGTACAGGTGGGCTTGGGACAGACTAGGCACAGCGGCCCGGTGTACCAAGTGGCACCCGGATGGTGGGCTTGGGAACCCTGCACACATCGTTTGGGGCCTTGAGCGACACCACGGCCGGATCTCCTTGCGGATGGAACCCGAATAGGCGATAAACCTGGACAAGAGACTTGTGTGGTTAGTCAGGTCGTGGCCGACTCCCTCGCCAGGCTTCCGCTTGAAGGTTGCCGAGATACACGACGTGTACATGGTGGTAAGTGGCAAGTGCGTGTGTGAAGAAGTACACCCCTGCAGGGTTAACATCATCTATTCGAATAGCCGTGTCCACGGAAAAGGACTTCTGGGTTGCCTGTACAGTTCATAGACAAGTGAAAGTGGATACTCTAAAATACGCAAGATAAGCGTGAGTGCTATGGATGGCGTTCTCGTAGGGAGATGGGAGCGGATCCATAGTGGTGTATTGATATGGTGAATATGTGGACTCGTGTGCGCCACCTCAAAAGAGTTACTTGCAGTCATAGTTTAAGATAGCCACTGAGTCAAAGCTGGCTTGCTGCAGTCAAACTCCACCACCCCCTTTGTTCATACTGATGCATATGTAGCTAGTTCTGATGTAAGTCTTGCTGGGTACATTTGTACTCACGTTTGCCTATTTTATGTTTTGCAGAGAGACGTCAGTCTCGCTAGTAGTTCCGTTTGGACTTCGACGTTTAGCTTGGTACCTCAGCTACGATCTTGTGCCCTCGGCAGGATCTAGTAGATAGTCAGGCTTCTCAGCCTTTTTCATTTGTAGATGTCTGTACTCAGACATGTTTATGCTTCCGCTTGTTGCTTGTATGCTCTGTCTGTTGGGTCATGAGACCCATGTTTGTAATATCTGGCTCTTCGGATCCTAATGAATAAATACTTGAGTCGTAGAGTTATGCTGTGATGCCATGTTGTATTTACACATATCGAGCATATTGTGTGTATGATTGAAATGCTTGGTATGTGTGGGATCCAACAACCTAGTTGTTTATCCTTGGTAGCCTCTCTTATGGGGAAATGTAGTTTTGTGCTTCCATGAGCCATAGTAGTCCGCTTCTGACCAGTTCACGAAGTCCTGCTAGCACAAAGACTACTGCTCGGAACACTTGGTCTGGTGGCATGTGATTCACTTCGTTCTGTATCTGTCCCTTCGGGAAATGTCACACGGTGACATCCGAGTCCTGCCTAGCCTGCTACAGCCCGGATTCCCGAGTCTGTTGGCCCAATGCTACAGCCCGGATTCAGACGCTGTTGACCGACATGCTCGATGTTGATTCATGTATGCCTGTCCTCGTAAGTTAGTGCCACTTTGGGTTCACGACTAGTCATGTCGGCCCGGTTCTGTCATATGGATGCTAGCGACACTATCATATACGTGAGCCAAAAGACGCAAACAGTCCCGGGCCATGGTAAGGCGACACCCATGGGAATACCGTGCGTGAGGCCACAAAGTGATATGAGGTGTTACAGGCTAGATCGGTGTGACTTAGAATCGGGTCTGACAGCTTTGGTATCGAACTGTTGCTCAGAGGATTACCAAGCCAAACTGGTCGAAGTTGAGTCTAGAAACGCTTTAGTTATATAAGGGAATTGATTGTGGAAGGGAACGTAAGGCTCTTTTTACTCCTTTACCTTATGGCCTTCTGATCTGAGTCATCCTCTTCTCTTCTACGGGGATTAAGAACTAGGCTTCTCATCTTTCTATCAGGATCACGTGTTACTAATCTATAGACTTGCAAGATTGTTGGATTTAAGCCCAGTTCAGTTTCTATTACTTCCGTATGTTCATAGCTGGCCTCGGAACCTTGATATGATGTTGTTGAGTGGTTATGCCACCATTTTGCATGATGTCTCAAATCTTTTTGAGCATTTACAGCCGTTATGCTGTCCGAGTCATCCCGGGTTTCTAAACTATCTGATGCATTTGCAAATTCCTCCTTCCTGTTCACGGTGTCCTTTTGGTCAGAATAAGCACACCAATCATCTGTTGAGATAATCCTTGCCTTGACATATATGTTGGAACTAGTATTATGACCCTAGGCATCTTAGAGGATCACCTGGCAGTATGGCCATGTTTTTGTGTTCCCAGCGTGATGATTCTGGCCGTCATTCTCGAAAGCATCCCGTGATGCCACTTAGTAGTAGGTATTCTACTCTTGGGTTCTTGAACCCGAGATTCACCCTACCTACTTCATGTTGATAGTGTTTGCTAGTTCCTTTAGGATATTATTAACCTTTGCAATAGTCCTCGAGGTTCGTGGTATATCATTCTTCCAAATACCATGAACCATTCTTGGCAGAAGTTCTTTCGAACCAAAAGGTCACAACAAGAGTGCTCTTGATGAGTTCTCCATTCTACATTGTGAATATGCCAGTTCTACCTTTCTGCATGGGTTATCCGAAAGAAATGTTGAGCTTTGCTCGACATACTAATCTATGCATCCACAACTCAGAAAAGATATATGTTCCTTTGAGTTGTCCCCCTTTAGTTTGTCTTCTGACCTTCGTCTATCAATTGATAGTCAAGAGTATGTGTGCAATCGTGTTCATCGATGCCTACTATTCTTGTGGTCCGCAAGCCGTTCTATTTCAGAATGAATAGGAGAAACAAACTCCAGAACCTCATCCATATCTAGGATTGGGTCAAAGCAATTGTATTCCACGGATCAAAATGCCAAACCAGCTTTTCCTCTCTTGTACCTTGGAGTGTTACCATCTTTATGTCAAGAGTGTCATGAGAATTGCACCACCTCTTATGAATTCTTGATGCAGTAATACTTCTTGCCATCATGGTTCATTCCTCGGTTCCCATGTTATTGTAACCGGAATGCCGACAAGTGTACCGTGATGTGCGAAATCAATACTCCTAGCAACTCCGTTGCTTGGTAGTTAATGGACAATAATCATTCTTAGCGTGTAAGTTCTTGAATCATCATTCTAAGATAGATTGTGCTACCTAGTCCTTATCTTCGGTGCACTCTTCTATCAATGAGTTAGGATTGTGTCAATCCCTCGCTCTTTGATCATATCGTCTTGCCCTAAAAAGCAAGATTGTTCTCGAGCTTAGTAACATATCGGTGGTTCGTGATTTTCCGAATATCTTCTCAGAAGTATCACCAGGTCGTCACCTGACTGTTATGTTGAGCTCGTCATCAAGTTGGTTTCATATAAACCACCCATTCTCCAAGATTCTGTGTTGGATACCCCCGAGCTAGTTGGTTAAGCTAAACAACAACTTGGAGAGTTGGAAGATGAAAGCTTGTCCAACTTAGTTCATCACTAAGGGATATCCTTGAGTGTGAGTGTATGTGTGTGTGTGTGTGTGTTGAAGAAAGATGATATCTTCATCGACTGATCCCCGTGATCAGTTGTTGAATCTATTGTCTTGTCCAAACCTTGATTTGAGTGTGGGCTATCGTCAAATCAAGTTAGAACCAACGATATTCGTAATGTTGTCTTACTCGTGGTTGATCCCTCGAGCATACACCATTACATCTTTTGGTCTGACCAATACTATCACCGTGTTCACATGATGGCGGAAGTCCAGTGATATGGAAATCCCGATGAGTTGTTGTTGAGCCCATCAGCAGCATTTTGTCTCCCCCATCACTCATGTTGAACATCAACCTAGTGTTGGAAACTTTTATAAGCATTATCTTCATGTCCCATTCGTGAAGAATATGTTGGATGAAAGAAGTGACTTTCTCTGATTCACGTGCATCTGGTGCAAGTTGCCGCCGTGAGTTCGAGAAAGATTGTTTTTGTTTCCCTGGTACCATCTCAAATCAGTCATGCATATGTGCGAAGTATTTTGTGGTATGGAGACTTGCAACCTTCATTCTATATGTATCCTTAGCACACCAAGCCACTGATTGATTTGTTCAAGGAGAAGGAGTTCCTTCATAAGAGCTAATCATGACTTATGTTAGGACTTCGATATCCTCGATGATGGTTCCCCACCTGAACCCGGTAGTGTTTTATCGTAAGACTTCTACGTGGTCATGCTTGTCTTGTACAACGTGTTCACATGTGTGTGGCAGAACCATCTCATGTTTTAGAGCTTACTACCATAGTTCATTTGCTGAGACTCTCGCAACGTCATCTCGTCGGGTTGTGTTGCACATTTTCTTTTCCAGACATGCTGTCTGAAATATCCTGTCACCAACCAGATCTGAATCTCAGGCAGATATGATGGTTGGAACTTTTCCAAGGTCTATGATGTAGGCCCCGACAAGGTTGATGTTCTGGCCGATACACCTAGTTGGAAGATCTACTATTGTAGTATCTTGATTGAGCAATTTGACCATCTTCTCCATAAGGATTTCATATGATCTATGCCAAAAGTTGTTCCTTATGGATTCTGTGCTCCCGAAGTCCGACCTTTACTTGATGGCCATGTTGATGCTTTTAAGCATGACCGTGGTAGTTAGAACATCAAGGAGAACATTAGAAGCGGAGTGCTAAATGTCTCTCGATCGATCATCCAGGTTTTGTTCCTTGGCATTGCTAAGAACAAATCTGAGAAAGTGTTGCCTTCCTTTGCATCTGCATCGTCCATCACTATTCATCATGATAGTATGATGTGTTGCCAGGATCCTCGACACAGATGTTGGTAAGACCTTGATGAGTAAGGAAATGCTCAAGTTTTTAAGAGCACGCTCAGCCACTCGATTATATCCTCGGCATCATCCGGAATGTGCTTTCCGTTTGCTGAGTTGTCTTATAACTCTAGTTCTCTCTCCAACCCGGGTATGCCATTTCTCCAAAAAAGCCTACAAATGATCGTTTGTGATTTTCCTTAGGCTGGTTTAGAGAATTCCAATGATCTATGCATCAAAAGTAACTCTTTTTGCCACTTAAGGGAATAATTCTATGAGTCACCTTCTCTAAGGTGCCCCATTATGGAATCATGGCAATTATTTCATTGCTATCTTGAAACCATTCACCATCTCCTCAAGCGTGGAATTGTTGCCTACCAAATTGAACCCCCGTCATATGTTCTTCCATCCCTCCCGAAGTGTGTTTGAACATGTTAGCTCAAGAGGTGTTCTATGCCTCATTCCGTGAGTTGATCGTCAGTTGCTCGATCCTCGAGAAGATCGATTCTTCTAGAGTTTTCATTTCTTCTCGTGGTCATGTTGAATGGAGTTCTCAAAGCAAGATGTCAAGATCAAGATGATGCAATGAATCAACATCTTCGAGAAGAGCAATTGGATCATGAAGATTGTGTTAGTTTGTGTCCCCTTTGTCCTCTTACCTCACGTCTTGAATCTCGGGACGAGATTCTTGTTTAGTGGGGGTGAGTTGTCACAGCCCTAGATTGATGACTGTAATTAGTTGCACCAGTGAGCTGCAAGCATCATGTTTAAATTCAACGAATTCGAATAGAGGGAATTTTAAGCCTCAAAATTTAAATAAAGAGGGGCAAAGAACCCCGGGAAAATCACATTCAATGTCTTCCAAAATGTTCTTATAATTGTTTGATATTTTTGGCAAGGTTTCTGAACCAAAAAAAAAATAGTGAACATTTTTGTATTCTGGGCATGGAATTTAAATCATCATTGTATTTGACTTTTGAATTATATTCATAATATATAGGATATATTTTCAAATAACTTTAAAACATTTTATGTGCATTTGGAATAGTCCATTCAGCAACATAAAAATATCCAGAGGATGTTTGGCACTGTGTTGAATCTGTTTTGATTTTAAACAGTGGCAAAATTAAACAAAACAGAAGGAAATAAGAAAAGAGAATTAAGAAAGAGAGACAAGGATTACCTAGCGCTTACCTATAGCCCAGAGACCCACTACTGTGCGGCCCAGCCCACCAGGGGCATAACTATCTTCAACCTCTGCCTACTGGCAGAGGCAAGCTGAGCATGGCACCCGCGCGTGCTGGCACGCAGCTGCCTGCCTGGCCTCCCCTGGCCAGCGCGGTGCCGCCCACGACACCCTGGGCCCCCTCTGCTTCTCCCTCGCTCTCTCGACCTCTTTTCCCCTAGCTCCTCTGCTTTCTTCCCCGAGCGGAGCCCGTCGCCGCCGATCGCCATAGCCGCAGCCACCACCTCCCTCCCGCCTCTCCGACGCGCCCCAGGGATCCGCCTTGTCGCCTTCGTCCTCCTCGTCGAGCCACGCATTGCCGGGACCTCTACTTCGCCAGCAATGCCATCGTCTTCAACCTCTCGGTCTCCGAGATCGCCGGCGCCCGTTCGTCGTCTCCAACACGTCCCCGAGCCCGCTGAGACCTCCTCCGGCTTCGCTGTGAGCTACTCTTCCTCTTCCCCTAGCTCCCGAGCTCGTTTTGCCGCCGTAGTCGCCGTTCCCACCGCGCCCGATCTCTGGCCGCCGCCCGTGCTCACCGCCGACGACGCTCCGGTGACTATTTGGTCCCGGGTGCATGTCCACCGAGCTTGCCGCCCCGCTCTGAGCCTCGCTAGCGCCTTCCCTTGCCGCTTGCACCCCGCAGCACCACCCGCGCACATCATCGAGCCCCGCCGCCGCCTGAGCTCGTCACCGCCGCCGCTACACGCCGTCCCCGGCATCCCCACGACCACCACTGGATGCCCTGCACCACGGGCTCTCCAACGCACCTAACCGCACGGCCATCCGTGGCCGGAAACGGCCGGCCGGCGATCGCCGCCGTGTCGGGTCATCGCCGTCGTAACCATGCCGACGTGGCACAACAATTAGGCGCTAACTCCGTTGCTTAAACCGCCCACAACCTCGGCGAGTGGGCCCCGAGCTGGTCAAACCCGGTCATTGGGTTTGACCGGGATTAGCCCTGTGTCGCTCACGTGTGGCCCCCACATGTCAGGTTTGACCTGGGTCAACCCAGTTGACTGCTGACGCAGGCATGACACAGTGCTGCCGCAATTAATGATTTTCTGGATCTAAAATAAATCAGAAAATCCAGAAAATGTCATAAACTTCTAAAAATCATAGAAATTCAATCGTAACTCCAAATGAAATAATTTATATATGAAAAATGATCAGAAAAATCCAATCTATCCATAGGTACCATTTTCATGCATTTTAGAACAACTTATAGCTGTTGTTTATCATAAATCATATAAATGGCTTTTAAATATCCACATATGGAGTTCGAATGTGAATATTGGATTCAAACCAACTTCATTTAATCTGGTTGCTAGATGCATTAGCTCAATCAACAGCATATTGCCATGTCACATTCATGCATCATATTGCTGCATTGCATTGATTGTGTTTCCTCTCTGTTGCTGGTAATTGTCCCCCCTCTCAGTAGACGACGTACCGATGATGAGTTCGATGACACCGATGAAGAACTATATTATCTTCAGAAGTGCCAGGCAAGCAAAACCCAAGCCGATACAATCCCACTCTCTCGCTCCTGCTCTCTTTTTACTGCATTAGGACAACACTGTTTCAACTGTTACATGCTGCGGTAGCTGGAACCCTTTCCTCTGCATGACCTGTCATTGCCACAGTAAATAGATGAAACCCACTAGCATGAGTAGGAGTTGTTCGAGCCCTGATGTGCCTACTCATTCATGCTTGTTTGTCATGCCTGCTACTGCTTAGAGTTGAGTCAGGTCGATTCATCGGGGATGAATCGAAGGTGTGTGAACATGTTCCTACTGTGTGTGAGCTAAGTGTGTGAACACGATTTGGTAAAGGTAGCGGTGAGAGGCCATGTAGGAGTACATGGTGGGTTGTCTCATTGAAACCGTCCTCAGGAACTGAGTTACGTGTTTGTGATCCATGAGCAGTTACTACCATACATTGGGTTCGGTAATTCGACCCTCTCGACTTATTAATCAACATGATCTCTGTCCGGGAGTTGCAACTAGTTTATGGTGTTTGTAGGTAGTGTTAGTAGTCTACCAAGTGGCACCCGATGCAGGTGGGCTTGGGACAGACTAAACCTGATGGCCGGTGTACCAAGTGGCACCGGATGGTGGGCTTGGGAACCCTTTACACATTGTTTGGGGCCGTGGCGACACCTGGCGGATCTCCTTGCAGATGGAACCCGAATAGGCGATAAACCTAGACAAGAGACTTGTGTGGTTAGTCGGTCGTGGCCGACTCCCGCCAAGCTTCCGCTTGAAGGTTGCCGAGATACACGCGTGTACATGGTGGTAAGTGGCGAGGCGTGTGTGAAGAAGTACACACTGCAGGGTTAACATCATCTATTGAATAGCGTGTCCGCATGAAAAGGACTTACGGGTTGCTGTGCAGTTCATAGACAAGTGAAAGTGGATACTCTAAAATCGCAAGATAGCGTGAGTGCTATGGATGGCGTTCTCGTAGGGGAACGGGAGCGGATCCATAGTGGTGTATTGATATGGTGAATATGTGGACTCGTGTGCGCCACCTCAAAAGAGTTACTTGTAGTCATAGTTTAGGATAGCCACTGAGTCAAAGCTGGCTTCTTTGATCAAACTCCACCACCCCTTTGTTGATCTTGATGTATATGTAGCTAGTTCTGATGTAAGTCTTGGTGGGTACATTTGTACTCACGTTTGCCTATTTTATGTTTTGCAGAGAGACGTCAGTCTCGCTAGTAGTTCCATTTGGACTTCGACGTTTAGCTTGATACCTCAGCTACGATCTTGTGCCCTCGGCTGGATCTAGTAGATAGTCAGGCTTCTCAGCCTTTTTCATTTGTAGATGTCTGTACTCAGACATGTTTATGCTTCCGCTTGTTGCTTGTATGATCTGTATGTTGGGTCATGAGACCCATGTTTGTAATATCTGGCTCTTCGGAGCCTAATGAATAAATACTTGAGTCGTAGAGTTATGCTGTGATGCCATGTTGTATTTCCACATATCGAGCATATTGTGTGTATGATTGAAATGCTTGGTATGTGTGGGATCCGACAACCTAGTTGTTTATCCTTGGTAGCCTCTCTTATGGGGAAATGTAGTCTTGTGCTTCCATGAGCCATAGTAGTCCTTCTGCCCAGTTCACGAGTCCTGCTAGCCCATCACTCTGCTCCGGAACACTTGGTGGCGGCATGTGATTCACTTCGTTCTGTATACATCCTTCGGGAAATGTCGGCGGTGACATCCGAGTCTGCCTAGCCTGCTACAGCCGGGTTCCCGAGTCCTGTTAGCCAGTGCTACAGCCGGATTCACGCTGTTGACCGACATGCTCGATGTTGATTCATGTATGCTGTCCCCGTAAGTTAGTGCCACTTTGGGTTCACGACTATTCATGTCGGCCGGGTTCTCTGTCATATGGATGCTAGCGACACTATCATATCGTGAGCCAAAAGGCGCAAAGCGGTCCCGGGCCATGGTAAGGCGACACCCGTGGAAATACCGTGCGTGAGGCCGCATAGTGATATGAGGTGTTACAAGCTAGATCGGTGTGACTTAGAATCGGGGTCCTGACAGGAGGCACGGGAGGACCTGCAACATTTGCACGAAAAAGACAGCATGCCTCCAAAGCAGTATGAAGGTCCTGCCAGCTACGCTCTTACCAAAGAAGAGAAGGAAATCTTCTTTGAATGTCTGGTAAGTATGAAGGTCGCGTCTGGCTTCTCGTCGAATATAAAGTGAATAATAAATATGCCGGAGAAAAAGTTCCAGAACCTAAAGTCTCATGACTGCCACGTGATTATGACGCAACTGCTTCCGGTTGCATTGAGGGGGCTTCTACCGGAAAACGTCCGATTAGCCATTGTGAAGCTATGTGCATTCCTCAATGCAATCTCTCAGAAGGTGATCGATCCAGAAATCATACCAACGCTAAGGAGTCATGTGGCGCAAAGTGATGCAGAGCATCCCTCGACCATCACCATGGACGTCACACCACCACCGCAAGGATGGAGAAGACCAATGACAAGAGCACATGCACGTTCCACCGAAACCGAGGTTGACTCCTACCTCTTCGAACCCAATTCGAATTCACACGAGAGTCGGATTCTACCTCAAATGGAAACATTATGCATTCTCAGGTACTTAGGAGATGATCGCGAGGAAGCATGGAGGGGTCACCAAGTACACATGGAGACCCATGAAGGAGGAGGATGGAAGACACGGGTGCATGAAGTCGCGGAGGCACTGGACACCCCGGGTGCCCGGCCACCTCTGCCCCCGGGTGCCCGGCCAACCGGCTGGGAGCCGCACCTGAGCAGCCCGGGTGACCGGCCTGGAAGGCCAGGTGCCGGGCCTCACTGAGGCAATTGTTGCCATCCGGTGCTGACCAAATGGCCCAGGTGCCGGCCCATTCTTGGGAGCAGCCCAGCCCAACCCGGGTGCCCGCACCCACCCCATCGCCGTCCGCCTGGTGCTACCCTGGGTGCCCGGGCCTCGGACCCCCGGTTGCTCGGCCTCCCCTCTACAGTGCCTAGGACGCAGCCCCCTGACCGGACCGGGTACCCGGTCCCTCGCACTCCGGCTGCCCGGACCCCTCCGAGTGTGTCTACTTTTTCAGGGTCATTTTGGACCTTTGTATCTCTATCTCCCCCAATTTTGTCCCTAGCCTTTATATACTCCTTCCCTAGCTCATTTTAGAGGATAGCAAAGTATATGAGAGACATTAAGAGAGCTTTGCTCCTTGTACCGACTCCTCTAGGATATCAAGACCTCCTAGGAGAAGATCCCTAGTGGCTATCAAGACCCCCATCTAGGGAAGGATCCCCATCATAGGATCATCAAGACCTCATTCCTCATAGGATTGGGATGAACGAGTACCTTGTATCTTTCCTTTGTTGTCCTTGAATCTTTGTAACCTCTTGTGTGTTCTTGGATCTAGCTTATGTGTGATTGGATCTAGTCAATTTGAGTGTTTCCCCCCTCTTGTGTTCTTCGTGTTCTTGGGGATTTCCCCTCCAATTCGTGAAAGATATCCATCTAGGGTTCCACCCTACAACATCTTGGTATCATGAGCCATGTTTATCATGAATTTGGAGTCACCCCCACCATTTTCTAGCCATATTTTGTGTGATTTCGTCCTAAATTCAAAAATTCCCCACCAAAAATAGCCCCAAAATTTTTGGTGATTTGTTGGTTTGGTGAGGTTTTGTTGGATTTGATCCCTGGATTTGCTTGGTTTCAAGTGGATCTAGCATTCCCCCCTTCCATCTCCAACTTTCCCTCCGCGAAAACCACCAATTTCTCCACAAATTTCTACCCAATCCCATGACCCCCGGGCACCCAGACCTCAAATCCGGGCACTGGACACCCCCCCCAAGAATCCAGTTAACCTCCCGGGTGCCCTTTTGAGCCCTGAGCACCGCACCCGGGCTGTTTGCCCCTGACCACCCCGGGTGCCCGCACCTTCCACCCCCGGCACCCCCACCTCCCAGTTTCAGCTCACCGACCAAAACCGTTTCGCCCATAACTTTTGCTCCCGGAGTCCGATTTTGATGTTCTTAGCTCGTTGAGTAGCTATTGACATCCCCCATCAATCTAGATAGGTTCCAACACCATTTGACTCCATAATTTTTTTTCCATTTTGGCATCTTTGCATAGGCCATCCACCATATAATCCGCAAAACCACCATCACTTTCTGCAACCTAACACATTTTGCATCCATATAGCATTTGTGGTTGCTTGAGTGGTGACTTGAGTCTCCTAAGGTGTTTCGGCTACTTAGGGACGGTTTCTTAGTCATCACCCACCACCACCACTTCTACATTGCTAACTCCGGAACCACAACGCATTCTGCTACCACCATTTGACATTTTCCTTTGAGATTCTGAGTTTGCGGTTTTTCTGTTTCCTAGGGTGTTTCGGCTAACTAGGAACGGTTCAACATGGACAACACCGCTGCTCACCTTCGACAAGGATTCTACATCGACCACTTCACCATTTTGACACCCTAACAGTAAGCAAGAACGGTAACCTCTATATCATCTTGGTATCGTGGTATCCCTTCATTGTACATTCTTGCCATTACATTGTTAACCCCTTAGCCCATTTTGCGTCACTTGCCTATCGAGACTAGCCTTTGAGTATTGCCGGCAATGTTACTTGTGCACATTAGTGATCCGTACCTTCCATTGCATACATACCATGTCATACTGGTATCATCATATCATCCCTTGTGTCACAAGATTGTTCCCGCATATACACAATTGCTATCTCGGTTTGTGCAGTTCGCATAAGTGGCCATACAAAAAAAAAGAGAATAAGCTTTTAAGCAAAAGATAAAAGAGAGCAAAGAAGCTTGTAAGGAAGAGCCATAGCATCATACCACATTACACATAAGATTGTCATATTCGATCATCTTGGATCATATTGAGAAGAACACCGGGAACATCATACACATAACATACTTGGGATAGAAAGCTCATACATTTTGAATCTTATAGGTTGTGCACAAGTGTCGTATCCGCCTATTGAGAAATCGTGCTAGCATCTCTCTTGAGTTGTGCAACACGAGCATTTTCCGTGGATTCCACGTTTTGTGCTCATTCCTTGGTTGCACGACCCCATTTATCTATCCGTGTGTGTGTGTTTCCGTGTGCCACATATTGCTATTGGTCTATTTGTTTCACTTGCGAATTTTTGAATCTTTTCCAACATTATTGACTCTTGCTAACATTTTTGCATCAAATTTGTGTGCCACTATCCTCACCGAGCTCCACCATAAGCCTTACTTGTGTAGGTGTGAGAATTGATAAGATCCGGTACCAATTGTGCTATTTCCTTGATACATTATTGAGTGACCATTGATCCATCTTCAACATAGGAAAGGTATATTGGTCTAGTTCTTTCCTTTCTTCCACTTACATTTGCTCGAGTCTTGTGATGGATAGGCAAGGCATTTCATCTCCGGTCTTCCACGACAACGACGAATTCGATGCCATCAAGAACAATTTGGACGCCATGATGGATGCTCAAATGGAGGAGCTCAAGGTCCTCATCAAGTCCTACAAGAGATCTTCATCATCTTTGAGAAGATGCTCAAGTACACATGCTTCCGAGCTACCATCTCCGGCAAGGTCACATCAGCATCGACACCACCAACGACAAGAACGTAAAGGTCAAGAGCTCAACACCAACAACCGCACAGCGACTTCACCATCTCCCTTGGCATTTTCGCCAAGCGACTTCAAGGCATCTTCGCCTACGGACATACGACATCTTCGCCAACAAGCACCTCAAGACTACACTCAAGAGAAGCTCCCCAAGCTCAAGTCCGCGACTTCCACGAGCTACTACGACCTCGGCATCGACCATGAGATTCATTTCTATGGAACTCTGGAACCTGAGGAGTATCTCAAATGGGAGCGCTTGATGGACGACTACCTCAAGCTACATCAAGTTCCTCCCGAAGATCAAGTGAAGTGCGCCACAAGAAACTTCCACGACTACGCATCCACATGGTGGCTTCACGTACCTTCGAAGACCTACGACATGAGTTGGCCCCAGACGAAGAGAGCTATGCGGCAAGAGTTCGTGCCTCCAACCTACACGGAACAACTTCTACGCCAATTGGAGAACACCATCCAAGGATCCAAGTCCATCGACGAGTACTTCAAGGAGATGAAGATTACCTTGCGACGAGCCAACATGGACGACCCCATTTCGATGAAGTTCAACTTCATGATGGGATTGCACAACGACATCTTCCAGACTATCTTCCTCGAGAACTACAAGTCCCTTGACGACTACTACATTGGTGCTCTCAAGGCGGAACAAGAACTCATGAAGGCCAAGGCTTCTCCACCCCAAGCTCACTTCGCGATGACCAAGCTCCATGAGAACGAGCATGAGGATAGTACCACCAACACGTCCAAGCCCGATGATCTCCAAAATGATGCTCCCAAGTTCGACTTCACTGCCATCCCTCTTTGTGGCATTGATGATGCCGAGTCTACTTCGACTCTTTTTCAAGATAGTGCGGCGACGAGTAAGACTACGGAGACCCTCAAGGACCAAGCTTTGGAGGCAAGCGACAAGGTGGCGAGCAAGGATGATTCTTCCATCTTAGGAGGCGAGAGCGATGATGTACCATCTTCAGCCCTCATCCACGGCGACGACGACGAGATGGTTGAGCATGGGATTTTCCGTTCGACCATGGCGACGTATGATGATTCGAGTGACTTTTGCCACCATATTGAGATTGAGAGTGACTTCACCACTAGCCCCATATATGAAGAGTTGCCCCAATTCCCATGTGAGGAGAGCCACAACCCCCACCACTTGAGTGAGATGAGTGACTCCACCATATGTGACTTTGAGTGCACCTATCATGAGGGAGTGAGTGAGTCACCGGAACATAGAGAGAGTGATGTAGTTGATAGGTCTCGTGAGGCCATTTGCATTTCTAACAACTTAGCCTCTACCTCTATTGTGTCTTCTCATTTGGTGCTAGGTCCCATATATGATGACGCGCCGATTCGCGACGACTTCGTCCTTCCTATGGACAAGACGATGGCCATGGTGGAATATGATGCACCCCCCTGATACGTCTCCGTCGTATCTACTTTTACAAACACTTTTGCCCTTGTTTTGGACTCTAACTTGTATGATTTGAATGGAACTAACCTGGACTGACGCTGTTTTCGGCAGAATTGCCATGATGTTGTTTTATGTGCAGAAAACAAAAGTTCTCGGAATGACCTGAAACTCCACGGAATATCTTAGAATAAATAATAAAAAATCCTAGCCAAAGATGAAGACCAGGGGGACCACACCCTGTTCACGAGGGTGGGGGCGCGCCCCCCTACCTTGTGGGCCCCCTGGACACCTTCCAACGCCAACTCCAACTCTATTTATTGTCTTCCGGGGAGAAAAAAATCGGGGAGAAGAAATCATCGCGTTTTACGATACGGAGCCGCCGCCAAGCCCTAATCTCTCTCGGGAGGGCTGATGTGGAGTCCGTTCGGGGCTCCGGAGAGGGGGATTCGTCGCCGTCGTCATCATCAACCATCCTCCATCACCAATTTCATGATGCTCACCGCCGTGCGTGAGTAATTCCATCATGAGCTTGCTGGACTGTGATGGGTTGGATGAATTTATCATGTAATCGAGTTAGTTTTGTTAGGGTTTGATCCCTAGTATCCATTATGTTCTGAGATTGATGTTGCTATGACTTTGCTATGCTTAATGCTTGTCACTAGGGCCCGAGTGCCATGAATTCAGATCTGAACCTATTATGTTTTCAAGAATATATGTGTGTTCTTGATCCGATCTTGCAAGTCTATAGTCACCTACTATGTGTTATGATCCGGCAACCCTGAAGTGACAATAATCGGGACCACTCCCGGTGATGACCATAGTTTGAGGAGTTCATGTATTCACTATGTGCAAATGCTTTGTTCCGGTTCTCTATTAAAAGGAGGCCTTAATATCCCATAGTTTCCATTAGGACCCCGCTGCCACGGGAGGGTAGGACAAAAAATATCATGCAAGTTCTTTTCCATAAGCATGTATGACTATATTCGGAATACATGCCTACATTACATTGATGAATTGGAGCTAGTTCTGTGTCACCCTATATTATGACTGTTACGTGACGAACCGCATCCGGCATAATTATCCGTCACTAATGCGGTGCCTACGAGCTTTACATATACTGGTTCTCGCTTATTTACTTTCCCGTTGCTACTGTTACAATCACTACAAAAATACCAAAAATATTACTCTTGATGTCTTTACTTTGTTACCGTTACCACCACTATCATATTACTTTGCTACTAAACACTTTGCTGCAGATACTAAGTTTCCAGGTGTGGTTGAATTGACAACTCAGCTGCTAATACTTGAGAATATTCTTTGGATCCCCTTGTGTCGAATCAACAAATTTGGGTTGAATACTCTACCCTCGAAAACTATTGCGATCCCCTATACTTGTGGGTTATCAAGACCTTTTTCTGGCGCCGTTGCCGGGGAGCATACCTCTATTCTTTGATTCACTTGGGATTTATATCTGCTAGACACTATGAAGAACTTGAAAGACGCTAAGACAAACATTTATCCCTCAACTACGAGGGGAGGTAAGGAACTGTCATCTAGCTCTGCACTTGATTCACCTTCTGTTATGAGTAAGCTAGCGACACCTAAACCTGCTTCTGCTATTCGTTCCGATATGCCGCATGTTATTGATGATGCCACTTCTGCTATGCATGATACATATGATGAAACTACTTCCTTGCTTGATACTACTGTGCCCCTCGGTGAATTTCTTGATGAACAAATTTCTAGGTCTAGAGAGAGAGAAATTATTGAAACTGATAATATTGATGAAAGTGATGGTGAAGATATTCCTGCTATTCCTGAGGGTTATCTTTTTGATGCGGAATCTTCTGCATGTATTTTTGCTTCCCAGGATAGATACGAACTTAAGAGGCTGCTAGTTAAATGGAGTAAAGAATCTCTTAGAGACAGAATGAAACCTAATCCTGCTTTTGCTACTTCACCTATTTGTGTTCCCGATAAGGATTATGAATTTTCTGTTGATCCAGATATAATTACTTTGGTTGAATCTGATCCTTTCTATGGCTATGAATCTGAAACTGTTGTGGCACATCTTACTAAGTTAAATGATATAGCTTCCCTGTTTACTAATGATGAGAGATCGCGCTACTTTTATATACTCAAAATATTTCCGTTCTCATTAAAGGGTGATGCTAAGATATGGTTTAATTCTCTTGATCCTGGTTGTGTGCGTAGTCCCCAGGATATGATTTATTACTTCTCTGCTAAATATTTCCCCGCTCATAAGAAACAAGCTGCTTTGAGGGAAATACACAACTTCGTGCAAATTAAAGAAGAGAGTCTCCCACAAGCTTGGGGGAGGCTTCTCAAGTTACTTAATGCTTTGCGTGATCATCCTCTTAAGAAACCTGAAATACTTGATATCTTTTATAATGGACTAATCGATGCTTTCAGAGATTACCTGGATAGTTGTGATGGTTCTCTTTTCAGGGAAAGAACACCAGATGAAGCTGAAATTATATTAAATAATATGTTGACAAATGAAAATAATTGGGCACCTCTTGAGCCAACTCCCGAGCCAGCTCCTGAGCCAATTACTGAGCCTATTCCCAAACCAACTCCGAAGAAGAGAGGTGTTGTATTTCTCAGTCCTGAAGATATGCAAGAGGCAAAGAAATCTATGAAAGAAAAAGGTATTAAAGCTGAAGATGTTAAGAATTTACCTCCTATTGAAGAAATACATGGTCTTAATTTACCACCTGTTGAAGAAGTATATGATCTCAATTCCTTATTCACTGAAGAACCTCCTGATCCCGATATCCCGACACAGGTAGTAAAGGTAAATTCTCTCTATAGATATGATAAAGCTGAAGTCCCTCCTACTAAAATTGCTAGTCAGTGCTTGGATGAGTTTGATAACTTTATGTTTAAGAAAGATGACTTTAATGCTTATTTTGGTAGACAATTAAAACAGAATACCTTTATGATTAAACGCTTGGGTGATTATATGGCTAATATTAGAGGTGAACTTAAACTGGTTAGCAAACATGCTTCTATGGTTACCACTCAAGTAGAACAAGTACTTAAAGCTCAGAAAGAAGTGCTTGATGAAATGAATAGTAAGAAAAATGATTATGATGTTAGAGTGGCTACTAGAACTGGTAGAATGACTCAGGAACCTTTGTATCCTGAAGGCCACCCTAAAAGAATCGAGCAAGATTCTCAGAGAAATAATATTAATTTGCCTAGTTCTTCTAAAAGGAAGAAAAAGAAAAATGATAGGACTTTGCAAACTTCTAGTGAACCTATTGCTGAACCACTTGAGAATCCAAATGATATCTCTATATACGATCTTTGAAACACAATCGGTAATGAACATGAACCTAGTGAAAATGTTAATGATGATGCTCAACCTAGTAATGATAATGATGTAGAAGTTGAACCTCTTTGTTGATCTTGATAACCCGCAATCAAAGAATCAACGTTATGATAAAAGAGATTTTGTTGCTAGGAAACATGGTAAAGAAAGGGAACCATGGGTTCGAAACCCATGCCTTTTCCTCGAAACCATCCAAGAAAAGGATGATGAGGATTTTGGCGCTTTCTTTGAAATGATTAGACCCATCTTTTTGCGTATGCGATTGGTGATGTGCTCAAAACAAATCCTTATGCTAAATATATGAAGGATATCATTACTAATAAAAGAAAGATACCGGAAGCTGAAATTTCCACCATGCTTGCTAATTATACTTTTAAGGGTGGAGTACCCAAGAAACTTGGAGATCCAGGAGTACCCACTATACCATGCTCCATTAAAAGAAATTATGTTAAAACTGCTTTATGTGATCTTGGAGCCGGTGTTAGTGTTATGCCTCTCTCTTTATATCATAGACTTGACTTGAATAAGTTAACACCTACTGAAATATCTTTGCAAATGGCTGATAAATCAACTGCTATACCTGTCGGTATTTGTGAGGATGTGCCTGTTGTGGTTGCAAACGTTACTATTTTAACGAACTTTGTTATTCTTGATATTCCCGAGGATGATAGTATGTCTATTATTCTTGGAAGACCTTTCCTTAATACCGCAGGGGCTGTTATTGATTGCAACAAAGGCAATGTCACTTTTCATTTCAATGGTAATGAGCATACGGTACACTTTCCGAGGAAACAACCTCATGTTTGTAGCATCTACTCTATTGGAAAAATTCCATCGATTATATTTGGAGGTTTTGAATTTCCTCTTCCTAGTGTCAGAAGAAATATGATATACTTATTATTGGGGATGTCCATATCCCCGTTGAGGTAACATAGTGTTATTCGAAATTTCTCCAGTTCCATGTCAGTCGGAATGAGTTTGTTAACAAGACCTGATCAACCTTGTTAGTGGATTCTTTTTCATGAGCATGAGATGGATGAAACTAGAAGCACAACCTTCTGTACCCTCTTTATACTTTCATTATTTAGTAGAAATAAAGTAAAATAGTATTTTTTTGTGCATTTCTGACTCATCCGTGCAATATAAAAATATCCCGAAAATAAATGTCCTCAGAATGCTATGCCAATTTAATATGATTTTTTCGGGAATATTTGAGGATTTATTGTGCAAAAATTACCGCGGGGGGAGCTGCCACCTGGCCATGAGGGTGGAGGGCGCGCCCTACCCCCCTGGGCGCGCCCCCCTTCCTCGTGGGCCCACGGTGGCCCTCCTCCACTTATCCCTGCACCCATCTTCTTCCTCTGCCTCACACAAACCCGAAAAACCAACTCAAGCACGAGTTCCAGCCACTTTTGCTGTGATTTTCGATCTCCTTGCTTAAAGCAGCTCTCGCAAAACTGCTTGGGGAGATTGTTCATTGGTATGTGACTCCTCCATTGGTCCAATTAGTTTTTGTTCTAGTGCTTTATTCTTTGCAAATTTGTGCTGCATAGGTGACCATGTTTTTGAGCTTGCATGTCAAATTTATGTGGTTCCAAGTAGTTCTAATGCTTGATATATGCTCTAGGCACTTGTAGGAGTAGTTGCTATCAATTTTATTGAAGTTGGTTCACTTTTGTTTGAAGTTACTAAAAATTTCAGAAATTTTTCAGAGGAAACAATATGTTTAGGAAGATGTTCCAAGGTGGCTCTTCAAGGAAGCAAGGTCCCAGGCTTGCAATGCATGATCTTGATGAGGAACCACCAAGAGGCGCTCTGTGAGGCCACGTGAATGGCCTTGGAAAATTTTATGGATCAGCGGGAATCAAAGAAGAATTTAGCATATTTGCGTAATGCGGTCTTGAGGACTTTGAAGTGACAAATGCCCCGATATCATGATCTCACAAGTTCATTTGTGGGGAGGTTTGAGTTTTCATCTTGGCGTAATTCTCCTTCAGTCATGTTTGACCGTTATGACAAATCTTATACCATGGACTTAGACGATTTCACTTTTGCGTGCAAACTTCCATCTTAGGGTAGTGTCAGGGATCCCCCTAAATCTGAATATAGAGAGTTTCTTGCTAGAATAACTATGGGGGATTCTAGAGATAAAATACAAGACACTATAGGGAGCATTCATTTTCCTGCTATACATTATTTTGCTCTCTTCATAGGCAGATGCATAAATGCTAAGGATGAAGCATGTCACATGTGTGCCCCTGATCTCAGCATTCTCAGAAGTGTTGTGTTAGGAGACCAATCTTATCATATGGGAGCCATTGTAGCTCGTAGGTTGCATCATAATAGACATAACGGAGATTTCTTTGGAGGAATTTATGCAACCCTCTTAGCTAATTTTCTTGAGATAGACATTCGTGAGGGTGATATGGAGTTGCCCCCTACTTATTTAGATTTTGATTATATGGTTTCCCACCAGTTTGTTGAGAGGACTGAACCACCTCTCCAGTATCGACTAATCTTTAACAAACGGCATGTTGCCCATGTTACTCTTCCTGCTCCTGCCTTCTTTGATTCTCAGACAAAAGGAAGATATATTATTACGAGAGGAGGCAGATGAGTACGAGAGGAGATCGAGGCGGCTCGGCGCCACGCTGCAGCTTCGAGGCGATAGCTACTGCATCATGATATGACCCAGCTACACCTACGGGTATCCGCCGAGCTATCCACGGCAATAGACCAACTTAGGCCAAAGCCCGTTTGTTGAGAGGACTGAACCACCTCTCGATGTCGACTAATCTTTAACAAGCGGCATGTTGCCCATGTTACTCTTCCTGCTCCTGCCTTCTTTGATTCTCGAGACAAAAGGAAGATATATTATTACGAGAGGAGGCAGATGAGTACGAGAGGAGATCGAGGCGGCTCGACGCCACGCTGCAGCTCGAGGAGGCGATAGCTCTTGCATCGTGATATGACCCAGCTACACCTACGGGTATCCGCCAGGCTATCCACGGCAATAGACCAACAGGCCAAAAGCCTAAGCTTGGGGAATCGTATTTCCACCGACATTACATTTATGTTCACACACACTCATTGCTAGATGTCGGTGCTCATACTCTTTCACAGTAATATCCATGCTAGTTTATTTTCTTTTCTGCTTTCTTCTTGTGTGTTTAATAAACCTTAAGAAATACCAAAAATTAGTAGTAGTTTATTTTTCCTGCTGTAGTAGTAATAATTAAAAGAAAACCCAAAAATATTTCCGTTCTTCTTTTGCTTGTTGGGAGCTTTCCGTATAAATAGTTTTATTTCTTTTCTTTTCTTTGGGGTCGATAGGAGAAGACCATGATTAAATTGTTGAAGTGGCTCTTATATGCATCATTGTTGATTTAACCAAGAGCCCATATTGCCTTGTCTTCTCCTGTTTATTGAATGCTCGCAGAATCCAGCTTAGTCAATGCACGTGCACTCTTATTATTATTCACATCGTTCGGTCGTGCAAGTGAAAGGCAATTATGATGATATATGATGGGTGGTGAGATGGGAAAATCTGGTATGAACTTCGACCTCTTTTGTTTTTGTAAATATGATGAGTTCATCGTTCTTGATTCAGCTTATTATGAATAAACATGTTTGCAATGACAATTAGAGATCATAGTTGCTCGTGCCATGCTTGATTAGCTATGAGTTATAATGGTCTACCTTGCGTGCCAACATGCTATTAAAATGATTGTGATGTGGTATGATGGGGTGATATCCTCCTTTGAATGATTTAAGTGACTTGACTTGGCACATGTTCACGCATGTAGTTGAAACAAATCAACATAGCCTTCACGATATTTATGTTCATGGTGGATTATATCCTCCTCATGCTTGTATTCAATGTTTATTAATTTTAATGCATGTTCATGACTGTTGTCGCTCTCTAGTTGGTCGCTTCCCAGTCTTTTGCTAGCCTTCACTTGTACAAAGCGGGAATACTGCTTGTGCATCCAATCCCTTAAACCCCAAAGTTATTCCATATGAGTCCACCATACCTTCCCACATGCGGTATCTACCTGCCGTTCCAAGTAAATTTGTATGTGCCAAACTCTAAACCTTCAAATAAACATTTTGTTTTGCATGCTCGAATAGCTCTATATCAACTAGGGTTGCCCTTATCTTCCATGTTAGGCGGGTTATTCTCAAGAGGTGGACTCCGCTCCTCATTCACGAAAATGGCTGGTCACGGGATGCCCAGTCCATGGTTTATGCAAACTAAATCAAAATAATTGCAAACAAAACTCCCCACAGGACCCGTTGAATGTTGGAGGCACTTTCGTTGCTTGAGCAAGCCATGGATTGATGCTTGTGGAGGGGGGGGAGTATAAACTTTACCATTCTGTTTGGGAACCGCCTATAATTTGTTTAGCATGGAAGATATCGTCATCTCTTAGTTGTTATGTTGACAATGAAAGTATTCCGCTCAAAATATAATTTATCTCTATTTCAAACCGAGCTCTGGCACCTCTACAAATCCCTGCTTCCCTCTGCGAAGGGCCTATCTATTTACCTTTATGTTGAGTCATCACCCTCTTATTAAAAGCACTAGCTGGAGAGCACATCTGTCATTTGCATTCATTACTGTTAACTTATGTCGGGTGTGACTATGATTGGATCTCTTTTACCATGAATTACAATGTCTAGTCAGTCCTTGATCTGCTCTGCATTTATGTTTTGCGGTCTCAGAAAGGGCTAGCGAGATACCATTTTGTTATATCATATTATGATTATTTTGAGAAAGTGTTGTCATCCGAGATTTATTATTATGGCTTGCTAGCTGATTATGTTATTGATATGAGTAAACATGAGACCTGAGAATTATTGCAAATGTGGTTAGTTATAATCTTTGCTAAAAACCTGAATTTGGCTTGACATAGGTACAACAACAAGAGCAAACAGAGTTTGTAAAGTTTTCTTTTCTCTTTCAGTTTGTCAACTGAATTGCTTGAGGACAAGCAAGGGTTTAAGCTTGGGGAGTTGATCGTCTCCGTCGTATCTACTTTTCCAAACACTTTTGCCCTTGTTTTGGACTCTAACATATGATTTAAATGGAACTAACCGGATGGCGCTTTGTTTTCGGTAGAATTGCCATGATGTTGTTTTATGTGCGAGAAAACAAAAGTTCTCGGAATGACCTGAAACTCCACGGAATATCTTAGAATAAATAATAAAAATCCTCGCCAAAGATGAAGACCGGGGGCCCACACCTGTTCACGAGGTGGGGCCCCCCCTCGGGCGCGCCCCTGCCTCGTGGGCCCCTAGACACCTTCCGACGCCAACTCCAACTCTATTTATTGGTTTTCGGGGAGAAAAAACCGGGGAGAAGAAATCATCGCGTTTTATGATACGGAGCCGCCGCCAAGCCCTAATCTCTCTCGGGAGGGCTGATCTGGAGTCCGTTCGGGCCTCCGAAGAGGGGGATTCGTCGCCGTCATCATCATCAACCATCCTCCATCACCAATTTCATGATGCTCACCGCCGTGCGTGAGTAATTCCATCGTATGCTTGCTGGACGGTGATGGGCTGGATGAGATTTATCATGTAATCGAGTTAGTTTTGTTAGGGTTTGATCCCTAGTATCCATTATGTTCTGAGATTGATGTTGCTATGACTTTGCTATGCTTAATGCTTGTCACTAGGGCCCGAGTGCCATGAATTCAGATCTGAACCTATTATGTTTTCATGAATATATGTGTGTTCTTGATCCGATCTTGCAAGTCTATAGTCACCTACTATGTGTTATGATCCGCAACCCAGTGACAATAAGGGACCACTCCGGTGATGACCATAGTCTGAGGAGTTCATGTATTCACTATGTGCTAATGCTTTGTTCCAGTTCTCTATTAAAAGGAGGCCTTAATATCCCTTAGTTTCCATTAGGACCCCGCTGTCACGGGAGGGTAGGACAAAAGATGTCATGCAAGTTCTTTTCCATTAGCACGTATGACTATATTCGGAATACATGCCTACATTACATTGATGAATTGGAGCTAGTTCTGTGTCACCCTATGTTATGATTGTTACATGACGAACCGCATCCGGCATAATTATCCATCACTAATACGGTGCCTACGAGCTTTCCATATACTGGTTCTCGCTTATTTACTTTCCCGTTGCTACTGTTACAATCACTACAAAAATACCAAAAATATTACTCTTGCTGTCTTTACTTTGTTACCGTTACCACCACTATCATATTACTTTTGTAAGGGCATATTTTATCCCGTAAGTGTTTTGGTGATTGATGACGATACTTTTCCGGACTAATCGTATGCTTTGAGTTCCTCAGATGGTTCATCTCTAGGCTCGAGACGATTCGGTGCCCCTCGGAGACTATTGAAGACGGCGTCGTCCTACGTTTCTTTTTGGTGGATTTGAGTCGTAGGAGAGCCGTACTATTAAGAGGGGGTTCGCGTCGGAAATGTTAGGGCGGAATCAACACGTACACTTGTCCCTCCTTTCCCTGCACTTTGGAGCTTCCCTTCGTTATCTTGGTTGTGCGGAAATCTGACAACTACCCTGTACTTGCAGTAGTACCTCGGGTACACGCGGTAGTACCGCGAGGTGCCACGGTAGTACCACTCCTCTGGAGCGGTAGTACCGCGGCTCCCAGGCCTAGTGCCGCTCCGGTGCGGTAGTAGGGGCGGATGTAATATTTTACATCCGCGCCCACCACGGTAATACCGCTCGTCCGGTAGCGGTAGTACCGCTGGAGCCCACGGTAATCTGCTCCCTTTGAGCCATAGTACCGTGGCCCTCCTACCAAGTACCGTAGTTTCACGGTAGTAGGCCGCGCTTCTGGTAGTACCACTCCTCGGGCGGTAGTACGCGTCGGATTTTGCACTACCGAAGTTTCAGCGGAAGTTAGCACGGATGTAATTTATTTCATCCGCGCCCTTCGAAGGCCGTGACTCCCCTGCCTTGCGGTAGTACCGCATGGGGGAGCGGTAGTACCGCACAAGCGGTAGTACTGCCCCTTAGTCAGGCTAGTTCCGGCCTGTGCTGCTGCCATAGTAGTACCATGGTCCGCCACGGTAGTACCGCGTAGCCTCGCGGTAGTACCGCGCCCCTGGAGCGGTAGTACCGCGCGTCGCAGGCTGAATAAGTGGATAACGGTTGGATTTTTCCCACGACTATATAAGGCGTCTTCAACCTCTAGTTGACCACCTCTCTCTCTCTAAGCTCCATTGTTGCTCCAAGCTCCATTTTGGCCGATCTCTCTCCTAGCCAATCAAACTTGTTGATTTGCTCGGGATTGGGTGACAAGGGCCCGATCTACACTTCCACCACAAGATATTTGATTCCCCACTTATCCTTGCGGATCTTGTTACTCTTGGGTGTTTGAGCATCCTAGGCGGTTGAGGTCACCGTGGAGCCATATTCCATTGTGGTGAAGCTTCGTGGTGTTGTTGGGAGCCTCCAATTAAGTTGTGGAGATTGCCCCAACCTTGTTTGTAAAGGTTGATCGCCGCCTTCAAGGGCACCATTAGTGGAATCACGGCTCTTGCATTGTCTTGGCGTGAGGAGATTCTGGTGGCCCTAGTGGCTTCTTGGGAGCATTGTGCCTCCACACCGCTCTAACGGAGCGTACTTCCCCTCAAAGGGAAGGAACTTGATAACACATCCTCGTCTCCACCGGCTCCACTCTTGGTTATCTTATCCCTTTACTTGTGCAAGCTTATTTGTGTTCCAATCCTTGCTTGCTTTTGTGCTTGTGTTGTTTGCATCATATAGGTTGTCCACCTAGTTGCACATCTAGACAACCTTTATTATTGCAAAGTTTAAATTAGTAAAGAAAAGCTTAAAATTGTTAGTTGCCTATTCACCCCCTCTAGTCAACTATATCGATCCTTTCAATTGGTATCGAGCCTCGTCTCTTTTAAGGACTTTACCGTCCGAAGAGTATAGTTGGCGTCGTAGATGATGTGGGGAGCACTCCGGTGCGAATCCGACATCATCTACGGAGATAAGTACCTCGATCTCTAGTGAGGAATTCAATGTGGCGTTGGACACATTGAAAAACTCCATGACGAGCGAGGTCAAGGACATGTTTAAGGAATTCCTAGAAGGGCTTAAACTTTCCACGCGCACCGTGAAAGTGGGTGATCCCGCCAACACGGGAGCAGATGCTAACTCCGATAAGGGGAAGCTACTAGTGAGAAAGCCCCTCGTCTAGTGGTAAGAATGGCACGGCATCTTAGCCCATGTGCAACCTCCCGTTTATGGTGGACGATTCCTTCCACTCATTTGAATCATGCGGTCCACCACCTAAGATTGATAAAAGGAGGATTTTGATTCTTGGGTTTATCATTTTAGCGTCATTTAAATCATGTGAACACTAACCTTTGGAGAATCATTGAAGAAGGTTTCTATCCGCATGATCCGAGCAACTTTTCTCCAAGAGAGGTCGTGGACCATCAATTCAATGAGAATGCTCTCTTCATCATCCAAGAAGCAATCCTTCCCGAAGACCTCCCTCATCTCCGGCCTTACTCCCGTGCCAAAGATGCTTGGCTCAAGGTGGTTTCCCTTTATCGAGGAAGCGCAAGCATTCAACGTTCCAATTATGAAGTGAAGAAGAAGAACCTCGTGAGCTCTATCGGAGAGTAACCAAGCTTGCTGTCTCCCTCCGGGATCATGGAAGTAAGGACACAGATGACAACTGGATCAAGCGCAAATTCCTCAAGGCAATGATGCCCTACCACAAAGCCATGTCCTCCGTCATCCGTCGTGACGGACTTCCACACCCTGTCCTCAAGTGATGTGTTGGATGAGTTTGTGGCTATGAGCATATTGGACAAGACCGCCGACAATGCGGTGCTTCGATCCCAAAGAGCAAAGAAGCCCAACCTCGCTTTGAAGGCCAAGATTTGTGTCGATGAAGATGGAGAGGAGGAAGAAGAAGAGAGCAACCTCGAAGATACTAAGTATGATTATCATGAACACATGGCCCTTGCTTCAAGACAATTTTGGAGCAAGAAGAACTCAAGGCCCAACTTCAACAAGAGCAATTCAAGTGGCTCTAAGGGCAAGCAACGAGTGAGGACGTGTTTCAATTGTGGCAATGTGAGTCACTTTGTTGCGGAGTGTCCATATGAGAAGAGGGAAGAAAATGGTGGCAAGCTCATCCGTAGGGACAAGGCCAAGTCTTTCCCCAACAAGAGCAACTTCCCAAAGAAGACTCCTCACAAACCCTTGGTGGTTCAAGAAGAGTACAATGAGGATGATGATGATGATGAGGATGGTGAATCGGTTGCCATGGCCTCCGTGGCCATTGCAATGACTCCTCGGGTGTCTCTCTTCGGTTCACCCAATGAAAGCATCACCGCCAAGTGCCTCATGGCTAAAGCCACCAACAAGGTAACCCCAACATCAAAACTACCATCATCAATCATTCTTCTTTGTGGATTGCATTGATGAACATGAGGACTAATGTAGAGGAAAATGAATTTGAGATCTTTATGAGTAAACTCAAGGGCAAATCCAAGAAGCACGCCGTTGCTCTCTTGGAACAACTTAGTGAAGCCAATGTCATGATCGAGACTCATGAAGAAACCATCTCTAAGATGGAAGGGCATAGTCGTGACTATGCCGATGAGATTCGGATCTTTCAATGCTCTTGAGGAAGGCGTGGTCTTCGTTTGGCTCTTGAGGAGTCACTACGATGATCACGCTAAATTAAAGAAAGACTTTGCTCATGCTCTTGTTGTGTCTCGTGTGCTTAGTTCCGAGAAGGCAAAGCTTGGAGTTGATCTTGCTAGACTCAACGAGGACTTTGACACTCTCGACAAGGCTCACAAAGTCTTGAAGGGTGCTCATGCTAGTCTCAAAGAGTCCCATGATCAACTCCAAGTGAAGCTAACAAAGGAGAAAGCCACCTTTCCTCATATGATACTGATTGATAATGCAAATGCTACTAACCCTTGTTGTGAGCATGTGCATCTTGTTGAGGAGAATGCTAAGTTGAAGGAGCAACTTGAAAAGGGCCTTGTCACATGCATTCAAGGTGAGAAGAACCTTAACGACCTTTTGAGTAATCAAAAGGAAGTTGTGGCCAAGGAGGGGATTGGGTTCGCGCCCAAGCCCAAGAGCAAGAAGAAGAATGACAAGACCAAGCAACCTCCCCCTCTCAAGCAAACTTTTGTGAGGGAGGGAGAGGATGCTTCCAAGAATAAGAAGAACCGTGCAAAGGGTGGCAATGTCAAGAAGGACAACGTCATCCCCATGAACATAGCCGGCGACTTTAACCCCTCTTATGTGTTGTGCCGTGCTAGTGATGGGCATGTTTATGCTTAATTTGTTGGTTCTTCTTATGAGTACATTGAATGGTCTATTTGGGTTCCTAAGACCCTCGTTACTAACATCAAAGGACCCATTACCAAATGGGTACCTAAAACCAAGCATTGATCTCTTGTAGGGGTTTGCTTTCGGTGGGGGATCATGGTTGCTCGATAGTGGAGCAACAAATCATATGACCGGAAGCAAGGACATGGTGGTGGACGTGCAAGAGATTCCATCTATGCCCACCGATGTCGAGTGGGGTGATGCATCACATTCTAAGGTATTGGGTCTCGGCAAGGTTGTCATTTCTCATGATCTTACGATCGAGAAAGTCATGCTTGTTGAGTCCCTTGCATACAATTTGCTTTCCGTTCGTCAACTTGCAGTCATGGGTTTTGCTACTTTCTTTGACATTGATACCGTGGCCCTCTTGTGGAGCAAGACTCTTAAAGTAGCCTTTGTTGGGCATGTCGAAAACGGTCTCTATGTGATAAACTTTTCGGAGTGACCCAATAAGACCGCGACATGCCTAATGGCTAAAGTTGACGTGGGATGGCTTTGGCATCGCCGTTTAGCCCATGTCAATATGAGATCTTTGCAAAGTCTTCTCAAGGGGGACCATGTCCGTGGACTAACAAATATTAGTTTTGCCAAAGACCGTGCTTGCAGTGCTTGTATTGAAGGAAAGCTTCATGAGAAGGCTCACCCTCCCACGAACATCATATACTCAAAGAGACCCTTGGAGCTCCTTCACATGGATCTCTTTGGGCCACCATCATTTGATAGTCTTGGAGGTAGAAAGTATTGCTTGGTGATTGTGGATGACTATTCAAGATACACTTGGGTATATTTCTTCAAGAGGAAGAGTGAGACTCAACAAACCGTCATCGACTTTGCAAATGAAGCTCAACGTCAACATAATGCAAAGATCTTGACTATAAGAAGTGACAACGGCACCGAGTTCAAGAACTACACCTTGGATGAGTTCCTTAGTGATGAGGGAATCAAGCATCAATATTCTGCACCATATACCCCTCAACATAATGGTGTTGCGGAGAGAAAGAACCGGACGTTGATGGATGCGACAAGGACCATGATGGCGGAGTTCAAGTCTCCATACAACTTTTGGGCCGAAGCCATCAACACCGCATGTCATGCATCCAATCGGCTCTATCTCCGCAAAGGCTTGAACAAGACTCCTTATGAGATACTCACCGGCAAAAAGCCCAACCTCAAGTACTTTCGGGTGTTCGGGTGTAAGTGTTTCATTCTCAAGAAAGGTGTTCGTTTGTCTAAATTTGAAGCTAGAGCTCATGAGGGCATATTTGTTGGTTATGCTACAAACTCTCATGCTTACCGTGTCCTCAATAAATCCACGAGACTTATTGACGAGACGTGTAACGTGGAGTTTGATGAGGATAACGGCTCCCAAGTGGAGAAAAGTGGCACTTGTGATGTAGGTGATGAAATTCCTCCCCAAGCCATAAGAAGAATGGGAGTTGGCTTTATCCTACCCATTGAGGAACCCCTTGTGGCCGAAGGAGAAGGACAATGCTCCACTCAAGTGGAGCCATCACCAACCCAAGGCCCACACGCTTCCGAAGAACAAAATGAAGGCCCTCAACCTCATGAACAAGACCAAGGGCAAGATCGTGCTCAAGACGATGATATCAACTCAAATGATGCCCAAGGTCAAGTTCTCTCCCGAGCATGCTCAAGATGAAGATCATGCTCAAGGCGGCGCTCAATATGATCAAGTGACCCTCCTCATCTCACCTCCGAGGAGGAATTAGGCGTCGTGCCACCAAGATTGCTTCAAACTCACCACCAAAGGCCATCTCATGGAGAATGTGGTTGGAAGTCTAAGAAAAGGGGTAAGCACTCGTAGACAATTGGCAAACTATTGTGAACATCACGCGTTTGTCTCTTGTGTTGAACCTCAAAAGGTCTATGAGGCGCTCGAAGACTCGGATTGGCTCAATGCTATGCATGAAGAACTCAACAACCGAGTACAACAAGGTGTGGAGATTGGTGCCAAGGCCATCGGAGAACCACAACGTCATTGGAACCAAGTGGATTTTCAAGAACAAGCAAGATGCTCATGGGAACATCATTACGCAACAAGGCAAGATTGGTAGCACAAGGCTACTCCCAAGTCGAGGGTATCGACTACGGTGAAACCTTTGCTCCCGTTGCTCGTCTTGAATCCATTCGTTTGTTGATTGCTTATGCTTCCCATCACAACTTTAAGTTGCAACAAATGGATGTGAAAAGTGCTTTTCTTAATGGTCACATTAATGAGTTGGTCTATGTCAAGCAACCCCCCGGGTTCGAGGACCCCTACTTCCTGGACCATGTGTGTCAACTCGATAAGGCACTCTATGGCCTTAAACAAGCCCCACGTGCGTGGTATGACCACCTTACCGAGTTGTTACAAGATCGTGGATTTGAAGTGGGGCAAATCGATCCCACTCTTTTTACTAAGAAGGTTAATGGGGAGTTGTTTGTATGCCAACTATATGTTGATGATATTATCTTTGGTTCTCCTAACAAAGCTTTCAATGAGGAATTTGCCGCTCTCATGACCTCCAAGTTCAAGATGTCTTCGATGGGAGAGTTGAAGTTCTTCCTTGGTTTCGATATCAAACAAAGAAGAGAAGGAACCTTCATCAACCAAGCCAAATACACTCAAGACATGCTCAAAAGATTCAAGCTAAGTGATGTCAAGCCGGCTACTAAACCAATGCCCACCAAGTGCCAACTTGACATTGATCCCAATGGTAAAGCGGTGGATCAAAAGGTATATCGCTCCATGATTGGATCGTTGCTTTATCTTTGTGCATCTAGACCGGATATCATGTTGAGTGTGGGAATGTGTGCACGGTTTCAAGCCGCACCGAAGGAAAGTCACTATGTGGCGGTCAAGTGAATCTTTCGATATTTAGCTCATACCCGAAACTTTGGCTTATGGTACCCAAGAGGAGCAAACTTCAAGCTTGAAGGATTTACGGATTCCGATTGGGCGGGAGACAAAGTGGATAGGAAGTCCACTTCCGGAGGGTGCCAATTTCTTGGTTGCTCCTTGGTAAGTTGGTCTTCCAAGAAGCAAAGTTGTGTGTCTCTCTCGTCCACCGAAGCGGAATATGTGGCGGCTGGTAGTTCTTGTGCTCAACTCCTATGGATGAGGCAAACTTTAAAGGAGTATGGTGTCATTTGTGACAAAGTGCCTCTTTGGTGTGATAATGAAAGTGCCATCAAGATTTCTCTCAACCCGGTGCAACACTTCAAGACGAAGCACATCGAGATTCGGTATCACTTCATCCGGGATCACATTAGGCGAGGGGAGATCGAGCTCAAGTATGTCAACACTCAGGATAACCTTGCAGATATATTCACGAAGCCCTTAGATGAAGCAAGATTTCGCGAGTTAAGGCATGAGCTAAATATCATTGATTTGAGCAATGTGACTTGAGCCCGTGCACTCCCCACCACACTCAACTTGTTGTCTAGTTTAGGTGTAGGCATGGACATAGGGGGAGTGTTGTTCTCTCAATGAACTATCCCTCCCCCCATTATGCATAAATCGATCACCTCTTTCACATTAGCCATTTTTTATGGTACTTGTGTTCCAAAGACGAGTTTTGGTCATCGGCCCAAGGATAATTCTTCGCGGTGCCATACCATTCCACTCAAACATAGGTGGCTTCGGCCACCGACCTCTCTCCTTGAGAGTCCTTGTCGTTTGGTGGTTTCTTGTTGTCTTTTGCCTCTGGTTTGTGCTAGAGTTTGTGGTTTCTTGTGTGTGAAAAGTTTCCTTTCAAAGGCCCTCTTTTCGTTTTTGAAACCTACGATGACTTGAGATTCACGGTACTACCGCGGCCAGCTGCGGTACTACCGCAACCTGCCACGGTACTACCGCAACCTCACGGCAGTAATTTTTTACTGCCGCCCGGTTCAGCGGTACTACCGCCTCGGTCTGGAACTTCCGCCCGGCGGTACTACATGATGATCTGTGGTACTACCGCGACAGTTGGCGTGGGGATAGGGCGGGCGGGGAGTTCTAACTCCCCATACCCATTCGCTGTCTTCTCCCACGTCGCCTCCTTCTCTCCTTGCTCAAGAAGCGGGCCGGCGTCTCTCGCGGATCTCCTCCACCGCTGCCCTCCGTGATTCCGACCGGTGGGATCGTTTCCCCACGTGCTCTTGCTATGGACCCAGGTTTTCCCCAATTCCCTCTCCTTGTTGATGGTGTTTGGCGTTTCTAGGTTTTGGGGAGGCTTGTGTGTTCTTGAGATTGATAGGCCTAATCTCTGCAAGAATAGGATGAAGGAGTGTAGTATTGCATAGGATTTATATGTGTATTGTTGTCATCGCTAGATCTGATCACTGTAGCACCGCCGTTGTTTCGCGGTTCTTTTCAGATTCAAATCGATAGTTGGATCCGCTGCGACGCGGTACTGCCGCCCATATGGCGCGGTACTACCGCTTGCACGGTACTACCGCGCTCTGTGCGACACTAAAGCTCTACTTCCGCTCCAACCACGGTACTACCGTGACCTCGCACGGTACTACCGCATTTGGAGCGATACTCTTGCTTTAGTGCATGAGCAGTGGCGATCCTACCGTGACTCACACCTATCGCATGCCAACTTTCTCATATGTCTCCTATGTGTTTCTTGTGCTTTTTCGTGGCCTTTGCATTGATCTTCTTTGCGTCTTTGGTGCTTTGCGTGTGTGTCTCGGTGGTGGCTCTCGCCGGTCCAATTCCAGCCGTGACACTGAATCCAAGCGTCTGCGCAACCCGGTGAAGCACCGAGGGCTCCTCCTCTACCCCCAAGCGCCATGTCAAGACAAGCGCCAACAAGTTCAAGGAGCCCGCCAAGGGCATGGATGAGATGCCCCAATCGACTACGTCCGTCTCGTGCAAATTGATCCGTCGTGACCCCGTTCCTCCGTCAGGGGCTGTGAACTGTTCTGGAACAAGCATCAAACCAACGTCTATCTGGGCGTCATCAAGAACAAGCGAGAATACCTATGTGGATGTGAAGTGGATTGACATGCATCACTTGAGGAAGGAGAAGTTCCATGCCTACTTTGAGAGGCTCGGACTTGGTGGAGCAGTTTGGCATTGAGCATGTGATCTCTTTTCACCTTGACTATGATCCCGAGCTCATTGGTCAGTTCTTTGCTTCGTCTACTTTCACCCCAATGAGGAGAGGAGGATGACTGGATGACAAATGGCCGTAAGGTGATCTGCTACGGAAGGAGTTCATGGATTTGCTCCAAGTTTCGATGGCGGGCATGACTCCCCGTGGGTGTTCGTCCCCATGCCAACCCGACTCGCCAACAAGGACAGGCTTGCACCGTACTATGTTGAGAAGACGCTTCAAGTGGCAAGATAGGGTTGGTGCTCAACTCTTTCTGGATATCATGTACCGCATCTTCCGCAACTCCTTGTTCCCTCGCATTGGTGACAAGGACAAGGTCCATGCCTATATGGTGGTTATGATGCTCATCTGCGAGGAGGCTCGTTTGTCTCAGACTCAGCCACTTGATATCTCACACATCATGTGGTGTGAGCTTGGTTTCGGTGTTCAACCAAAGTGCCTATCTCTGGGCCTTATCTGTTTCTGCTGATCTCGAGGACACGGGAGAAGATGTTCCCTGGTGAGGAGTTCCTTGCCCTCATTTGGATTCGCCATGACCCCATCTGCTGCGTGTTAAACCCAACTGGGCCAACACTACTACTCGTCGAGGCGTCTGCTGCTAGGGCTGCTGTTGGAGAGGAGGATCTTTGGCGCCGAGAATGTTGATGAGGGCCATGCTGCTAGGCCTTCCCAGAGCTGCTCTATGCCTTCTTGGGCCACGGTGAAGGACAAGATGAAGACTCTTTTTCGCATGCAAGCCAAGGGGCGTCTGACAGGACTCACGTGGCATCCAAGGAGAGTCGTCGCCGGGACAGGAAGATCTTGAAGCTCTATGGTGAGGATGTGTGCAGCGGGTGCGAGGAGCACATCACTCCGGAGGCCGAGTGGATGGCGAAGCAAGGCTACAAGTGGACTGATTACGAGGAGGGCGTCGAGAGTCCATCCACCTCTTGAGGAGTCGGCGGAGAGGGTTGGGGCGAGTTCCCTCTGCTTGAGCCACCACTTGTGTGTAGGTGTCCTCTCTGCCTTTTTGGCGTCTCGATGCCAAAGGGGAGAGAGCGTGAGATTCTTGAGTCTTGTGTCGTGTTCGTATCGTGTTCGTGTTTGGTGCGTTTATTGCGTTTTCGGTTGAACCTCGTTTGAACCTCGTTTTAGTTGCTTTTCCTTCATATGGTGTAAGACATATGCACTCTATCTATCTTAGCAAGCTTATGTTTTATCGTGCTATATATGTTGCTTAGATGTTATTCTTGGACCTTTGTCTCTAAAATATAGGGGCGTGGTGATCCTAATGCGTGTGCTATGCAGTCCAAAGCATTCATCCAGTGCACACATCTAGGGGAGCCCGTCTATATTTTGGAGAGGAGGGTTTGCCCTTGCTCTATATTATTGTATCTTTGTGCAAATCCCGTATTGTCATCAATCCACCAAAAAGGGGGAGATTGTAAGGGCATATTTTATGCCGTAAGTGTTTTGGTGATTGATGACGATACTTTTGCGGACTAATCGTATGCTTTGAAATCCTCAGATGGTTCATCTCTAGGCTCGAGACGATTCGGTGCCCCTCGGAGACTATTGAAGACGGCGTCGTCCTACGTTTCTTTTTGGTGGATTTGAGTCGTAGGAGAGTCGTACTATTAAGAGGGGGTTCGCGTCGGAAAGGTTAGGGCGGAATCAACACGTACACTTGTCCCTCCTTTCCTGCACTTTGGAGCTTCCCTTCGTTATCTTGGTTGTGCGGAAATCGACAACTACCACTGTACTTGCGGTAGTACCGCTGGTACCTGTGTAATACCGCTGCTCCAGGCCTAGTGCCGCTCGGTGCGTAGTAGTAGGCGGATGTAATTTTTACATCGCGCCCACCACGATAATACCGCTCGTCCGGTAGCGGTAATACCGCGGAGCCCATGGTAATCTTGCTCCCTTTGAGCCGTAGTACCGTGGCCCTCCTACAGTACCGTAGTTTCACGGTAGTAGGCACGCGCTTCTGGTAGTACCGCTCCTCTGGAGCGGTAGTACCGCGTGGGATTTTTGCACTACCGCAGTTTCAGCGGAAGTTGGCACGGATGTAATTTATTTCATCCGCGCCCTTCGAACCGTGACTCCCCTCGCCTTGCGGTAGTACCGCAAGGGGAAATGATAATGCAGCATAGCGGTAATACTGCCCTTAGTTAGGCTAGTTCGGCCTGTCTTTGCTGCCACGGTAGTACCATGGTCCGCCACGGTAGTACCGCGTAGCCTCGCGGTAGTACCGCACCCCTGGAGCGGTAGTACCGCACGTCGCAGGCTGAATAAGCGGATAACGGTTGGATTTTTCCCACGACTATATAAGGGGCGTCTTCAACCTCTAGTTGACCACCTCTTCTCTCTCTAAGCTCCATTGTTGCTCCAAGCTCCATTTTGGCCCGATCTCTCTCCCTAGCCAATCAAACTTGTTGATTTGCTCGGGATTGGGTGACAAGGGCCCGATCTACACTTCCACCACAAGATATTTGATTCCCCCCACTTATCCCTTGCGGATCTTGTTACTCTTGGGTGTTTGAGCATCCTAGACGGTTGAGGTCACCGTGGAGCCATATTCCATTGTGGTGAAGCTTCGTGGTGTTGTTGGGAGCCTCCTATTAAGTTGTGGAGATTGCCCCAGCCTTGTTTGTAAAGGTTCGGTCGCCGCCTTCAAGGGCAGCATTAGTGGAATCACGGCCCTTGCATTGTCTTGAGGCGTGAGGAGATCTGGTGGCCCTAGTGGCTTCTTGGGGAGCATTGTGCCTCCACACCGCTCTACGAGGCGTACTTCCTTCAAAGGGAAGGAACTTGATAACACATCCTCGTCTCCACCGGCTCCACTCTTGGTTATCTTATCCCTTTACTTGTGCAAGCTTATTTGTGTTCCAATCCTTTCTTGCTTTTGTGCTTGTGTTGTTTGCATCATATAGGTTGTCCACCTAGTTGCACATCTAGACAACCTTTATTATTGCAAAGTTTAAATTGGTAAAGAAAAGCTTAAAAATTGTTAGTTGCCTATTCACCCCCCCTCTAGTCAACTATATCGATCCTTTCAACTTTGCTACTAAACACTTTGCTGCAGATACTAAGTTTCCAGGTGTGGTTGAATTGACAACTCAGCTGCTAATACTTGAGAATATTATTTGGCTCCCCTTGTGTCGAATCAACAAATCTAGGTTGAATACTCTACCCTCGAAAACTGTTGCGATCCCCTATACTTGTGGGTTATCACCCCCACATGGTTCCATCAAGATGAAGATGATGACCACCATTTGGTCTTTGCCACCTCACCTACACCACATGAGTGGAGTGAGAAAGGTAAAATAGGTGAAGGTGATGCTATAGTCCCACTAGTGGACACTGTTGACATTGATTGCTTGCATGATGTTGATCCACCTATAGCCATGCTTCATGCTAGTTCAACTTCCCCATGCGATGATTTACCCATTTATGATGAGTTTGATGATTGCCATGTGGAGTCTATTAGTTGTGATGCCATGTTACATAGGATTTCTTGTGAAAATTCTTTAGGTCACATCATGTTTGACAATCCGCTTGACTTGTCATATGCTATGCATGAGATCAACAATATGTCATATTTGAGTGACTATGCATAAGCCTTTAAAATAAACCCAATTTGCACATATGGCATAGATGACAAGCCCATGGTTATTGGCATTTGTCTTTCTTGTGATGATATTGATATGCTCCCTTTGCATCATTTATCTCATATGCCATGCCATGACCACCTAGCTTCGGATATGCATTGTTTTGGATGTTGTCCATATTCTCCATATGATGTTTCCACGATTGCTCATGAGGAGACCCCCAAAGTTTCCTCATACATTTTAGGAGATTTTGATTCATCCTATCCATTGCATGATCCCACTACTTGTGTGCACCATAGGCTCCCCATGAATAAACATGCTAGTAATGTACCATATACTTGCATTCTCAACTTGTGTCCCCATCGTGTTATACATAACAACTATTCTTTCATGATGGATGACATGTTCTTATAACATGCATCAAATTTCTTTGAGTGATGCTTATCTTGTACTAACTCACACGTGCACATAAACATCATGATGGATGATGTGTACATTTACCACGCACACACTTTCTTTGGTTTGTGTCTCTTTTGTGTAGGTACCCATGAATACTTGTCAACCTCACAATCCCATGAGTTGACAAGACGAGCTCTAGAGAGCAATGATGACTTGGGATCCAATGGATTGTCTTTCCCACCGCTCCCTTCGGGGAAAGACTTCGCGCATTTATTCTACATGGCTCTCACATGGTTATGACACACCTCTTTGTCAAACCATGTGAGAGCTTAACCATATGCTATGCTTGATGACAACACTTGTTGGGTGTATCACCTCTTGAATGCTTGGTTTTGCTTTAATTCCAACCACATTTGTTTTTCCAAGTGCTTGTTATCTTTGCTCCTTTTGAAGGAATCACTAGACGGTGCGACATTGGAGAGTGCCCATTTCAAGCTTGACGATGATGAGTAATTGGTGGGTCACTTCTACACGGCGACACCCTCTCTTTACCATGGTGATGAAGATCATGATCCGTGGACAGATCTCTCCCAGGGGGGGGGGGGGAGATGATGCGGAGCATCCTTCGACCATCTCCATGGACGTCATACCACCACCGCAAGGACGGAGAAGACAGATGACAAGAGCACACACACGTGCCATCGAAACCGAGGTTGACTCTTTCCTCTTCAAACTCCATTCGAATTCACATGAGAGTCAGATTCTACCTCAAATGGAAATGTTATGCATTCTTAGGTACTTCAGAGATGATCGCGAGGAAGCATGGATGGATCACCAAGTACACATGGAGACCCATGAAGGAGGAGGATGGAAGACAGGGGTGCTGAAATCATGAGAGCACCTTTGGACACCCCGGGTGCCCGGCCAACCGGCTGGGAGCCAGACTTTGAGTAGCCAGGTGCCCAGCTGGAAGGCCCCGGTGCCGACCCTCACTGGCGCCATTGTTGCCGCTTGGTGCCCGGCCCAGCTCTTGGGGCGGCCCAGCCCGCCCTTGGTGCCGGGCCACCAACCCCGGGTGCCCGACCCAGCCATCGCCGCCCGTATGGTGCTACCCTGGGTGCCCGGTGAAGGAAATATGCCCTAGAGGCAATAATAAAGTTATTATTTATTTCCTTATATCATGATAAATGTTTATTATTCATGCTAGAATTGTATTAACCGGAAACATATACATGTGTGAATACATAGACAAACAGAGTGTCACTAGTATGCCTCTACTTGACTAGCTCGTTAATCAAAGATGGTTATGTTTCCTAACCATAGACATGAGTTGTCATTTGATTAACGGGATCACATCATTAGGAGAATGATCTGATTGACATGACCCATTCCGTTAGCCTAGCACTTGATCATTTAGTATGTTGCTATTGCTTTCTTCATGACTTATACATGTTTGTGTAACTATGAGATTATGCAACTCCGTTTACGGAGGAACACTTTAGGTGCTACCAAGCGTCTGGCGTAAGCTGGGTGATTATAAAGGAGTACTACATGTGTCTCCAAAGGTACATGTTGGGTTGGCGTATTTCGAGATTAGGTTTTGTCACTCCGATTGTCGGAGAGGTATCTCTGGGCCCTCTCGGTAATGCACATCACTATAAGCCTTGCAAGCAATGTAGCTAATGAGTTAGTTACGGAATGATGCATTACGTAGCGAGTAAAGAGACTTGCGATAGCGAGATTGAACTAGGTATTGGATACCGACGATCGAATCTCGGGCAAGTAACATACCGATGACAAAGGGAACAACGTATGTTGTTATGCGGTTTGACCGATAAAGATCTTCGTAGAATATGTAGGAGCCAATATGGGCATCCAGGTTCCGCTATTGGTTATTGACGAGAATAGTTCTAGGTCATGTCTACATAGTTCTCGAACCCGAAGAATCCGCACGCTTAACAACGTTTGATGACAGTTATATTATGAGTTTATGAGTTTTGATGTACCGAAGGAGTTGAGTCCCGGATGAGATCGGGGACATGACGAGGAGTCTCGAAATGGTCGAGCGTAAAGATCGATATATTGGACGACTATATTCGGAGTTCGGAAAGGTTCCGAATGATTCGGGTATTTTTCGGAGTACCGGAGAGTTACGGGAATTCGCCGGGGAGAAGTATTGGGCCTTATTGTTGGAAATATGCCCTAGAGGCAATAATAAATTAGTTATTATTATATTTCCTTGTTCATGATAATCGTTTATTATTCATGCTATAATTGTATTGACCGGAAACAGCGATACATGTGTGGATACATAGACAACACCATGTCCCTAGTAAGCCTCTAGTTAACTAGCTCGTTGATCAATAGATGGTTACGGTTTCCTGACCATGGACATTGGATGTCATTGATAACGGGATCACATCATTAGGAGAATGATGTGATGGACAAGACAATCCTAAGCCTAGCACAAAGATCGTGTAGTTAGTATGCTAAAGCTTTTCTAATGTCAAGTATCTTTTCCTTAGACCATGAGATCGTGCAATTCCGGATACCGTAGGAGTGCTTTGGGTGTATCAAAGCGTCTGGCGTAACTGGGTGACTATAAAGGTGCACTACAGGTATCTCGAAAGTGACCATTGGGTTGACACGGATCGAGGCTGGGATTTGTCACTCCGTGTAAGCGGAGAGGTATCTCTGGGCCCACTCGGTAGGACATCATCATAATGTGCACAATGTGACCAAGGGGTTGATCACGGGATGATGTGTTACGGAGCGAGTAAAGAGACTTGCGTGCGAGATTGAACAAGGTATCGGTATACCGACGATCGAATCTCGGGCAAGTACAATACCGCTAGACAAAGGGAATTGTATACGGGATCGATTGAGTCCTTGACATCGTGGTTCATCCGATGAGATCATCGTGGAACATGTAGGAGCCAACATGGGTATCCAGATCCGCTGTTGGTTATTGACGGAGAACGTCTCGGTCATATCGCATGTCTCCGAACCGTAGGGTCTACACATAAGGTTCGGTGGCGCTAGGGTTATATAGGAAGCTTGTATGTGGTTGCGAATGTTGTTGAGTCCGGATGAGATCCCGGACGTCACGAGGAGTTCGGAATGGTCGGAGGTAAAGATTTATATATGGAAAGTTGTTGTTGGGTTAGGAAAAGTTCGGGTTTTTCGGTATTGTACCGGAAGCTTCGAGAAGGTTCGGAGGATTCGGAGGGGTCGGAGGTCCGGAAATTGTTCCACCACGTCCAATACAGTAGCATGGGCTGTGAGGGGCGCCCTAGCCATAATGGGCCAAGGAACCAGCCCCCAAGGCCCATGCGCATGGGAGGGGGAAACCCTAAGGGGGAGGGCCTCCACTTGACTTGGGAGGCACTCCTCCCCCTCTTGGCCGCCCCCCAAGTCCCATCTAGGGCTGGCCGCACCCCTTGGGGTGGGAAACCCTAAAGGGGGCGCAGCCCCCCTTTCCCCCTATATATACTTGAGGTTTTGGGCTGCCCAACACACGAGAACCTCTCCCTCTTGGTGCAGCCCTGCCTCTCCTCTTCCTCCTCTCCCTTGGTGCTTGGCGAAGCCCTGCGGGATTGCCACGCTCCTCCATCACCACCATGCCGTTGTGCTGCTGTTGGATGGAGTCTTCCTCAACCTCTCCCTCTCTCCTTGCTGGATCAAGGCATGGGAGACGTCACCGGGCTGTACGTGTGTTGAACGCGGAGGTGCCGTGCGTTCGGCACTTGATCATCGGTGATTTGAATCACGGCGATCGACTCCTTCAACCCCGTTCACTTGAGCGCTTCCGCTTAGCGATCTACAAGGGTATGTAGATGCACTCTCCTTCCCTCGTTGCTAGTTTCTCCATAGATAGATCTTGGTGACACGTAGGAAAATTTTGAATTTCTGCTCGTTCCCCAGCAGTGGCATCATGAGCTAGGTCTATTGCGTAGATTCTTTGCGAGTAGAACACAAAGTAGTTGTGGGCGTTGATGATGTTCAATATGCTTACCGTTACTAGTCCAATCTTGTTTGACGGTATTGTGGGATGAAGCGGCCGGACCGACCTTACGTACTCTTCGTGAGGCGAGTTCCACCGGTGACATGCACTTGGTGCATAAGGTGGCTAGCGGTGCCGATCTCTCCACTTTAGTCGGAGCGGATTCGATGAAAAGGGTCCTTATGAAGGGTAAATAGCAATTGGCATATCACGTTGTGGTTTTGCGTAGGTAGGAAAGCGTTCTTGCTAGAAACCCAAAGCAGCCACGTAAAACATGCAAACAACAATTAGAGGGCGTCTAACTTGTTTTTGCGGGGTATGCTATGTGATGTGATATGGCCAAAAGAATGTGATGAATATATGTGATGTATGAGATTGATCATGTTCTTGTAATAGGATTCACGACTTGCATGTCGATGAGTATGACAACGGCAGGAGCCATAGGAGTTGTCTTTATTTATTGTATGACCTGCGTGTCATTGAACAACGCCATGTAATTACTTTACTTTATTGCTAACGGTAGCCATAGTAGTAGAAGTAATAGTTGGCGAGACAACTTCATGAAGACACGATGATGGAGATCATGATGATGGAGATCATGGTGTCATGCGGTGACAATGATGATCATGGAGCCCGAAGATGGAGATCAAAGGAGCAATATGATATTGGCCATATCATGTCACTACTATATAATTGCATGTGATGTTTATTATGTTTATGCATCTTGTTTACTTAGAACGACGGTAGTAAATAAGATGATCCCTTACAAATTTCAAGAAGTGTTCTCCCTAAGCGTGCACCGTTGCTACAGTTAAGTCGCTTCTAAGCACCACGTGTTAATCGGGTGTGATGGATTCTTACGTTCACATACAGCGGGTGTAAGCAAGATTTACACACGCAGAAACACTTAGGGTTAACTTGACGAGCCTAGCATGTGAAGACATGGCCTCGGAACACGGAGACCGAAAGGTCGAGCATGAGTCGTATAGTAGATACGATCAACATGAAGATGTTCACCGATGATGACTAGTCCGTCTCACGTGTTGATCGGACACGGCCTAGTTGATTCGGATCATGTAATCACTTAGATGACCGGAGGATGTCTATCGAGTGGGAGTTCATAAGATGAACTTAATTATCCTGAACATAGTCAAAAGACCTTTTGCAAATTATGTAAATGGCTCGCGCTTTAGTTCCATTATTTAGATATGTTCCTAGAGAAAATATAGTTGAAAGTTGAAAGTAGCGATTATGCGGACGTTAGAAAGCTTATGTCCTTAATGCACCGCTCGGTGTGCTGAACCCCAAGCGTCGTTTGTGGATGTTGCGAACATCGGACATACATGTTTTGATAACTACGTGATAGTTCAGTTAAGCGGTTTAGAGTTGAGGCACCAAAGGCGTTTTGAAGCGTCGCGGAACATATGAGATGTTTGAGGGCTGAAATTGGGATTTCAGGCTCGTGCCCACGTCAAAAGGTATGAGACCTCCGGCGATTTTCTTAGCCTGCAAACTAAGGGAGAAAAGCTCAATCGTTGAGCTTGTGCTCAGATTGTCTGAGTGCAACAATCACTTGAATCGAGTGGGAGTTGATCTTCCAGATGAGATAGTGATGTTTCTCCAAAGTCATTGCCACCAAGCTGCTAGAAGCTTCGTGATGAACTATAACATATCAGGGATAAATATGATGATCCTTGAGATATTCGCGATGTTTGACACGCGAAAGTAGAAATCAAGAAGGAGCATCAATTGTTGATGGTTGATGAAACCACTAGTTTCAAGAAGGGCAAGGGCAAGAAGGGACACTTCATGAAAGCGGCAAATCAGTTGCTGCTCGGTGAAGAAACCCAAGGTTGAACCCAAACCGAGACTAAGTGCTTACGTAATAAGGGAACAGCCTTTGGAGTAGAATTACCCTAGATACTTGGTAGATAAGAAGGCAGGCAAGGTCGATAGAAGTATATTTGATATACATTATGTTAATGTGTACTTTACTAGTACTCCTAGTAGCACCAGGTATTAGATACCGGTTCGGTTGCTAAATGTTAGTAACTCGAAATAAAAGCTACGGAATAAAGGAGACTAGCTAAAGGTGAGTGACGATATGTGTTGGAATTGTTTCCAAGGTTGATATGATCAAACATCATACGCTCCCTCTACCATCAAGATTAGTATTAAACCAGAATAATTATCATTTGGTGTTGAGCATAGACATGATTGGATTATGTCTATCGCAATCTGATTATTCATTTAAGGAGAATAATGGTTACTCTATTTATTTGAATAATACCTTGATGGTCTTGCACCTAAAAATGGTTTATTGAATCTCGATCGTAGTGATACACATTTTCATGCCAAAAGATATAAGATAGTAATGATAGTACCACTTACTTGTGGCCTTTGCCATGTAAGTCATATTGGTGTAAAAGCATGAAGAAGCTCCATGTTGATGGATCTTTGGACTCACTCGTTTTTGAAAAGTTTGAGACATGCGAACCATGTCTATTGGTGTATATGCATGAAGAAACTCCATGCAAATGGACCGTTTGGACTCACTTGATTTTGGATCACTTGAGACATGCAAATCATACCACATGGGCAAGATGGTGAAAAGCCTCGGTTTCGGTGAGATGGAACAAGATAGCAACTTGTTGGAAGTAACACATTTTGATGTGTGCAGTCCAATGAGTCTTTGAGGCATCTGATGAATATCGTTATGTTCTTACTTCACAGATGATTCGAGTAGATGTTGAGTATATTTACTTGATGAGACACAAGTCTGAATTATTGAATGGTTCAAGTAATTTCAGAGTGAAGTTTAAGATCTTCGTGACAAGAGGATAGAATATCTATGATGTGATCATAGAGATGAATATCTGAGTTACGAGTTTTGGCACACAATTAAGACATTGTGCAAATTGTTTCACAATAAATACCGCCTAGAACACCATAGTGTGATGGTGTGTCCGAACATCATAGTTGCACCCTATTGGATATGGTGCGTACCATGATGTCTCTTATCGAATTACCATTATCGTTCATGGGTTAGGCATTAGAGACAACCACATTCACTTTAATAGGGCACCACGTAATTCCGTTGAGATGACACCGTATGAACTATGGTTTAGAGAAACCTAAGCTGTCATTTCTTAAAAGTTTGGGGCTGCGACGCTTATGTGGAAAAGTTTCAGGTTGATAAGCTCGAACCCAAAGCGGACAAAATGCATCTTCATAGGACACCCAAAACGGTTGGGTATACCTCCTAATTCAGATCCGAAAGCAATAGGGATTGTTTCTTGAATCGGGTCCTTTCTCGAGGAAAAGTTCGTCTCGAAAAGTTGAGTGGGAGGATGGTGGAGACTTGATGAGGTTATTGAACCGTCACTTCAACTAGTGTGTAGCAGGGCACAGGAAGTTGTTCCCGTGGCACCTACACCAATTGAAGTAGAAGCTTATGATAGTGATCATGAAGTTTCGGATCAAGTCACTACCGTACCTCGTAGGGTGACAAGGATGCGTACTACTTCTGAGTGGTACAGCAATCCTGTCTTGAAGGTCATGTTGCTAGGCAACAATGAACCTACGAGCTATGGAGAAGCGATGGTGGGCCCAAATTCCGACAAATGGTTAGAAACCATGAAATCCGAGATAGGATCCATGTATCAGGACAAAGCATGGACTTTGGTGGACTTGCCCGATGAGCGGCAAGCCATTGAGATGAATGGATCTTTAAGAAGAAGACGGACATGGACGGTAATGTCACCTTCTATGAAGCTCGACTTGTGGCAAAGAGTTTTTCACAAGTTCAAGGAGTTGACTACGATGAGATTTTCTCATCCGTAGCGATGCTTAAGTCCGTCGGAATCATGTTAGCACAAGCTGCATTTATGAAATCTGGCAGATGGATGTCAAGGCGAGTTTCCTTACCGGTTTACGTAAGGAAAGGTTGTATGTGATACAATCAGAAAAGTTTTGTCGATCCTAAGGATGCTAAAGGTATGCTAGCTCAGCGATCCTTCTAAGGACTGGAGTAAGCATCTCGGAGTTGGAATGTGCACTTTGATGAGATGATCAAAGATTTTGGGTTTATACAAAGTTTATGAGAAACTTGTATTTCCAAAGAAGTGAGTGGGAGCACTATAGAATTTTTGATGAGTATATGTTGTTGACATATTGTTGATCAGAAATGATGTAGAATTTCTGGAAAGCATATAGGGTTATTTGAAAGTGTTTTCAAGTGAAAACCTGTATTAAGCTACTTGAACATTGAGCATCAAGATCTATAGGGATAGATCAAAACCGCTTAATGGTACTTTCAAATGAGCATATACCTTGGCATGATCTTGAAGGTGTTCAAGATGGATCAGTCAAAGAAGGAGTTCTTGCACGAGATGTAAGGTATGAAGTTAAGAGTTAAAGCTCGACCACGGCAGAAGAGAGAGAAAGGGCGAAGGTCGTCCCTATGCTTCGGACATAGGCTCTATAGTATGCTATCTTGTGTACCGCATGGAAGTGTGCCTTGCCATGAGTCAGTCAAGGGTACAAGAATGATCCAGAATGGATCATTGGACAGCGATCAAAATTGTCCTTGGAGTAAATAAGGACATGTTTCTCGATTATGGAGGTGATAATGAGTTGGCGTAAAGGGTTACGTCGATGCAAGCTTTAACACCTATCCGAGTGACTCGAGAAGCAAACCGGATCGTATAGTGGAGCAACCATTTGGAATAGCTCCAAGTGGAGCGTGAAAGCAGCATTTACAATATGACATAGAGAATTGCGAAGTACACACGGATCTGAAAGGTTCAGACCGTTGACTAAAACCTCTCTCACAAGCAAAACATGATCAAACCCGGAACTCATTGAGACTTAATCACATGGTGATGTGAACTAGTTTAAGACACTAGTAAACTCTTTGGATGTTGGTCACATGGCGATGTGACCTATCGATGTTAATCACATGGCGATGTGAACTAGATTATTGACTCTAGTGCAAGTGGGAGACTGTTGGAAATATGCCCTAGAGGCAATAATAAATTAGTTATTATTATATTTCCTTGTTCATGATAATCGTTTATTATTCATGCTATAATTGTATTGACCGGAAACAGCGATACATGTGTGGATACATAGACAACACCATGTCCCTAGTAAGCCTCTAGTTAACTAGCTCGTTGATCAATAGATGGTTACGGTTTTCGACCATGGACATTGGATGTCATTGATAACGGGATCACATCATTAGGAGAATGATGTGATGGACAAGACAATCCTAAGCCTAGCACAAAGATCGTAGTTAGTATGCTAAAGCTTTTCTAATGTCAAGTATCTTTTCCTTAGACCATGAGATCGTGCAATTCCGGATACCGTAGGAGTGCTTTGGGTGTATCAAGCGTCCTGGCGTGGCTGGGTGACTATAAAGGTGCACTACGGTATCTCGAAAGTGACCATTGGGTTGACACGGATCGAGGCTGGGATTTGTCACTCCGTGTAAGCGGAGAGGTATCTCTGGGCCCACTCGGTAGGACATCATCATAATGTGCACAATGTGACCAAGGGGTTGATCACGGGATGATGTGTTACGGAGCGAGTAAAGAGACTTGCCGTAACGAGATTGAACAAGGTATCGGTATACCGACGATCGAATCTCGGGCAAGTACAATACCGCTAGACAAAGGGAATTGTATACGGGATCGATTGAGTCCTTGACATCGTGGTTCATCCGATGAGATCATCGTGGAACATGTAGGAGCCAACATGGGTATCCAGATCCGCTGTTGGTTATTGACGGAGAACGTCTCGGTCATGTCGCATGTCTCCCGAACCCGTAGGGTCTACACACTTAAGGTTCGGTGGCGCTAGGGTTATATAGGAAGCTTGTATGTGGTTACCGAATGTTGTTGAGTCCGGATGAGATCCCGGACGTCACGAGGAGTTCGGAATGGTCGGAGGTAAAGATTTATATATGGAAAGTTGTTGTTGGGTTAGGAAAAGTTCGGGTTTTTCGGTATTGTACGGGAAGCTTCGGAAGGTTCGGAGGATTCGGAGGGGTCCGGAGGTCCGGAAATTGTTCCACCACGTCCAATACAGTAGCATGGGCTGTGGGGGCGCCCTAGCCATAATGGGCCAAGGGAACCAGCCCCCAAGGCCCATGCGCATGGGAGGGGAAACCCTAAGGGGAGGGCCTCCACTTGACTTGGGAGGCACTCCTCCCCTCTTGGCCGCCCCAAGTCCCATCTAGGGCTGGCCGCACCCCTTGGGGTGGGAAACCCTAAAGGGGCGCAGCCCCTTTCCCCTATATATACTTGAGGTTTTGGGCTGCCCAACACACGAGAACCTCTCCCTCTTGGTGCAGCCTGCCTCTCCTCTTCCTCCTCTCCCTTGGTGCTTGGCGAAGCCTGCGGGATGCCACGCTCCTCCATCACCACCATGCCGTTGTGCTGCTGTTGGATGGAGTCTTCCTCAACCTCTCCTCTCTCCTTGCTGGATCAAGGCATGGGAGGCGTCACCGGGCTGTACGTGTGTTGAACGGAGGTGCCGTGCGTTCGCACTTGATCATCGGTGATTTGAATCACGGCAGCACGACTCCTTCAACCCCGTTCACTTGAGCGCTTCCGCTTAGCGATCTACAAGGGTATGTAGATGCACTCTCCTTCCCTCGTTGCTAGTTTCTCCATAGATAGATCTTGGTGACACGTAGGAAAATTTTGAATTTCTGCTACGTTCCCCAACACTTATTGGGCCCTGCGGGAAAGAGAGAGGGGCTGCCTAGGGCAGGCCGCGCGCCCCCCCATGGCCTAGTCCGAATTGGACTAGGGGGAGGGGCCGCAGCCCCTCCTTCCTTCCCTTCTCTTTTCCCCTTCCTAGTCTCCTACTCCTACTACTTGGAAGGACTCCTAGTTGGACTAGGAAAAGGGGAATCCTACTCCCGGTGGGAGTAGGACACCCCTAGGCGCGCCTCTCTCCTTGGCCGGCCCCTCCTCCTTGCTCCTTTTATATACGGGGCAGGGGCACCCCATGACACAAGTTGATCTCGGATCTTGCCTTAGCTGTGTGCGGTGCCCCTTCCACCATATTCCACTTCGGTCATATCGTCGGAGCTTAGGAGAAGCCCTGCGCCGGAGAAGTCATATCGTCATGAGCTTAGGCGAAGACCTGCGTCGGTGGAGCATCAACATCGTCACCACGCCGTCGTCGTCTTGACGGAACTCATCCCGACACTTTGCTGGATCGAGTCCGGGATCGTCATCGAGCTAAGCGTGTGCAGAACTCGGAGGTGCCGTGACGTTCGGTGCTTGGATCGGTCGGATCGTGGAGGCGTCGACTACATCAACGCGTTGTTATAACGCTTCGCTTTCGGTCTCACGAGTGCGTGGGCGGACACTCTCCCTCTCGTTGCTATGCCATCACCATGGTCTTGCGTGATCGTAGGAAATTTTTTGAAATTACTACGTTCCCCAGCAGTGGCATCCGAGCCTGGTTTTATGCGTTGATGTCATATGCACGAGTAGAACACAAGTGAGTTGTGGGCGATATAAGTCATACTGCTTACCAGCATGTCATACTTTGGTTTGGCGGTATTGTGAGATGAAGCGGCCGGACCGACATTACAGCGTCGCTTACGCGAGACTGGTTTCACCGCTTGAGCACTCGTTGCTTAAAGGTGACCGGCGGGTGTCTCTCTCTCACTTTAGTTGAACGAGTGTGGCTACGCCCGGTCCTTGCGAAGGTTAAAACAGCACCAACTTGACAAACTATCGTTGTGGTTTTGATGCGTAGGTAAGAACGGTTCTTGCTCAGCCCGTAGCAGCCACGTAAAACTTGCAACAACAAAGTAGAGGACGTCTAACTTGTTTTTGCAGGGCATGTTGTGATGTGATGTGGTCAAGGCGTGATGCTATATTTTATTGTATGAGATGATCATGTTTTGTAACGAGTTATCGGCAATCTGGCGGAGCCATATGGTTGTCGCTTTATTGTATGAAATGCAAGCGCCATGTAATTGCTTTACTTTATCACTAAGCAGTAGCGATAGTCGTAGAAGCAATAGTTGGCGAGGCGACAACGATGCTACGATGGAGATCAAGGTGTCGCGCGGTGGCGATGGTGATCATGGCGGTGCTTGGCGATGGAGATCACAAGCACAAGATGATGATGACCATATCATATCACTTATATTGATTGCATGTGATGTTTATCCTTTATGCATCTTATCTTGCTTTGATTGGCGGTAGCATTATAAGATGATCTCTCACTAAAATTATCAAGAAGTGTTCTCCACGAGTATGCACCGTTGCGAAAGTTCTTCGTCTTTGAGACACCACGTGATGATCGGGTGTGATAAGCTCTACGTTCAAATACAAGCGGGTGCAAAACAGTTGCACACGCGGAATACTCGAGTTAAACTTGACGAGCCGGCATATAACAGATATGGCCTCGGAACACGGAGACCGAAGGTCGGCGTGAATCATATAGTAGATATGATCAACATAGTGATGTTCACCATTGAAACTACTCCATCTCACGTGATGATCGGACATGGTTTAGTTGATTTGGATCACGTAATCACTTAGATGACTAGAGATGTCTATCTAAGTGGGAGTTCTTAAGTAATATGATTAATTGAACTTTAATTTATCATGAACTTAGTCCTGGTAGTATTTTGCAAATTATGTTGTAGATCAATAGCTCGCGTTGTTGCTGCCCTATGTTTTTATATGTGTTCCTAGAGAAAATTGTATTGAAAATGTTAGTAGCAATGATGCGGATTGGATCGTGATCTGAGGTTTATCCTCATTGCTGCCTGTAAGAATTATGTCCTTAATGCACCGCTAGGTGACAAACCTATTGCAGGAGTAAATGCGAGGCGTTATGAGCGTTTGGCTAGCTTAATATGATGACTACTTGATAGTTTAGTGCACCATACTTAACGGCTTAGAATCGGGACTTCAAAGGCGTTTTGAGCGTCATGGACCATATGAGATGTTCCAGGAATTGAAGTTAATATTTCAAGCAAATACCGAGTTGAGAGATATGAAGTCTCCAACAAGTTCTATAGCTAAAAGATGGAAGAGAATCGCTCAACTAGTGAGCATGTTCTCAGATTATGCAGGTACTTCAATCGCTTGAATCAAGTGGGAGCTAATCTTCCGGATAAGATAGTGATTGACAGAATTCTCTAGTCACCATCACTAAGTTACTAGAACTTCGTGATGAACTATAGTATGCAAGGGATGACGAAAACGATTCCCGAGCTCTTCGTGATGTTGAAATCGACGAAGGTAGAAATCAAGAAAGAGCATCAAGTGTTGATGATTGACAAGACCACTAGTCTCAAGGAAAAGGGAAAGGGAAGAAGGTGAACTTCAAGAAGAGCGGCAAGCAAGTTGCTGCTCGAGTGAAGAAGCCCAAGTCTGACCTAAGCACGAGACTAAGTGCTTTTGCTGCAATGGAACTGGTCACTAGAAGCGGAACTACCCCAAGTATTTGGCGGATAAGAAGGATGGCAAAGTGAACAAAGGTATATTTGATATACAGATTATTGATGTGTATTTTACTAGTGTTCGTAGCAACCCCTCGGTATTTGATACTGGTTCAGTTGCTAAGAGTAGTAACTTGAAGCGGAGTTGCAGAATGAAGCAGAAACTAGTTGAAGGGAAGTGACGATGAGTGTTGGAAGTAGTTCCAAGATTGATATGATCATCATCGCACACTCCCTATACTTTCGGGATTAGTGTGGAACCTAAATAAGTGTTATTTGGTGTTGAGCATAAATATGATTTGATCGTATTTATTGCAAAGCGGTTATTCATTTAAGTAAGAGAATAAATTGTTGTTACATTTACATGAATAAAACCTTATATGGTTACACACCCAATGAAAATGGTTCATTGGATCTCGATCATAGTGATACACATATTCATAATATTGAAACCAAAAAATGCAAAGTTAAAAATGATAGTGCAACTTATTTGTGGCACTGCCGTTTAGGTCATATTGGTGTAAAGCGCATGAAAAAAATCCATGTTGATGGACTTTTGGAATCACTTGATTATGAATCATTTGATGCTTGCGAACCGTGCCTTTTGGGCAAGATGACTAAAACTCCGTTCTCCGGAACAATGGAACAAGCTACTGACTTATTGGAAATAATACATACCGATGTATGCGATTCAATGAGTGTTGATGCTCGTGGCAAGTATCATTATTTTCTAACCTTCACATGATGATTTGAGCAGATATGGGTATATCTACTTGATGAAACATAAGTCTGAAATAGTTGAAAGGTTCAAAGAATTTCAGAGTGAAGTGGAAAAATCATCGTAACAAGAAAATAAAGTTTCTGCGATCTGATCGTGGAGATGAATATTTGAGTTACGAGTTTGGCCTTCAGTTAAAACAATGTGAAATAGTTTCACTACTCACGCCACCTGGAACACCACAGCATAATGGTGTGTCCGAACGTCGTAACCGCACTTTATTGGATATGGTGCGATCTATGATGTATCTTACCGATTTACCACTATCATTTTGGGGTTATGCATTAGAGACAACTGCATTCACGTTTAATAGGGCACCATCTAAATCCGTTGAGATGACACCGTATGAACTATGGTTTAGCAGTAAACCTAAGCTGTCGTTTCTTAAAGTTTGGAGTTGTGATACTTATGTGAAAAAAGTTTTCACCTGATAAGCTCGAACCCAAATCGGAGAAGTGCGTCTTCATAGAATACCCAAAGGTAACTATTGGGTACACCTTCTATCACAGATCCGAAGGCAAGTTATTCGTTGCTAAGATGGATCCTTTCTAGAGAAGAAGTTTCTCTCGAAAGAAGTGAGTGGGAGGAAAGTAGAACTTGATGAGGTAATTGTACCTTCTCCCTTATTGGAAAGTAGTTCATCACAGAAATCAGTTCAAGTGATTCCTACACCAATTAGTGAGGAAGTTAATGATGATGATCATGAAACTTCAGATCAAGTTGCTACCAAACCTCGTAGGTCTTCCAGAGTAAGATCCGCACAGTGAGTGGTACGGTAATCATGTTCGGAAGTCATGTTACTAGACCATGATGAACCTACGAACTATGAGGAAGCGATGATGAGCCCAGATTCAGCGAAATGGCTTGAGGCCATGAAATCTGAGATAGGATCCATGTATGAGAACAAAGTATGGACTTTGATTGACTTGCTCGATGATCAGAAAGCCATGTTAAATAAATGGATCTTCAAGAGGAAGACAGATGCTGATAGTAGTGTTATTATCTACAAAGCTAGACTTGTCGTAAAAGGTTTTAGACAAAGTTCAAGATGTTGAATACAATGAGATTTTCTCACTTGTATCGATGCTTAAAAGTCTGTCCGAATCATGTTAGCAATTGCCACATTTTATGAAATCTGGCAAATGGATGTCAAAACTGCATTCCTTAATGGTTTTCTTAAAGAAGAGTTGTATATGATGCAACCAGAAGATTTTGTCAATCCTAAAGGTGCTAACAAAATGTGCAAGCTCAGCGATCCATCAATGGACTGGTGCAAGCATCTCGGAGTTGGAATATACGCTTTGATGTGTTGATCAAAGCATATGATTTTATCTGAGACTTTTGGAAAGGCTGTATTTACAAGAAAGTGAGTGGGAGCACTACAGCCTTTCGATAAGTATATGTGAATAACATATTGTTGATCGGAAATAATGTAGAATTATTCGCAAAGCATAAATGAGTGTTTGAAAGGAGTTTTTTAAAGAAAGACCTCGGTGAAGCTGCTTACATATTGAGCATCAAGATCTATAGAGATAGATCAAGGCGCTTGATATGTTTTCAATGAATACATACCTTGACAAGATTTTGAAGTAGTTCAAAATGGAACAGTCAAAGAAAGAGTTCTTGCCTGTGTTACAAGGTGTGAGATTGAGTAAAGACTCAAAACCCGACCACGGCAGAAGATAGAAAGAGAATGAAAGTCATTCCCTATGCATCAGCCATAGGTTCTATAAAGTATGTCATGTTTGTGTACCGGATCTATTGCATACCCTACCACTAAGCTTGGCAAGGAGTGCAATATTGATCTAGGAGTAGATCAATGGACAGCGGTCAAAATTATCCTTAGTAGAATAAGGATATGTTTCTCGATTATGGAAGTGAAAAAGGTTCGTCGTAAAGGGTTACGTCGATGCAAGTTTTAACACTAATCTAGATGACTCGAGTCTCAATCTGGATACATATTGAAAGTGGGAGCAATTAGCTAGAGTAGCTCCGTGCGAGCATTGTAGACATAGAAATTTGCAAAATACTTACGGCTCTGAATGTATGAGACCGTTGACTAAAATTATCTCACAAGCAAAACATGATCACACCTTAGTACTCTTTGGGTGTTAATCACATAGCGATGTGAACTAGATTACTGACTCTAGTAAACTCTTTGGGTGTTGGTCACATGTCGATGTGAACTATGGGTGTTAACCACATATAGATGTGAACTATTGATGTTAAATCACATGGCGATGTGAACTAGATTATTGACTCTAGTGCAAGTGGGAGACTGAAGGAAATATGCCCTAGAGGCAATAATAAAGTTATTATTTATTTCCTTATATCATGATAAATGTTTATTATTCATGCTAGAATTGTATTAACGGAAACATATACATGTGTGAATACATAGACAAGCAGTGTCACTAGTATGCCTCTACTTGACTAGCTCGTTAATCAAAGATGGTTATGTTTCCTAACCATAGACATGAGTTGTCATTTGATTAACGGGATCACATCATTAGGAGAATGATCTGATTGACATGACCCATTCCGTTAGCCTAGCACTTGATCATTTAGTATGTTGCTATTGCTTTCTTCATGACTTATACATGTTTGTGTAACTATGAGATTATGCAACTCCGTTTACGGAGGAACACTTTGGTGCTACCAAGCGTCACTGGCGTAACTGGGTGATTATAAAGGAGTACTACATGTGTCTCCAAAGGTACATGTTGGGTTGGCGTATTTGAGATTAGGTTTTGTCACTCCGATTGTCGGAGAGGTATCTCTGGGCCCTCTCGGTAATGCACATCACTATAAGCCTTGCAAGCAATGTAGCTAATGAGTTAGTTACGGAATGATGCATTACGTAACGAGTAAAGAGACTTGCGATAACGAGATTGAACTAGGTATTGGATACCGACGATCGAATCTCGGGCAAGTAACATACCGATGACAAAGGAACAACGTATGTTGTTATGCGGTTTGACCGATAAAGATCTTCGTAGAATATGTAGGAGCCAATATGGGCATCCAGGTTCCGCTATTGGTTATTGACCGAGAATAGTTCTAGGTCATGTCTACATAGTTCTCGAACCGAAGGGTCCGCACGCTTAACGTTTGATGGCGGTTATATTATGAGTTTATGAGTTTTGATGTACCGAAGGAGTTCGGAGTCTCGGATGAGATCGGGGACATGACGAGGAGTCTCGAAATGGTCGAGACGTAAAGATCGATATATTGGACGACTATATTCGGAGTTCGGAAGGTTCGAATGATTCGGTATTTTTCGAGTACCGGAGAGTTACGGAATTCGCCGGGAGAAGTATTGGGCCTTATTGGGCCCTGGGAAAGAGAGAGGGCTGCCTAGGGCAGGCGCGCGCCCCATGGCCTAGTCCGGGTGGACTAGGGGAGGGCCGCAGCCCTCCTTCCTTCCTTCTCTTTTCCCCTTCCTAGTCTCCTACTCCTACTACTTGGAAGGACTCCTAGTTGGACTAGGAAAGGGAATCCTACTCCCGGTGGGAGTAGGACACCCCTAGGGCGCCTCTCTCCTTGGCGGCCCCTCCTCCTTGCTCCTTTATATACGGGGCAGGGGCACCCCATGACACAAGTTGATCTACGGATCTTGCCTTAGCCGTGTGCGGTGCCCCTTCCACCATATTCCACTTCGGTCATATCGTCGCGGAGCTTAGGAGAAGCCACGGGCGGAGAAGTCATATCGTCGCGGAGCTTAGGCGAAGCCCTGCGTCGGTGGAGCATCAACATCGCCACCACGCCGTCGTCTTGTGGAACTCATCCCGACACTTTCTGGATCGAGTCCGGGATCGTCATCGAGCTGAGCGTGTGCGAGAACTCGGAGGTGCCGTCGTTCGGTGCTTGGATCGGTCGGATCGTGGAGGCGCACGACTACATCAACAGCGTTGTTATAACGCTTCGCTTTCGGTCTCACGAGTGCGTGGACGGACACTCTCCCTCTCGTTGCTATGCCATCACCATGGTCTTGCGTGATCGTAGGAAATTTTTTGAAATTACTACGTTCCCCAACACCCGGGCCTTGGACCCCCGGGTTCCCGACCTCCCCTCTACAGCGCCTAGGGCGCAGCCCCCTGACCGGATCGGGTGCCCGGTCCCTCGCACTCCGGGTGCCCGGATCCCTCCGAGTGTGTCTACGTTTTCAGGGTTATTTTGGACCTGTGTATCCCTCTCTCCCCCAATTGCGTCCCTAGCCTTTATGTACTCCTTGCCTAGCTCATTTTAGAGGATAGCAAAGTATATGAGAGACATTAGAGAGCTTTGCTCCTTGTACCCACTCCTCTAGGAGATCAAGACCTCCTAGGAGAAGATCCCTAGTGGATATCAAGACCCCCATCTAGGGAAGGATCCCCATCATAGGATCATCAAGACCTCATTCCTCATAGGATTGCGATGAACCAGTAGTCCAGTACCTTGTATTTTTCCTTTGTTGCCCTTGAATCTTTGTGACCTCTTGTGTGTTCTTGGATCTAGCATATGTGTTATTGGATCTAGTCAATTTGAGTGTTTCCCCTCTTGTGTTCTTCGTGTTCTTCGCGTTCTTGGGGATTTCCCCTCCAATTCGTGAAAGATCTCCATCTAGGGTTCCACCCTACAACGCAATGTCTTGTCAGTTTCGAGCTAGTGTTCCCACCATCCTTCTTCAATATCATGAAGCACGTCCTAGTTCATCTAGTCGACGAGGTTGTCATTCTGGGCCCCGTATTTCTGCACAATATGTTCCCCTTTGAGAGGTTCATGGGAGTCCTACAGAAATATGTCTGTAACCGCACTAGGCCAGAAGGAAGCATCTCCATGGGCCATCAAACAAAGGATGTCATTGGGTTTTGTGTTGACTTCATTCCTGGCCTTAAGAAGATAGGCCTCCCTATATCGCGGTATGAGGGGAGACTGACTGGAAAAGGCACGCTTGGAGGGGACTCAATAATATGCAGGGACGGGCATTCTTGGTCTCAAGCACACTACACAGTTCTATAGAACTCTACCTTGGTGACCCCGTATGTCGATGAACACAAGAACAGTCTGCGCTCCAAACACCGGAGGCGGTGTGACGTTGGATTACATGTGAACACATCATGACTTTCAGCAGTTGGTTGGAAACACGTCTCAGAGGTGACAACATTGTTTGTGATGAGTTGTACTCGTTGTCCAGGGGACCATCTTCGACTGTATTGACTTACAAAGGATACGAGATAAATGGGAATACATTTTACATGATCGCCCAAGATCAAAAGAGCACCAACGAAAACAGCGGTGTCCGCTTTGATGCAGCAACCAAGAGGGGAAAGGACATATATTATGGTTACATTGTGGACATATGGGAACTTGACTACGGACATGATTTTAAGGTCCCTTTGTTTAAGTGCAAATGGGTCAATCTGTCAGGAGGCGGGGTACAGGTAGACCCACAGTACGGAATGACAACATTGGATCTGAACAATCTTGGGTACACTGACGAACCGTTCGTCCTAGCCAATGATGTGGCGCATGTTATCTATGTGAAGGACATGTCTACCAAACCGAGAAAAAGAAAAGATAAAGAAGTGAATACATTATATGATGACCCAAAGCGCCACATAGTTCTTTCAGGAAAAAAGGGACATCGTGGAAGTGGAGGGCAAGACAGACATGTCTGAAGATTATGAAAAGTTTCATGAAATTGCTCCATTCAAAGTCAAGGCTGACCCAAGCACCCTGTTAAACGATGAAGATTATCCATGGTTACGGCGCAATAAGCAAAGGACACAAGCGAAGAAAAAGTGAAGACTTTCTCTCCACAACTATTATGATGATATCATGCCAACTTTCAACCTTTTCGTAGTTCATTTGAAATGCCTGTTGTAACAGACGAGTTTCCGTATGAAACCCTGATATCTTGAAACAGATTGTCCGTTTTGTACGCGAAGTGCATCCAGTTTTTTCCATAACCCTCTCAACTTATCAGCACATGCTATGTGGGTGAAATGATGATACCATGCCAACTTTCAACATTTTCATAGTTCATTTGAAATGCTTTTCAATTTCAGGGTCTTATAGCTCAAAAAAATCAGTAAATGCATGAAAAATAACAAATGAAGCCAGAAATGGTTGAAAATTGATGACGTGGCTTTGAATGGTGCATTTTGAACACACAAGAAGTCCAGAGTTGTAATAAGTTATTAAAAATAAAAGAGAGGCGCAGGCTTGAAGCTAAGCAACATTCAGTTGAACATTGCCCCTCTCCTTCATCTTCTCTGCACTCAGGGCTTATAAACCGCTGCAGGTGCCTCTCGCGTGGCGAGGTGGGACTAAAAAACAGCTGCAGAAAGAATCAGCTAAAAAACTCTATTACCGGTTCATGCCACAAACCGGCACTAAAGGTTCTTGTGGGGCCCCAGCCTTAGAACCAGTACTAAATGAAATGCCTTTATAACAGCCTTAGAACCGGTACTAAAGGAATCAACTAAAAAGCTTTTATAAACCTCTAGTATTATTGAAACTAAAATTATATAAAATTTATGCAACTAAAATTATCAAAGTATTTTCTGTTCAAAACATTAAAAGAAAAAAGAATTTTCATAAAATCAATACAAAAAGCAAAAAAGAGAATAAAATAAATAGAAACAAAATAGACTTTTATAAATAAGCAGAAACAAAATAAAATAAATAAGTAGAAGCAAAATAAAATAAAATAAAATAAACTATAATAAAATAAAATAAATAAAACTTAATAAAGTAAATATAAATAGCAACAGTAACTATTTTGTTGTAAGTAGAAACAAAATAAAAAAATAAAGCAACAAAGAAAAAAAACTGGAAAAAATAAAAAAAATGCCATCTACTGGGCCACCACGGCCTGAATACGACTAGAAACCCAGCTAGTTGGGCCAGGATTCAGGCCCGCAAAATGCCCAGCAGGCCCACATGCAAAGCAGTGTCAGATTAGGCCCATAGGCCTGTAGTTCAGAAGAGTTCGAGAGGGAGGAGGCAGCGGAGCTTATAAACAGGTGTTGGGCGCTATCAACTAGCGAGGCGGGACTAAACTCCCACCACCACGCCGTTGTGCAAGGCCATTGGTTCCGGTTGGTGGCACGAACCGGGACCAATGCCCACCTTTGGTACCGGTTTATGCCACGAACCAGGACCAATGCCCACCTTTAGTCCCGGTTGGTGCCACCAACCGGGACCAAAAGCCTCTGCTTCCCGCCCTTTCTATATGATCCACACTTGTGAAAAATTTCGATTTAGTTCTTCTTCCCACTGCCCCGACGCCGTCGTGCCGCCGCCCCGCCTGCCCGACGCGTCGTCGCGCCGCCCTACCAGACGGCGTGCCTGCCGCCCCTGCCCGATCTTGTCATTGTGCCGCCCAGCGCCGTCACCGCCCGGTCCGCGCCACCCCTGCCCGACGCCACCCCAGTGAGCCCCAGCGCCTTGCCTTGCTACTGCCGTGGGCCGCCCGTAACCGCCCGTATGCATATATGTTTGTTTGCATATATGTTGATGTATGGAGCATATATGATGATTTTTTGTTCAGCGTCGTCATATATGATGTTTATTTCTGCATATATATATGCTCATATGATTTTTTTTTGTTCATAGATGTGATTTTTTTTGTTCATATATCATATGATGTTTTTATATTGTTCATAGATGATCGACCATATTTGTTCATATGTATGCAAGCGAAATCGTTGTCGTTAGTTGTACTGTTTAGGGTTAGGGTCCTCGAGGAAGGAAAATAAGGAAAGAAGAAAAGAGGAAGAAGGAAGAAGAAGAAAAATAAGAAGAGGAAGAAGAAGAAAAAAAAGAGGAGAAGGAGAAGGAATAGAACTAGTTAAACTAGTTTATTTTTAGGAAGTACTACTTTGTTTTATTTATAGTAAGTGCTTAGCAGTTGAACTAGTTGATTTAATAAAACTACTTTATTTTAATATAAAAGTAGTTTATTTTAGTAAGTATTACTTTATTTTATTTATAGTAAGTGCTTAGTAGTTGAACTAGTTAATTTAATAAAACTACTTTATTTTACTATAGAAGTAGTTTATTTTCAATAAGTACTACTTTATTTTATTTATAGTAAGTGCTTAGTAGTTGAACTTGTTGATTTAATAAAACTACTTTATTTTACTATTGAAGTAGTTTACTTTAGTAAGTACTACTTTATTTTATTTATAGTAAGTGCTTAGTAGTTGAACTAGTCGATTTAAAAAACTATTTTATTTTACTATAGAAGTAGTTTATTGTTAGTAAGTACTACTTTATTTTATTTATAGTAAGTGCTTAGTAATTGAACTAGCTGATTTAATAAAACTACTTTATTTTACTATAGAAGTAGTTTATTTTTAGTAAGTACTACTTTATTTTATTTATAGTAAGTGCTTAGTAATTGAACTAGCTGATTTAATAAAACTACTTTATTTACTATAGAAGTAGTTTATTTTTAGCAAGAAAATTAATAAAACTAGTTTATTTTTTAGTTAAACCAATTATTCCCGCATCGACGTCGACGATGCCTATCCCGCATCCTCGTCGTCGACTCGGCGGAGGAGGCCTGCTTGATCAGAGGGGCCATGTCCGGGACTGGGCTCCGCCGGGCTGGTATTGGGAGGTGCTACCTTCCGGGGGGCGTAGGCTGGTAAGGAGCCAGCCTGTCGTTGACCCGAACCTTGTTTGGTGGCGGTCGCGTGGGCCTGTGACGGTGCCGAGGCTTCCGGACACCGCGGAGGTGTACGTCACCGTGTCAGCGAGGAGGACGAGCACGTCCCTCGCTACATGGTTGCGTTGGAGGCAGGTTCGACAATACCTGGCAGGTTCTTCAGGGATCTCACTAGAGCTATGATCCTGTGATGGTTCCTTCTCTTTGGGTGTCCACCGCCCGCGCCGATACCCGTCGGGCGCTACGGTTCTAGCTGTATTAGCGATTCTATATGTATGATACTATTCGAGGTGTATTAGTGATAATATTCGACGATGTACGGACGCAAGAGACGATGTAGTTTTGCTTATAATTGAATGCATGCTAATTTGAATACTAATTTATTTTACGATTTGGTTTTGCTTATTGAATGCTCAAATTGGAAAACTACTCCTACTTTGAATGCTAACATTGAAGATCACTATGCAAGGCGTATGCATTTGATTAGTTGATAGCTTATAGGATTTTTGTTTTTGCAGAAATCTAGGAGCCCCCTCCATCATCCCCGCCGTCGTCCCCGTCACCGACCCCCCCTCCGACCTCGAGGTTAGACCAGCCAAATCTCCATGTCAATATGAGTCCTATAAGATATTTTGAAATGTTTTTGCTCATATTTTCAACCATTGAAATGTAATGGCCATCAAGTTTGAATGCTCATATGATGTAGATAAAAACATGTATATTTCCGTTCCGGCAAATTTCAGGCGCTCGATATGTCCTTTTTTAGAAAGATAATTAAACAATATTTCAGGTTGACTTTAAGTCTGTCGAGTCTCCACCATATATGAGAGGACGAAGAATCCCGATTGTTGTCGTGGGGGTAGATTCTCCTTCGTTCCCGTGTGCAAGACAATTTGGTGTAATGCACTTGGGAACGAAAGGAGGAGCTACCATCACCGACGATCGCAAACATCAGAGAGGAATCAGTGAGGGAGAGTCTCCACCATATATGAGAGGACGAAGAATCCCGACTGTTGTCGTGGGGTAGCTTCTCCTTCGTTCCCGTGTGCTAGACAATTTGGTGTAATGCACTCGGGAATGAAAGGAGGAGCTACCATCACCGACGGTCGAATATATACACCACGTGAGCTGAGAGTTTTCAAGAAAATACTCGGCAGACCGATAGTCAACCCGTGATGAATAATAATGTTCTAATTTAGTTTTTGTAGTACATATATTTAATTGTACAAGTTTAATCTTTGAATTATGAACATAGGAAATGTCGTACTTGAACGGCGAAAGTCTCCCGGGGGAGTGCTCCTGGTGCAACGACGACCGAGGTATGTGCGATAGGTGCCCTCACCTGGGCGAAGATCAGCGCTTCAGCATTAAGCTCCAGGAGACCTTCGATGTTGAAATGGTATGCAACGACGACAAGTGTTTTTTTTCGTAATTAAGCACGACTTCAACTATTTCAATGTGTAATTTTCATCTTTTTACAATTCGACTAGCTTACCCCATGCCATGCAAGACGCTATGTCCTGGAGAGGATGGGTTTTGAAGACCATGAAAGTTTCGAAACAAAGAAAATTCACCTAAGGACCCATCATGGTATGAATTTTGAAGTAAATCTGTACAATTCTCAGAGCGTAACCCATTTTGGTTGCCCAAATTGGGAAGCACTTTGCAATATGTATGGTTTTTATGAGGATATGCTTGTCACCATGGATCTTGGTGATCCTAACATCGAGCAAGACAATATGGACATTTGGGTCCTTGTTGATACGCTTCCAATTCTACCGCTATGTGAGTTTCTCAAACATAGTTATTAGCTAATTTATATTGTTTATTTTAAAATAGTTGACAGCTTATTTCCATTGACAGCTTATTTTCATTCTTCAAACAATGTGCGGAAGATGGTAGACAAAACCCACTACACTGATGGCTCCGAATTAACTTATCAGGAGAAAAATCATCTGATCGCATTTTGTACTGACCTTTAGAATTACAGTACCTATTATGATATTCCTCCAAATTATGGTCAATACGTGACACTAGTGCACGTGTTGAACCACGGTAACTTCTATGGAGATACCCTGGTAAGATTTTTTACTATTACGACATCCGTGCATCTTTTGCATACTTCTAAAACTAGTACATCATTGCTAACTACGAAGTAATTACTATGTTTTTCAACAGAAAATCCCGATGGATTGTGTGCCTCATTTGATGTATCAGAATGGTCGCCTTGATGTTTTGAACATACAGCCAGGTCATCCTACGAATCTCACCTGTCCATACCGGATTTCTAAAACGGTGAACACATACTAATCAAAGAATGGAAAAAATGTATGGATAGTCGTAAGGAGGTTCTTGGAAGCAAAAGGAAGCGAAGCGCAAGAATTGGAGACATGATGATCTCCATTCTCCATAATGGAGAATCAGAGCCTATATTGTTTTATGATATTTTACCTTAAAGAGGGTATTTAGGTCCTACCTAATACTGATGATCATGTGCTAAGAACAATTAAGTTAGGTTGGTTCGATGACTATGAGGATGAAGATCGTATGACTTGTTATTAATAACGAGTAGAAGTTGTATGATGATGATTAGTAGGACTTGTTATTATGATGATGCATGATGCAAGCATGAACAATTATTATATATCAGTGGGTGAAATGAATATGGATTGGATTGAAGTGAAGGAAACATGTGGTGCATGTCGAAAGTAGTACTAATCCAAACTTGATCAAGTTAGGATTAGTATTACTTTCGACATGCACCACATGTTGCCTTCACTTCAATCTAAGCCATGTTTAGGCATAGCAGTAGCGTTGGTAAACCAAGCACGGAGATAAGAGAGGATACTTCTCTTTATTAGCTAACTAACACCCTAAATTAACCCTCCAAAAACCCCTAAACCCACCCCCCCTTTGAAAAAACAAAAACCTCAGCTCCTGCCAGCTGCTGAAGCGTGGATGCCTTTTGGTCCTGGTTGGTGCTACCAACCGGGACCAAAGGCCCTCCTGCCTGGGCTCGCCGCAGCGCCACGTGGAGGCCCATCTATCCCGGTTGGTGTAAGAACCGGGACTAAAGGTATAGGGCTTTAGTACCGAACCTTTAATCCCGGTTCCCCAATCTGGACAAATGGGCCTTACGAACTGGGACAAATGGCCCTTTTTCTAGTAGTGCGAGTACACATAGTCCACCCAGTGAAGCAACTGCAGGCAGCACGTCAGAAGAGCTGCACCAAAAATAACATCAAGTCAGCAGCTGACAGAGCGATACCACTGCAATTAGCTCCTCCTCCTCTGGCCGCCAGGGAAGAGCACAACTTCCCCCTCTTGCCTCTGTGACTGCGACGGCCCGATGATGGAGGGGGATGGGGAGCAAATCGGCGGCGGCAACGGTGACCTTTAGGCGATGACGTGTAGAGGAGGGGAGCACGGTGACAACCCATGATGACGGAGTAGGCGCACGGCGGCGACCAGCCCTGCTCGAGTCACCTGCCTCCTGCCGGCTGGATCTGCAGGGCTTTCACCACCAAGGGGGAAGCGGCGGTGTGCGGCGGTAGGGCCTGGGAGAGGAGGAGGAGGAGAGTGGAGAGAGGACAGAGGATGGGGTGGGTAGAGCCGAGGAGGAAGGATCCGGGGCAGCGGCGGCGGCTGGAAAACGAGGGAAGAGTGGAGGAGGTGGCGACAAAGAGGGAAGGCATCGCGTGGCCTCGTGGAGACCCAGGTTAGGTTAGACCAATCCCGCGTGTGTGAGCGACTTGACCAATCTCTCGCGTTTGTTTTGTCGTTTCCTATCCGACGTGGCTAGCACGAGCGTTCGCTCCTTCTGCATACGTTAATGTGTTCGATTCTCTCACGAGTAGAGACAAGCACGTCATGTGTGGAAACATCATCATCCTCCACAAAAGAAAAATCTAGCTAACTCAGCTCATGTTCCTTTTCCATATGTCACACTTATTGGTATATACTTTCCTACTACCACTTGACATTCGGTTACGTGTCTCTGTCATTGCCATGCCAACAGCATCCGAACACATCAGCAGATATTAGAAAACTAATCACCAACCTGTTTTGTCCTGTTGACTGAAGGAAGGCGCTGGCTCGTCAAAAGATATTTGAAAAACACACTTTCCAACCATCGAAAAGCGGATAAAATGGCCTAGTTCCTGATAAAAGTAGTGCATTATAAGCCGCCAGCCGCTGTCATTCCATCCAAAAGGGGATAAATGGACCTAAAGTGGTGGAGTGGATGCATTATAAACCAGCAGGGCAGCAGCTTGTCGAGTTCTCTAGGCCAAGTAGTAGATGGAGCAGACGAACCACCGGGAAGCAGAAAATGGGAAGAACATGGCGTCCTTTCTCCCTTGCGAACCAGAAGGGAAAGGGTACTAGGAACGAAGCCAAAGATTTAATTTCAATGCCTTGTCTCGTTCATCAGATCAGCCTAGATAGCCAGCTTAGCTTAGCTACTGCCGGTCCCGGAAATAAACGTAAGATCACGCGCCCTAACCTGTCACTTCCCATTAGTGCAAACGTCTCGTCGTCGACAATCCGTGTGTGGAATTCTGATGATGCGTATGTACCCCTCAATTTTTAGCAACCTAGCTAGCTTGACCTGTTCTGTTCACGCTAGAGCAATGCGATGTTTCAGCTAATGTTTCTTTCTTTCCTGAAAAGTTGTTCTCAAGTATGATTGTTTTAGTACTGCTACGTACGTGGTGATGTTTCTGCAAATGCACGCATGCTTTCCCTCACCTACTGGAGATGCATTTGATAGCTAGAGTACTCCATTTGACACCACTGCCAACAGCATAATGCCTGAAAACGCTACTGTTAATACAGTATGCAAGGTGGCAATTACCTCATGTTTAGTGCTCTTTTTGAATGAGCTCCCACCAGATCCACCAGAAAACTTTTTGGTGTGTAATCGATTGTGAAAGATAAAAGTTTAGTTTGTTTCCGGTAGAGATCAGCAGCAACCTAACAATGTATGATCACTGAATCGTGCATGGATCACTGCATCATCATGAGGCAAATTTTGCGGCATTTTCTACTCTAGGCAAGAGAAGGCAATTAATCAAGAGTTCTCTTTCTCAAGTATGTCTAGTAGTAGTGGTGGTGGTAGTAGTAGTAGTAGTAGTAGTAGTAGTAGTGATGACTCTGGAAATGCATGCTTGCCCTCACTTGCTGGGCCGGCTTGCGTCAGGTGCCACGGCCCGCCGGCCCCCTCACCTGCTTCCTCCTCCCTCGCCGTCGCCGGAGGACGCCGACGGCGGCTGCGGGGCGCTTCCTCGCCCTGCGGTGTGCTCTCGCGGTAGGGGAGGCTTGGTCCTTCCGCGGCCTGTGCACGGCGTGTGGTCGCCGGCGCCGGCGAGTCTTCTTCGCGCCGCTTGGTGGCTCTCCTCCGGCTGGTCTTGGTGGGGTGTCGGCCCCCTTTTCCTCTTGTGCGAGCTTCTGCAGATGCTCATCGTCGGATGTGGCGGCTCGCCGGATCTGGCCCAGCTTCGGCCGGTTCTGGCCCCGTCGGGAGGCTGCCCTGACTGGGGACCCTGGTCTTCAGCTTGGATGCGGTGAGGGGCGGTATTTTGCACGGATTCGGTCCGGCCGCTCGTTCTGGAGGGTCGGAGATGAAGTGCAAGTGCTTCGGCTCGGCTCTTGGTGCTGTGCATCAGCCCCGCGGTGGAGGTCTGCGGTTGCCGGGGCGGCGGCCCCGGATTTGGTGGCGGCGGCTTCGGCCAGGGGGCGGTGAGTGTCTGGACGTGGCGGATCGAGGGATCCCGTGGCCAGATCGGAGTCGGATGGCAGGCCTGGTGGTCGCGCAGGATGGCCTCAGCAGGGGCGGGCACGGGAGGGAGGTGCTCTGGGAGGTTTGGTGGGCAGCGGTTCGTGGCCGGCCAGTTCGGGCAGTTGGTGGTCGAGCTTCACCGGGAGAAATCCTATCTCCGGCTTTGCTGGATACGGCGACGGCGACGCCCGCGGGCGTCGTGCTCTTTCTTGAAAGCGTCACTGATGTGTGCTGCTCCTTCCCTCCTCCCTGTGGCCATAGCTCCGGAGGGAAACCTCAGATCTGCAAGATTGGGCGATGAAGGCGTCTTCACGTCTTCCTCCTCCTTGGGGGCATCGTCTTGGAGCCGGCTACAACTGGAGACCAGTGAATGGCGGCATCTTTGCCGCGGTGGATGCGACATCTTCGCCGCGTGGTTTGCTGAGACGGTTGTTTCGGGGGCGCTGATTTCTGTTTGGTAACGACAATGGCGTCGAGAGGAGCATGGGTCGTGGCTCAGGCTTCGGTAGTCGGATCTTCCCGGCGTGTCCGAGGTGCTCTTCCGTGGGTTGCTTGGTTGCTTTGAAGTCGGAGCTGTGGTGGAGCGAGTCTAGGCGGCGACGATGACAGGTGCTTGATGGTCGTTTGCGGCGGGCACGGTCGGCGCAAATCCTGCATATTTCCCAGGTGATGCTCGTCGTCAATGTCGGTGCTGTCAGTTGTTTGTGCGTGTGGTCATCTGTTGGCATGTGCCGTCGTGTCTTCTGTTGCATGTTGGTGGCCAGGTTGACCGGTGGTACCCATGTGTTAGTGGGTTGGATGTATCGGTTTTAGCCCGGTTTTCTGTCAATTAACCGGGCAATCCTCACTTCTTCTTAATCAATAAAAATGGCAAGTCTTTTACCAAAAAAGAAAAAAAACGCCGGGCGACATGTACGCAGGGCCGCCGGGGTCGACCATGTTCAGCAGCAGTATATCCTAGTACTGTAGCACTGCTAGTTGGTTTTGTTTGTGTACGTACGAGTATGAGACGACATGTCGTCAGTGTAGCTCGTGCTTTCCTGTTTCATGTTATTCTCTCTTTTCTCTTTTTAGGGAATTGATCCATACATACATTTGCCGATACTTTGGACGGTTGCTCGGTAGAGGACTAGAGGTCCATCGTTCGAGTCACAAGATGCAGTACAGGGGATTTGCTTTGGCAAAACGAGAGAGTATAATGATCCAGAACACCTCTAGCTAGCTAGCTAGCTACTGCCTACCTGGTTCTTCAGATAGCTTTTTCCTGAGAAACATCGAGGGTCGCTCCAGCCACACAGTAGCAATTTGCAACGGATCCAGTTTCAGGTTAAGAAGTTGCTAACGCACCTGACGTGCGTATGCAATCTGTCATGATCACGTGCAGCGGGTGTGCTGGATCAACGGGGAGCAGATATCAGCGGATCAGTAACAAAATGCAGAAAAATTCTACAGTGTCGAGTGCAGCAAAGCGAGGTGAATCTCCAGTAACCACGGGCGGTTAGAGCCTGAGGTGCGTGGTCTGTCCGTCTTTAAACCGGCTGTGATACGATCCGGGAATCGTGGGAGCGATCGATTCCTTGGATTAGAGGCGAGGCTAGTAATGTGTACAGTACAGCACAGGGTTTCAAAATCGTCCCAAAACCCTCTAGTGGCAATTAAAAGAAAATGATGCACACGCATGCATGTGGTTGGTTCCTCTGACCGACAGATTATCAGGCGGTTGTCAACGATGGATGGTCGTCGGCTTCGGCTCATCCCATCTAATAACAGTTCAAACTGACGTAGAATAGTAGTACGTACGTACCAGTTATGGCGCCTAGTAGTACGTACGTACGTACGTGCTCGAAGGTCGTCGTTAAGCTGCTTAATTATTCTACGTACTGGACGAAAGAATGGCTAGTTAATTCATAGGCGGAGAATAAGCGTTGTTGGCTGGCTAGAACCGCTGGGTCGCTGATTCTTGCTCCCGGGCGGGCCCGAAGAAGCAGAATCCGCGACGTCCCCGTCGGGATGGGATCTCATTCTTGCTCCACTCGGTCGGTCCTCAATCAATAGATTCTTCCCGCCCACCAGCACCAGTCTACTAATCTAATCAACCTCGTGTCGTGCTACGTTATTAGGAGTTTAGGGCTGAAACAAACAAAGTCTTGTTTTGCTTTTGAAATTTGACAGAATGACCCTGCATTCGCTTTCAGTCAGTCGGCCAGCCTCGGATTTAACTAAGCAACCGGTCCATCCTGCTCCAGCAGACCTCTGTCCAGCGGTTGAAAGTGAAAGGTACTTCAGCGACGTATTTAACCGCCGGCCAGGGCCTAACCGGAGGGACGATCAAGTCGATTTGGCCAGGCTTGCAGCCTTTGCGTCGCATGCATTTGTTTTTCTCCCTTTTCCCTTCAGAAAGAAAGGGAATGAGCGCTGGCGGCTTTAACTAGCAGAGTGTTCCACCCGGGCCGGCGCCAACGAATGATTTGTGGTCACGTGATGGACGCAGGCAGGCAGAGGGAGAGAATGTTCCATCTGTTGGTTGGGTTTAGGTTTGGTCACGTCTCTCTCTCTCTCTCTCTCAAAAAAAGAAAGAAAAAAAGAGGTCACGTCGGCCGGAATGATTTGATCCATGCATGCAACAACTTCTGGCCAGCCTCATGCAGCATGGGCCAGGGGGTGGACTCGAAAGAAACCCACTCAATCTCCCTCCTTAGGTCAAGAAGCAAGGTGGCGATGATATCAAAAAAAAAAAAAAAAGCAAGGTGGCAAAAAGAAACATGCAACGTGTGCTTGCCTGAGCCTGGCTGCTCCGTCGTTTGACCTGCAGGTTTTTTTGTTTTTTGCTATTGTTTATCCGAGGAGGAGCATGCCCTGGCGCTGGAGCTGCTGGCTTGCGCTGCTCGCGGCTACCGACAGGTACTTTACGAGATCGCCCGTCGACCGTGCTCCCTCCCAGTACGGTGTACACACCCAACTCTTGTGCTAGTTCAAGTGCGTGGAAGCAGAAACAAGTAGTAGTACAGGAGGCGACCATATACGTGCATGTGGTACGGGCCATCAGTACATGCATGCAACATACTCTAGTATTAAATCCTTCTACGGTTCTATACCATTAACACGTACCAGGACGTACGATTGCTGGTGTCTACACTTGTACGTAGACACTCCTGCTCAAACTAAATTCAGAGACACCGAATAGTCAGGAGGCCAGCACCGGACGTTAAAGCAGAGTACCCCGCCGACGGGGAGTTGGACTAGTCTTATACACTACTCGCAGAAAAAGATCAATCCAGCAATCGTACGGCATTTACGGCACTGTTGCCCGCGGGTGGGCGTGTCTGCCGCCACTGCACTGCACTGCACGCACCGTTTGGTTGGTGCGGCCAGTTCATCCTTCTCGGATCTGCTCCCCACGCCCACGCAGTAAGATGGTCGATCGACTTGTAACCGAGCTGGCCGTTGCCGAGTGCATGCCGCGTCGGCATCAACTGGCCAAGAACCCGGCGAAATTTGGTTTAGGAAGCAAAATATTGAAATGCGGAGATGGCCATGGCTCCCTCGACTTAAAACTAGTCATTTTCTTGATCGAGCTCCCGTGGCCATAGAATCTGACATTTCCTCATCTTTCGAACTTGCACGGATCTCGATGACTGATTGGATGGTTCTTATCAACAACTTGGATATTGACATTCACTTCTCCACTGTGTGAGCAATAGTATTGAACAATGCGAAACTGCCCTTCTACATGTGAGCTCCAACGAGCTCGGTGTGAACAGTAATTCCAAAAACATTATAAAAAATGTTTTAAAAAATCTGAACTTTTTTATGTCAAACTTTGACAAATCTTCTAAGAGCTTGCAAAATTCCATCACGAAATCATATTTGTAGAAGGGGTGGCAACAAAATTTAGTGCTCCAAAATGCTTTCAAAAGTAGCATTTTCGGCGCATCTATTTTTTTGCCACGACTTCCAAAAATGTGTTTTCATGAAGAAATTTTGCAATCTCTTAGAACATTAGTCAAAGTTTGGCATCAAAAAAATCAGATTTTTTTAACCATTCTTTAAATATTTTTCAATTTTACTGCTCACCCGGGCTCATTTTAGCTCGGGTGCAAAACATGCCCATCCTGAACAATGCTAAAACCTAAAATCTGGTTCTCACTCCGAACAGAGAACCTACCCTCAAGTCGTTGAGTAGTGGCGGATCCAGCTGGTGTCCCGTGGGTGCCCTGGCACCTCCTCCAAAAAAGCAAAACTTTTTTTTATCTTTTTTTAGACAAACCCATAAAGCTTTATTCACCGGTCACAATTCTCTTTCCTACCTTTGCACTCTCTTTTGCATCCGCCTATTCATTTCTTCCTATCTCATTGCCTCCCACACGCATCTGACAAGCGGCGAACTCTCTTTTGTCCCACATCTTCAACCACCCGTCTCTCTCACTCCCTCCTCCACCGCCCTTTTCATGACCACGCCATCCGAGTTAACCCTATGAAATCACAGACCTCCTCTTCTCGTAGTCGACCACGGTGTATCGGTCCAAGTAGATGCGCGAGATCAAGAACCGAGAAGGCATGTGGGATCTCCGGAAACCAGCCCTGCGGCGCTCAACCCCTCCGCGATGGGGGTCGTTGGCTATGCCCCCACAACCGGTATCGCGACATCCCTGCGAATACACGCGTGAGTAGCATCTTTATGGACCAATGGTCGTCCATGCGCAAATGCTGCAGAACCGTGCGTACGTACCTGAAGTCAGATCAGTCAAGAACAATGTATGCAAGTCCAGCGGCCAGCGCAGAGCCGGCCGTGTACGTATGTACGTCGTGATTAGCTGCTCGGGCGCACTCATGCCGTGGCCGCCAGCGGAATCTTTAGTTCCAGGCGCGCGCGACACGTACACACCAGTTGCCGGATGGTGGGCGTACGGTACATGTTGATGTTGGGTCGGCTACTCCGCTCGTACGTACAGTACGATTTCACAATCATGCCATATTGCCATGCGCTCGTGATCTCGGGCCGGCACGTACGTACACGTACTACCACCAAGGCTTTTTCGGCCAGGGATCTTGGCGTGGCATGGAGCGAGTTTCCAGACGATCATCGAGCTCGATCTCCCGGCTCGAAGCCACTACGATCGAGCTCCGGTAGTACGTATATACGTACGTACATATAGACGGTGGAGATATCAGATATGTTGGACTTGTCTTTAGTAGCTGCCGTTTTCGTTGTTCGTTCTGAGCTTAAGGACCCGGTAGAGATGGCAGATGCCAAAATTGACATGCTCACATGAAAAAACTACAGTAGCACTAGTAAATCCCGACGCCTGCCTTTGGTCCTGCACTGCACCGGGGCAGAAATATTAACCCGCCGGCACCCACTTTGGACGGAGAAACAGCGCATGGCACCTCTGGGCAGCACTGCTTGCCGAGTGCCGATGGCATCGACAAACAAACCAAGACGGCCATGTGAACAACTGAACATCGGCGCTGGCCTGGGCTTTTGGCGTTTGGAGCGACCCGCTTGTCTTGTCCGCGCTCGCCGGCGACATAACCCACTCACCATGGCAGTGGCACACCACCGTTGCTCGATCCTCGGTGGCGGCTCGTCGGCTTCAACGGCCGTGCACGCGTGCTCCCGCGGCCCGCCGCCAGGTACACCCACCACGTGACGCGCCACCGCCCAAGCTGACCCTGCATCTGCATGCACCTCAGCCAGCACACACGCACGCATGCGTGCATGCGACGCTGGCAGGAGCTGCATGCACAACGTGCACGGGATGCACCTGCATCTCATAGGGGTGATCGCCCAGTCATGTAGTACTAGTTCAGAAAGAAAGCAATTACCTGAGGGCCAGCGACAGCGCGAGGCCGGCCGAGCTGGAGCCGGTGGCCACGTCCAGGCCTCGCACGGTACGGCAGGTATAGTAAACAAACTAACCTGGGAGCTCGTGCATGGCCACTGAATGAGCAGGGCGTTTGATTGAATCCGGCAAGTGCACTGCATGCAGATGCAGCCTGTCTCTCCCAGAGAATGCTTGTAGTGTCCGCCCAAGACGCGAACATGGCCGTGTTCATTCTCGATCGGCGTACACTGGCTCATCTTCTCCTCTCGCTGTGCCACCACACCACGCCGAGCCTTTTCTTCTAAATTGCATTCATCACTGTACCCACGCCAAATTCTGATTATTATTACCGCGTTATCTAATACTCCCCAGTCTTATAATGTAAGACGTTTTTTGACACCACACTAGTTTCAAAAAACGTCTTACATTATGAAACGGAGGAAGTATTATATACTACTAGTACTACTAATTTTTGAGTTTTGCGCGAGAAAACAACGACCAGTCGTTTTCGACACCAGAAAACAGTGCTGAGCGGCCGTGTCCTACTTGTGCTCTCTCACTCTCTCCGGTGGGTCCGGACCAAGTGTGAAGTGTCTAGCAGCTGCACAACTGAGCTGAGGTGAACCTGCACCACACGTCTCTCGCGCCTGACATCGTACATTTGCATTAACACAGACACGTACCTCGGCCGGAATGGGCACGGCCGCGGACCGGGAGCACGTACCGCAACAGGACAGAAGAAACTGATTCTCAAAAAAAAAAAAAAGGACAGAAGAAACTTCGACCACACCGAAGCTGCTACGGGGACCTGACTACACATAGAGCGACCCACACGTACACGCACGGGAGAAGAGTTGATGAATAAATAGGGTTTAGACGCATATGCGTGCAACATACACTGCGTGCAAGTGCACGATCGCCGTCCAGCCGGTCAAGGGGTGACGCAGGCTTAAAAGCGCATGCATGCATGCATGCACCCACTACTACACGCAGCGGCACAGCGCGGGACAGATAGATCCGCACGAGACAACGTTCGAATCGCTCAAACAATTTAAATTCCCATTGAAATTAAGTTCATCGTGTAGCTAGCTAGCGAGGTGTACTTCCATTTCCCTGTCTCGGCAGCTCGTTGTGCACACGTCTTGTTGTATATTCTCTCACGGTCGAGTAGAGACAGGCAGGTGATGTGTGGAACATCATCATCAGCAACAAAAGAAAAATCTAGCTATCCCAACTCATGTTCCTTTTCCATATGTCACACTTATTAGTATATACTTTTCTACTACCACTTGCCATTCGATTGCGTGTCCCTGTCATTGCCATGTCAAACAACATCCAACTCCCCCCAACGTAAGAGCGCGCACACACACACCAGCTGGTAGTAGAAAACTAATCACCAACCTATTTTGTCCCGTTGAACAAAGGCGGACTTGTCAAAAGAAAAGGTATACGAGAAACCCTCTTTCCAACCATCAAAAAGAGGATAAGATGGCCTAGTTCCTAATAAAGTAGTGCATTATAAGCCAGCAGCCACTCTCATTCCATCCAAAACGGGATAAATGGACCTAAAGTGGTGGATGCATTATAAACCAGCAAGCATCAGCAGCTTGTCGAGTTTTCTAGGCCAAGTGGACAGAGAGCAGATGAACCACCGGGAAGCAGGAATCGGAAAAAACATGGCGTCGTTTCTCTCTTGTTGCCTTGCCAACCATAAAGAGAAAGGAAGCCATGTTCCTTAGCAGCTTAGCTTAGCTACTCCCGGTCCCGGACATAAACGTAAGACCACGGCGCCCTAACCTGTCACTTCCCATTAGTGCAGAAAATGTCTCGCCATCGACAATCCGTGTGAGGACAGGATGATGCACACAACCGAATTCTGATGATGTGTATCGTCCCTCAGTTTTTAGCAATCTAGCTAGCTTGACCTGTTCGGTTCATAGCAAAGCAATGTGATGTTTCAGTTAAACTTTATTTTTTGCTGAAAAGTGAAAACTAACTTTGTTCTCAAGTATGTTTCTTTCAGTACTGCTACGTACGTAGTGTGATGTTTCTGCAAATGCATGCATGCTTTCCCTCACCTGCTGGGGATGCATCTGATAGCTAGAGTACTCCGTCTGATACCACCGCCAGCAGCATACTGCCTGAAAACGCTACTGTTAATACAGTATGCAAGGTGGCATTTCCCTCTTGTTTACTGCTCTTTTTCAAGGTGCTAATTGAGTTAGTCTCACCAGATCCACCAGAAAACTTTTCGCTGTCTAATCGATCGCGGAAGACAAAAGTTTGTTTTGTATACAGTGGAGATCCATCATCGGCAACTAAACAATGTAGTATGACTATTGCATCATGAGGTCTTTTACACTCTAGGCTAGGCATTTAATCAAGAGCTCTCAAGTATGTTTATTAGTAGTGATGACTCAGGAAATGCATGCTTTCCCTCTCCTGCTGGGCCGGCTTGCTTCTGATTTCTCGGTATGCCAGAAGCAAGATGACTGAAATGCTGCTGCGCACACAGTGTGCAATGTGGCATTTTCCCTCTTTGCTAATCACTGTCCTTTTTAAGGTGTTATAATTGAGGTAGTACCCACCAGATCCACCAGAAAACTTTTCGGTTGTAATGAGATTGGTTTTGTTTCCAATGAAGATCATCAGCAACTTAACAAATGCATGATTATTCCATGATACTATATTGATCAGTGCATCATGACGATGCAAAAATATACTAGAAATAAAAAATAATTTTGTTTATTCAATCAGGACCACGCGCTCCGTGGTGCAACTACCCAAGAGTTATGCCCCTCCTTTCATCCCTGGTACAGTAAGAGCATCTACAACCGGACCTCTCAAACTCGCCTCATACGCCCGAGCGGGCTGCTCGGTCACTGACCGGTCACGATTTTTTGACCTAGACGGATGCCTCAAACGGCCTCAAACGCTCGGGCTGACAGGCACCCCCCATATCCAGCCAAAATATGGGGCGGATATGGGGGCGTCCGGGCACGCCCGTCACGTCGGACCCGGCCCATGCTGGCCCACCTGACCCCACTTATATTCGTCTCCATCCTCTCGCCGGAGCAAACCTTAGCCACTTCGCTCCACCCCCCTCCACTCCCATCCGCCACCCGAGCTCACCTCCGGGGTTTACGGCCTTCTCCACCATGGAACCCAGCGGATCGGACTCCGACCGGTCCGGATCCCTAGACTGGGGTGTCGTCCCATGTGGGTTAAAGGAGGCAATGGCAGTCCGCATTGCACTCCGCCACTCCCGGCAGAACAAGGCCCGGCCGACGGACGGATCCGCCCGCCGCAACGCCATGGCATCGGCTCACCGGACGCTCGGGTCCTCTGGTGCTGGATCCTCGCGAGTATGAGTCCCCATCACCGGACGAGCAGAATATGAGTCCCACCGGGAACGGACGGCCCGCCGTTGGAAGGAGAGGATAAGGGCCGCCGAGGCCCATATCACGGTGGAAATGGCGGCGGTGGAGGCGGCTGATGCGCCGGTGCGGGTGGCCGCAGAGGAGGAAGCCATCCGCGCCTGAATTGTCAAGAAACGGCAGCGGAGGAACACGCGCGCCCTCGCCCGAGAGCAAAATCGGGCGGTCCGTGCCATGGCCGGACAACCACCAAAGGAGGACAACGATGGCGAGGATAGCTCCGGCGATGAGCAGATCCGGCTCGATCCGTACTACGTCTTCGACCGGTACTTCTGCGAGAATGACGACAAGGGCGCCGGGAAGGGCATGGGTAGCCATGGATGAACTCCACCATCACCAAACATGCCAAATTTTGATAGTCTGGTGACATGTTTAATGTAGTGTGATGGAGTAGCCGGACGATGCGTGTGCGTCGACGTAGTTGCATGAGTTTGTATGGATTTGAGATTTGGTAATTGAGGTGTCTGAATATGGATTGTATTTTTTGAGTAGTGTTCGATAAGTACCCCCAAACACGTCCGTGGGCTTTTGAGGGACCGGATTTACCAAGTCCAGCTGCAAATGCTCTAAAAGCAAACTAAAAGAGAAAGGTGTTGACGAATGGTGAGTGAGGAGCCCAACAACCATGCATGCGCCGTGGCGTGGACACCAAATACCTTTGAGACATTGATCAGTGCATCCTTTCGATGCAAAAATGTACTCTCTCCATTCTAAAATAAGTGTCTCAATTTTAGTATAACTTTACATTAAAGCTAGTATAAAATTGAGACACTTATTTTGAGACGGAGGAAGTAGTAGAAATAATTTTTTTTAAATTTTGTTTATTCAATCAGGACCACCCGCTCCGTGGTGCAACTACCCAAGAGTTGTGCCCCTCTATCCTTTCATCCCTATTACAGTAAAAGCAAAGTAAAAGAGAAAGGTGTTTGTCAACGATGAGTGAGGAGCCCATCAACCATGCATGTGCCGTGGCGTGGACACCAAATACCTTTGCAACATTTGTACTACTATTAGACTGTGCTCTACCGTAAAGCGGCGCGTAGCCATACATACATTTTGGAAGATTACTTGGAAGTACTACCTCCATTCGGGTTTTTAGGTCCCCTCAACACCGAACGCCTGTACCATGTTTACAAGGCCGCTGCCTCGAGCGTCATGCAAAAAGTAAAACGATGCGCTGCATGCAAGGGAGAGCGAAGTAATCATGTGCTGCATGCATGCAAGGAAGAGCCAGCGAGTAATCAAGGGAGAGAGAAAGTATTACTTTGCATGCACGCGTGTGAGAGAAAACCAAAGCTCTCTGATGCATGCAGTAACTATAGGCGAAGCTCATTGGTCTCTCGCTCTGCTTGAATATTTCTGCGCAGTTACAGCACATCACGTCTTGGTCCATGCAATTCGGTCGGGGAACTTAAAAACCCGGACGGAGGTAGTAGTTGCACACTTGCACTGTTACTGTTACAGGCACGACTGTATCAACAGAGTCAAAAAAGCGTGCGAGCCATCACGCGGCTCGAAACAAAGCAAAGCAACCGCAAAGCAAAGGGCGCTTTGTGTGGAGCTGGTGAAGAAGAGCCTGCGTACTCGATCGACGCCGTTGGGGGGTGATCCCACGGCCTGTATCCGCCCTGTTTTGGCGCGAAATTACTGGGAAGAATCTTTCGATCTGGACCAGGTCACACAGGTGAGAAGGAAGAAGGGGCCTCTCGCTCTTCAATCATCTGTCGGAAATGCACCTGTCCTTGCAATTGAGTGAGTGAGTGAGTGCATTTAAGCCGGTGTGATGGGTGGGAATGTGTGCATGCATGTTCTATATCCCAAAAAGGGACAATAATCCACTTCACTCGAGTCTGTCTTGTGCTGGCTTGTTCTACATTTGCAAAGGTGACAGACAATACTTGCAGAGTAAGTTTGCCCACCACTAGTAGAAAAATGGGTTATCGTTGAGGCCTGTTTTGCCCATTAGTCATGGTTCAATCCAGAACCGGGACTAATGTGAGCATTTATCCGGTTCGTGAGCCTGTGGGGCCGGCCGGCCACGTGGGCCATTGGTCCGGTTCGTCCGGACCTTTTGGTCGGTTGGTGGCATGAACAGGACCAATGGTCACTGGCTCTGCCCACCACTATTGGTCGGGTGGTGGCATGAAAGGACCAAAGGCTTCCTTTAGTCGGTTCAAGCCACCAACGGGGCTAATGGTGCTTCTTATATAGCCCCTCGGCAAGAAGCAGAGCACTGCTGCCTGCTTTTTTACGGCCGAGGGGAGAGGGCTTGGTGGTGCTCTAGCTCACCTCCTATGCATACAAGGTGTTCGATGGAATGCCCGAGCCACACTACTTAAGGTTTCTCCTCTCCAAGCTCGACCGCCAAGCTCCATTTTCCTCAATATTTATCTAGGTTTAGCGGTCCGTCACGCCCGTCCCGTCTTCATCGCCGTCGATCACCGCGCCGATCTCATCGCCGGCACCACCGTGGTGAGCCTCTTGTTCTTATCTTCTTTACGAAAGGAAAAATATTATTACTTGTTTGTTTAGATAGATACTTGTATTATTTTCTTACTTTTATTATTGCATCTTATATAGTGCGATGGTTTTGGTATCCGCCCGTCGGCCCTAAATCCTGTCTATGATTCGGATGTGGTATATATTATCTTTTCATAACTATTGGTTCATTTATTGTTTATGAAAATTATGCCGACCAACGTGACATAGATTTTATTTATCTAGGAGGTTGTTGAACCGAAATTCCAACCGACCCTATTGTCGAGAGGTTAAATTTAGTTGAAGAAGAAAACAATTTCTTGAAGAAAAAATAAAAAACTTGAGGAGGAGAAGATGATATTGGAGTTGCATGTTGCGGATGTCGTCAATGATCACAAGATCAAGATGGATGCAATGCGCTTGAAGATGAGAAAGATTAGAAAATATGCCATTCATACCGAGGCTTGGTATCATTATGCCGTTGGATCAGTTGTTACCTTGGTTGCGATTATGATCGTATTTGTTTTCACATTGAAATGTTTTACATAGTTTCAATGTATGGTTTAATTAATTTAGATGCTCTGCAGAGCTTTATGTTGTTAGATGAGAACTATGTATGTACTTTGGTTTTTATGTGATGATGAACTTCTATTAATTTGGTCACTTAATTATCTATTCATGATGTTCTGTAATGATTTTTGACACACTTAATTATATATAATGCACGCAGATGAACCGGCAATGGATGTACGGTGACAGACACACCTCCGAGTACATTAAGGCGTGCATGCTTTTCTCAAGTGGCTGAGGCAAACAAGCAGAATGGTTTTATGTGTTGTCCATGCCCTATATGTGGGAATCTGAAGTCTTACTCGACGGAAAATCCTTCACACCCACCGCTTTACAAGGGTTTCAAGCCACACTATAATGTTTGGACGAGGCACGGAGAAATAGGGGTTATGATGGAAGACGGCGAGGAAGAAGAGTACGATGACAACTATGTGCCCCCGAATACGGTGATGCTCTGAACATCAAGATGCACTGACGATGTGCACGATGGTGCTGCAAGCGAAAGCTGCTGAAGATCAAGAGGAACCAGACGATGTGCCCCATGATGATGATCTCCGCGGGTCATTGTCGATGCAAGGACACAATGCGAAAGTCAAAAGGAGAAGCTGAAGTTCGATCGCATGTTAGAGGATCACAAAAAGGGTTGTACCCCAATTGCGAAGATGGCAACACAAAGCTCGCACCGTACTCAATTGCTGCAGTGGAAGGCAGAAATCTGTGCTCGATAAAGGATTTGAGAAGCTACTGAAAATAATGAAGAAGAAGCTTCCAAAGGATAGCGAATACATCATACAATGAGCCAAAGCGCCACATAGTTCTTTCGGGAAAAAGGACATCCACGGGAGTGGAGGGCAAGACAGACATGTCTCGAAGAGTATGAAAAGTTTCATGAAATTCCCCTTCAAAGTCAAGGCTGACCCAAGCATCCCGATAAGCGATGAAGATTATCCATGGTTACGGCGCAATAAGCAAAGCGACACAAGCGAAGAAAAAGTGAAGACTTTCTCCGCAACTATTATGATGATACCATGCCAACTTTGTAACACACAGTATGATACCATTGTCCGTTTTGTTCGTGAACATGCTATGCCAACTTTTTCAGAGTTCATTTGAAAACTATGAATTTGAAAACCTCGCCAACCAAGGGCGCCACACCGTTTATAAGCCCGTCCCTCTACGCCTTGTTGAGCTCACAAACTTGTGATTCACACAAATTTCAAAGAATTCAAATTTTATAAAACTAATTGCACAAACAGAAAGTTTATAATTGTTCTAAAACAAATGGCACTAACAGAAAGTTTATAATTTTGCTGACCTAAAAGCAAAAAGAATTAAAAATAAAGCAAAAACCAAAAGAAAATAAATAATGCAGAAAACAAAACAAAAAACTTGAAAAAAAATAATAATAGCAACAATAAGCATTTTGTTGTAAGTAAAAACAAAATAAAATAAATAAAGCAACAAAGAAAACAAAAAAGTGCCACCTAAAACTAAAAGAAAAAGAAATAAAATATAAAGCAAAAAAAGTGCCACCCATCGGGCCCCATGGCCTGAATACGACTAGAAACCCTACATAGGCCAGGATTCAGGCCCGCAGAGGCCCAATAGGCCCACATGATAGCAAGATTAGGCCCAAAGCTTGCATTAGAGAGGAGCTCGAAGGGAGGCACACCAGTAGCTTATAAACCAAAGGTTGGCGCCCTTCAACTAGCGAGGTGGGACTAAACATTTTGTGGGCAGCACAAGGCCTTTGGTCCGGTTGGTGGCACCAGCCGGGACTAAAGGGCATTGGTCCGGTTCGTGGCACCAACGGGGCTAATGCCCCACGGTTGGTGGCACCAACCGGGCTAATGCCCTACGGTTGGTGGCACCAACCGGGACTAAAGGGCATTAGTCGGTTGTAGCCTGAACAGGACTAATGCCTGCTATATAAGAAAACACTTGGGATATTTCAGATTCATCGCCCATTTGCCCCTAACCACCCCGACGCCGCCAGCTGCCCGACGCCGCCACGCCGCCGTGCCATATGCCGCCCACGCCGTCGTCACCATCGCTGCCGCCGCGCCGTTATCGCCGCTGTCGCCGCGCCCGTCGTCGCCGCCGTCTCGCTTGCGCGTCGTCGCCGCCGCATCCGCTTCTGTGCCGCCGTCGCCTGCCTCGTCGTCGCCGTCCCGCCCGTCGCCGCGCCCTCGCCGTCGCCGCCCCTGCCTCGCGACCTCGCCGACCTCGCCGACCTCGCCGTCGCCGCCCTGCCTCCCGACCTCGTCGTCGCCTCCGCCTCCCGACCTCGCCGTCGCCTCCGCCTCCCCGCCGCCTCCGTCGCGCGACCTCGCCGTCGCCTCCGCCCAGTGAGCCCAGCAGCGCACCTGCCCCCTGCCCGCCGCCATGCCATTTTTTTTTTCATAAATGTTCATGATTTTTTCATAAATGTATATATATTGATGTATGGATATATATGTATGATGCTTTTTGCAGTGTTGATCTAATGTTTTTTTCTGCATATATATGTGATTTTTGCAGTGTTGATCTAATGTTTTTTTCTGCATATATATGTGATTTTTCTGCATATATAGATATGATCATATATATGATGTATGCATGGATCGATGTGGATGGAATATGATGTTTTTTTGTTCATAGAATATGATGTTTTTTTATTCATAGATTTTATTTTGTTCATTAGAGAGAGGCGGGGACGTCGAGCAAGTTGTACTGTTTAGAGTTAGGGTTGTCGAGGAAGAAGGAAAATAAGGAAAAGAATAAAAGAGGAAGAAGGAAGAAGGAGAAGAAGAGGAGAAAAAATAAGAAGAGGAAGTAGAAGAAAAAGGAGAAGAAGAAGGAATAGAGGAGAAGAAGAAAAAAATTCTATTTTTCTTCTTCTCCTTTTCCTTCTTCTTCTCTTCTCTTTTTCTTCTTTCTTCTTCTTCTTCTTCTTCTTCTTCTTCTTTTTCTTCTTCATTTCTTCTTCTTCTTCTTCTTCTTCTTCTTCTTCTTCTTCTTCTTCTTCTTCTTCTTCTTCTTCTTCTTCTTCTTCTTCTTCTTCTTCTTCTTATCGGGAACGAGGGTGTCGAGGATCGTTGAGGGGTCGACGGCCGGGAACTAGGCTAGAGGGCCGAGAGGGTCACAGAGGGGTCGAGGGTCGCCGAGGCCGGTCGAGGGTCAATGTTTTGAGGGTCGAGGTCGTCGAGGCCGGTCGAGGTTCGAGGCACAAGGGTTTGAGGTTCGAGGTTCTAGGGTCGAGGTTCGAGGGTTCTAGGGTTCGAGGGTTCTAGGGTCGAGGTTCGAGGGTTCTAGGATCCGAAGGAAGAAGGAACAAGAAGAAGAAAAGAATGAGAGGAAAAGAAGAAAAGAAGAGGAGAAGAAGAAAGGAATAGAGGAGAAGAAGAAAAATAGAATTTTTTCTATTTTTCTTCTTCTCCTCTATTCTTCTTCTTCTCCTCTTTTTCTTCTTCTTTTTTTCTTCTTCTTCCTTCTTCCTTCTTCCTCTTTTCTTCCTTTTCCGATAGGGGTACCGATAGTGTCAAAGTATTGAAGAAATTCATGGCTTCATCATTAGCGGAAGTAACCATGGCATGATGGTGCGAAGTCCTCCAAAGTTGTTACGGAATGGAGTCCGGATAGGATAATTTGCCTTTTGCTGAACTTTGTACCAAAAGCTTAATTATCCTATCTAGGACTCCGTTCCAAAACAACTTTGAGAGCTTGCACCATCATGCACCTCACATTTTAGCCTAATGATGAAGACATGGTTTTGTTGAATCCTTTGACACTAGGCAACCTCCCGACCCTCGGCGATCTTGACCCCTTGACCTCGACCGCTCGGCGATCCACGACCCTCTACCCTACCGCGGCCGTCGATGTCCACGTCACTTGTGGGACATAGATGTACTGTTCAACGCCGACCCCCTCTCGATAGCTTCAACACGTGGGGGGGGGGGTCGATATACGTACCCCTCCTAGCTTGAAGCGTTCTCGAGGCCACCCCTAACCCTTGAAGCGTTGTGAGGCCACCCCAAACCCTAGAGAAGCAGCGTCGAGGCCACTAATATGATTCCTTATTGTGATTAGATAGCTAGTTCTACGTTGGCACTAATATATCCATATCTGTCATGTTTGAATAATAATTGCCATGTTGTAAATATTTGTAGAAACTATGGACACCCCGAGACGAAGCACAAGAAGCGTTGTTGAGGGACATAATCGCATTACGGAAGTGGTGCCGTCTCCTCGATGATGTTTCTCAACGTCGACAACGATGGTCTGGAAGGAGAGGGTGAAGAAGCAGCTGGCTATGATTTACATGGCTCTGATGACCCAATGCCGGTGCAAGAAGGAGAGGGTGAAGAAGTAGACCGTGAGGACGGCTCGGTGATCACCAAACCGAGTCCGGCTAGGTATATATATTAGTTAAGCCTGTCTTGACTAGCTCTCGTCTTTGTTTTGGTATATATGTACACATATTAATTAACTCTCGTCTTTGTTCTTTTTCTAGCCCTCGGATCGAGCACAACCGGTAAAGAGACGAGGCCCGAAGAAAAAGTTGAGCTCGGATGAAAAGTTTGAGATCATACAAATCGCAAGCGCCGCCAACCGATTGAACCCTACCGGACAAAGAAGGCATTTGTTGCTCGGTCACGGGGTTCGGTTAGGGACAAGATCCCGATCAGCATCCACCAATGGTATAAGCCTAAGAACGAAGACCACGAGGTGTCTTGTGTCAATGATATGCGAAAAATGATCTTTGGGTGAGCTGAAGTCAAATTTTACCCTACCACCAGAGGATGATCCGGAGAAGCCATAATAGAGCCATTAATCAAGTCTTTTGCTCTTAAGAAGATGGCAGAACTATTCAGGAATTGGAAGAAAGACCTCGAGACGTATGTCGAAAAAATGAGACACCAGAATTCACGGGCAAATATGAGAAGATCGAGATGGTGGCCCGCATTTGTGGCCTACAAGACATCGGAAAAGAGTAAAAAGATGTCAGCGACAAACAAGAGAAATGCTGCGAAGAAGAAGCTTCACCATCGCACGGGTCGGTGGCTACCTCATAGCCCGCCCTCGTGGGCCAAGGCTGAGAATGATCGCTTGATAAAGGGATCGAACCGAGACAATGAAGCTGGCCAGACCGTTGCGGACTTGGTTCTTCGGGCGGCGGATCCTTGGACCCTATAACGGGAAGTGCATTTGGACGGACGAACAATTGGACATACCGGTCAAGAGGCTTAAGCATTATATCAAGTAGCGCAGCAAGGGAAGTTCGTTCGAGCGGGGAGAAGGACGAGCTCACAATGGCCCTCGGGAATCTGAGCATCACGGACGGACACGAGGCACGCCAGCTCCCTTTCGTGGAAGGCTGGATTTCGGACGCAGGGGTTACAAAACCCATGAGAGGAGGAAGAAAGCGGAGCAGAGCCTAATGCAGGCGCTGCACGAAAGGGTAATGGGGCTAGAGGAGCGAGAAGAGGAACGAGAAGCGGCCGATCACAACAAACGACCTGCGAAGCTTCCCCGAAGCTACCCCGCCATCTCGGCGGAGAAGCAGCGTGGCTTCCACCGAGCTGCTTCAGCCAGAGCAACATGCCTTGGCGGCTCCTGCCGGCTATCCCGTGGATGCTATCACGGATGCTGAAAGTTGCCACCTTATGGCGCAATGGAGCAATTTGAAGGTCAAGGCGGTTGTTGGCTCTGTTTATCCCACTAAACCCGACTCAACTTTTCACCGCCGCCGATTCCGAAGGATATGCTAAGGTGATGGTCGATGAAATAACGGAGGGATTTGAGGAGCTCGGCTTGACCACCCTACCGGTGAAGGGAGTATCGGCTGGGTTCTCGCTCGAAGACTCCATGCCTCTGGCGGAAGGATCTCATCAACCTTCCGAACTGGACGCCTCCGCCTCCTCCTCCTCCTCCCGTGAGTCGGGGCACTCCGCCTCCTCCTCCTCCTCCGTGAGTCGGGCACTCCGCCTCCTCCACCGCCTCCTCCTCCGGCGAGTGACGATCGGGGCACTCGGCCGGCTCCTTCTTCGGCGTGGCGGCACTCCGTCTCCTTCTCCGCTTTGCCGGCGCGTCCGGCAGCCAGCCTCCTCCTTCTCCGCCTCGTCGGCAAAGGCGGAAGAGACCCGCCGCCGCTCCGGCTGCTCCGGCGTCGTAGTCCTTCTCCTCCGCCTCATAAGCAAGGAAAGAAGACATCCGCTCCGTCTGCTCTGCCGGCGTCTAGCAAGTACAGCCAAAGGCGGGAGGAGATCTGATTCGGTCCTTCTCTGAAGACTCGGAGAAGTTACCGTCTGAGAGGAGCGAGGAGGAAAACGCGGAGATCGTGCGAGACCGAAGTGGATGACTGGTTTGAAGGGTTGAAAGCAAGAGACATCCACCTCCGGAGGAGAAGGTAGATCCGGTCAAAGCGAAGCGCACTCTGCTGCCCCGGCAAAACCACCCAAGTCTCCGCCGAAAGGCAACTATGAGCGCATTATTGGAAGGCATTTGCGAAGCGGAGAGATCGGGAAGTACTGTCGGTGATCAAAGGATGAAAGAACGACGAGCTGGGAAACAAATTGCCCAGCTCGGCGAACAAGCTAAGCAATCGTGCCCCCGCTCAAGGTGCTGCTAGCGACATCGTCGATCCGAGGATGGTGCCCGGTTATGGCAATCTGAAGATTACCTGCCCGACGATGTACAATTTGATTTCTTGGAGGTGCAGATACAAAGATACGAGTACGGGAAGCCTCTCGTCAAAGATGAAAGTTCTCTAACAACGATGATGCGAAGATTGCATGATTGGTACATGAAAACCTGCAAAGAGTCTCGAGGGGAGGAATACTTTGTATGTGAGAGTTAAAAGGAGCATGACCTCCTTGGAATTGAACTGTTGCCTATTTCATTTGAGGAGTTCTATCAGTTTTCAATCAATTGGCCCTCGATAAAGCAACGGTCACCTGCTACTGTGCGTAAGTAGTACTACTTCTGTCATTAAGTATCTCTATATAACTCAGCTCTTTCATTGCATGTATTTATAAATATCCTCACTATATTATGCGGATTGAAGATCGCAGAAATGAAGAAAAACAAGTGGGTGATATTGGGTTCATTAACACATATCTCATCGATGCAAATGAGGTTGAATATCGTGCCAAGGAAACCGAGGCCAACTTGCTACGATCGTTGGAAATAAATGAACACAAAAATATAATACTCTTTCCTTACAACTACACGTGAGTGTTACTGTCTTGTGGCATATTCGGTTTCCCTTATTTAGTCCAGGTTATAGAAATGTAATATTGATGAGTTATGCATGCGTGCGTAGGTTCCACTATATTCTCCTAGAGATTAAGCTTGAGCAGGGAGTAGTAACTGTCTTAGACTCGAGACGAAAAGATCCCAAGGAGTATGCGGACATGACCGAAATGCTCGAGAAGTAAGTTAAATCGATCATTATCCACCATATCAGCAACTTTGTTCATTTCTGATATCAAGTAATTGTTTTCTTTGTATGGCAGGGCTTGGGGAAAATTCACCAAAAAAGCTCCGGGACTACCGAAGAAGCTGCAATTTAGACACCCGAAAGTAAGTACTATATAGTAGCATATTCCACGCGCATCTCCTAGTGATTCAAGCGCTAGTTTCATCAATACCATATATATGAATGAATGAAACTCAACTCAAATGATGGTAATAAAATAAAATTGTGAATATTTTTATTTACGCACTTCAAATTGTTTGTCGGAGTAGCCCCTCTCACAGGTCGTGTGGCGGATGGACTCGCAAACGTAGTATCCACAGAAATCATTCCCTTATTCCTGCCACAACCACTTTACAAGAAACAGAGGTCAATCAAACTGATAATTAGATATATGTAATTACCCCTTTCTTAAAATTAGATGTTTCGGAAGCGGGATGAACTCCTAGCACCAGATCGCATACGAGCAATTCAAGAGGAATTGGCGGCATTCTTTCTTGACTATGTGATCGCTGAAGACGGGGAATACCATGTGGACCACGCGTCCGTATTGTAAAAGATAATTATTGTATATATGTAGCCGGTAGTGTCGGATAGATATACGAGAACTTGTTGTTCGACCAATCTCTCGGAGAAGGAGAGGTGGTCGATATCACTTCTCTCTGTATGCATATATGTTCATGATGATCTTACATTTGCTTAATTACTAGCTAGCTAGCATGTCTAGTTAGTCCTCTCTATACGTATGTATAGTACGTAGCGTCGATCAAGCACGGACAAAAGAAAGGACACTTTTCTATTAATTAGCTAGCTATAGCACAATATATGAAACACCTAAATTAACCCCCAAACCCCCCCACCCCCTTTTGAAAAAAAAACCGAGAGCTAAAGAAATCTTGTGGCGTGGATGCCTATTGGTGGGTTGGTGCCACCAACCGGGACCAAAGGCCTCCGCCTGAGCTCGGCCGGACAGGCCACGTGAAGGCCCATCTGTCCCGCTTCTGGATAGAACAGGGACTAAAGATGAGGATTATTAGATCGACCTTTAGTCGGTTCATGAACAAAGACAAAAGCGCCTTACCAACCAGGACTATAGGCCCTTTTTCTACTAGTGCACTGACATGAGGACTTGGATATAAATGCATTGTTTTCCCAAAAGATTTACTAGTTTGTCACTGGATGGAGCCGGGGAAGTGACATCTTCGCTGTACGCATGGAGTCACAGGATGACGCGATTGATCAATGGCGCTCGTGCATGCAATGCATACTGGACCAGTGACTTGCTGGTAGAGTGGTTGCCAAGTCTGCTACACCCCGGTGCCGGTGCGTCAAAGGATTTTCGTCTTGTCGGTGCATGGAGCCCGGCGACCATGTTCAGCAGCAGCAGCTCGTCTGGCGTGCGTATGAGTGTGAGACGAGATGGGTCGTCGTCATTGTAGAGCGGTGGTGCTTTCTGGTTTCATTTTGGAGATTCTCTCTTTTCCCTTTTTGGGGAATGGAATGGATCCATACATACATTCTGGCCGGCGTCCATGGATGTGCATCTTATCAGGATGGATGGATGGATAGATAGTTTGGACGGTTGCTCGGTAGAAGTTCATCGTCCGAGTCACATGATGCAGTGCAGGGGATCTGCTCGGGGAAAACGAGAGAAAATGTATTTTTTTTTAAACGAGGCAAAAGACTTGCCATTTTCATTAATTAAGAAAAAGTAGGAATTGCCCGGTTAATTGACGGAAAACCGGGCTAAAACCGATACAACCCAACCCATATAACATGGGCACCACCGGCCAACCTGGCCACCGACATGAAACATGAGCTACAAAGAAGAAAAAACTTCGGCCGGGAAGTCGCAAGCATCATCGTCATCACCGGTTATCTCCGAACGGGCGACTTCGACATCACCATAGAGCTCCATCAACGAAGCCGCCCCCACAAACAGCTACACAGAAGCAATGACTGCATATACCAACAGATGGCCACACGCGCCAACAATCGACAACTCCTATTTTGACGACGAGCCTCACAAGGGAAATGTGCAGGACTTGCGCCGGCCGTTCCCTAAAGAGCACCTCGGGCACACCGGGAAGATCCGACCACCGAAGCCCGAGCTGCGACCCAAAGTCCTCTTGATGCCATCATCGTTGCCGAACAGAAATCAGTGCCCCCGAAACGGCCGCCTCAGCAAACCACGCGGCGAAGATGCCGCCCTTCCACGGGACGAAGATGCCGCCATCCACCGGTCTCAGGTTATAGCCGGCTCCAAGACGATGCCCCCAAGGAGGAAGAAGACATGAAGACGCCTTCATCGCCCGATCCCGCGGATCAGAGGTTTCCCTCCGGAGCCAAGGCCGCGGGATGAGGGGTGGAGCACCATACATTAGCGACGCTTCCGAGAAAGAGCGTGACGCCCGCAGGCGCCGCCGTCACCAGCTCCGGCAAAGGCCGGAAGAAGGATTTCTCCCTGAGATGCTCGACCACCACCAGCCCGTGCCGGCCAGCCACAGACCTCCACCAAACCTCCACCACCGCAGAGCACCGAGGAGCCTCCGTCGGCGCCGCCCGCCAAAGGCCGACCAGCAGCGCCGCCCGACCAACAAAGCGCCCGTCTTTGCCGGGCCTTGGACGCACACCGTCGTCACCACCATCGGGCCGACCGCACGCCGCCGCCCTCACCAGGCCTGGGGGCAGGAGGTCACCGCCGCCAAGTCGCAAGCACCGCACCACGCGGAGACAACGAACAAGCTGCAACAGAAAACCCCCGAAGACCGCCCAGATCCAGCCACGCCCGGCCAGATCCAGCGTCGCTTGACCTCCCGCCCGCCACCGGCACCACCGAGGCTCCGCGCGCCACCGAAAGGTAAACGGAGACCCAATGGTAGCGCCGAGATCCGAGCACCACGCCAAGCCGAGCACCGCCAAGGAGAGGCAGAGCACCACCAGCCCGCCGCCGCACCACCACGCGCGCGCAACAACCGACAACCGCCACAAAACCAGACGCCGCTGAGATCCAGAGCCGCCGCGCCGCTGTGGCTCAGAGATCCCCGCCGCCGCCGTCGGCTGTAAGCTTAGCCCGGCAGCGTCATTCGGCGGCGAGGGAGGTGGAGGTGGGGTGGGTGGAGGCACCGGCGGTGATGGTGTCGCCGAGCCGCCAGAGGCGACCGTGGGGTACTGGAGGAGGTTGTCCCGAAAAAGATCGATGCATCAAACAATTGCCTGGCACAAGAGAGCGAATAATGATCCAGACAAGAAGAAAACCTCAAGCTATCCGGTTGCTGCTTATCTGGTTCTTCCTCTACTAGCTTTTTCCTGAACAATAGTGAGACACGCTCCTTCCACAACTTTTTCCCCGACACTTATTAACTCGCTCCAGCCACACAGTACAGTAGCAATGCAACAATAGCGAGGTGAATCTCCAGCCACACAGTAAACTAGAGGTGCAACTAGAGGCCGAGGTGCGCTCATGATTGCTGCCGCGTGGTGCTCTGTCTGTCTTTAAACCGGCTCTGATCCGATCCGGAAATCGTGGGAGCGAGTCGAGCGATTCCTTGAATTTGAGGTTCAAAATTGTCCCGTGACACCGTAGATGGCAACTTTGTGAAGCGAAAAAATCACCCGCACACCATGCATGTGGACCGACGGATCATCAAGCAGTCGTAATCTAAACGATGGATGGTCGTTGTGGGAAATGGCGCGTACGTGCTCGACGGTCGTCTTTCTTCTGTTCGATTATTCGTTCAAAGGCGGAGAGATAAACGTTGTTGGCTACATAGCCCGCTCCGCTGATTCTTGCTCCACGGCGGCGGGACCGACGCAGACGAATCCGCAACGTCGCCGTCGGGATCTCATTCTTGCTCCACGGCGGCGGGACCGACGCAGACGAATCCGCGACGTCGCCGTCGGGATCTCATTCTTGCTCCACTCGGTCGGTCGTCAATCAACAGATTCTGGTTTAACCGCCGGCGGGCCAGAACGGGCGGACGGTCGAGGCCAATCGGCCGGGCTCGACATTTAGTGGATTTCTACGGATGCTGGTTGCAGCCTCTCCTTTTTCTCTGAAAAAAATGGAAGGAAGGGAATGAGTGCCGGCGGCTTTAAACCATGAGTGGGCGCGCAGTGGAACGAATGATGATTTGTGGTCACGTGATGCACTGGACGCAGACAGACGGAGAGAATGTTCCATCTGTTGGTTATGTTGTAAATAGGTTTTGAGACTCTCAAAAAAGTAATATAGGGTTTAGGTTAGATTAGGTCAGGTCAGGTCACATCCGACGGAATGATTTGATCCATGCAACAACTGGCCTGGCCGGGCGCATGCACGTCTGAGTGTCCGATTCACCTTGACCGCCGCCTCTGCAGAGAGATAAAGAAAAAGATTTGCGCGCGGGGTGGCCTCGCCCTCGCGCGTCAGAAACCCACTCGATTTCCCTCCCTTGGCAACAAGCCAACAAGCAAGACGTGCCTGCTCCGTCGTTCGTTTGACCTGCAGGAGCATTTTGCTGTTGTTTGATCCGAGCAGTGGCCCGAGTTGCTGGCTTGCGCTGCAGGCGGCTACGGACCGCTACTTTACGAGATGGTGCTCCCAGTACGGATGTACAGACTGAATTTCTGGTGGAAGTAGTCGAAACAAGTACTCGTACAGGAGGCTAGTACATAGTACTCCTACGTACGTGCTGGTACATGCATGCAACATACTACTACGATTTGCTAGTATTAACTCCTTCGTACCATTATTACAATGTACTACTACTACTACTACGATTTGTTAGTATCTTTTCTCCTGCTCCTGCTCAAACATCCGGACGGATGGCCTGGTCAGTGATCTATAAAAAAACCCGACCCAGACGGGCACATTAGACGGGCCTCAAACGTCCGGACTGACTGGTACTCCTTATATCCAACCTGAATATGGGGTGGATGGGAGGCCCAGGCGCGACCGGACACGTCCGCCACGTCGACCGGATGGCCAGTTCCCACACGGAATCGCCCCGAAACCCAACAGCTCAACGGGCGTCTCCTCTGGTGGTGGGGTGGGGGGTGCGTCGTGTGGCGCTGCTCTAGCTCGCCGCCTGAGGCCAAAGTACGACTATTTAAACCGGCTGGCGTCCGCAACCCTAGCCACAACCTATTCCTCCCTCTCCGCGTCGTCAGCCCGAGCGCATTTCTCTCTGCCTCCACCTTCCTCTTTGTTGGGAAACGTTGCATGGAAAACAAAAAAATTCTAAGCACACGCAACGATCTTTCCATGGAGATGCATACCAACGAGGGGGAGAGTGTGTCTACGTATCCTCGTAGACCGTAAGCGGAAGCGTTTCACAATGTGGTTGATGTAGCCGAACTTCTTCGCGCTTCAACCGATCAAGTACCAAACGTACGACACCTCCGCGTTCTGCACACGTTCAGCTCGGTGACGTCCTCCACCTTCTTGATCCAGCAAGACGGCGAGGTAGTAGATGAGTTCCGTTAGCACGACGGTGTGGTGACGGTGATGGTGTTGTGATCTCCGCAGGGCTTCGCCTAAGCACTACGAAAATATGACCGAGGGAGTAAACGGTATACTGGGGCGCCGCACACGTCTAAGACAATGTTGTGTGTCCTTGTGTGGCGCCCCCTCCCCATATATATATATATAGGTGGGAGGGGAGGGGAGGCAGCCAGGCACGCCCTAGGGCTGGTTGCCAGCCTCTAATGCACCTGCCTTGCCCTGCGCCCCCCTTTCCTTGTATAAACAAGGGGGAGGAAAGAGGGGGGGAGCCAAGGAAGGGGGAGTCCTACTCCACACTTCCCTCGCCCTCCCCTCTTTCCTTCTCCTCCTCATAGGGATGGCTTGTATAGGGGCGACTGATAACCCACAAGTATAGGAGATCACAACAGTTTTCAAGGGTAGAGTATTCAACCCAAATTTATTGATTCGACACAAGGGGAGCCAAAGAATATTCTCAAGTATTAGCAGTTGACTTGTCAATTCAACCACACCTGGATAACTTAATATCTGCAGCAAAGTATTTAGTAGCAAAGTAGTATGATAGTAACGGTAACGGTAGCAAAAGTAATATTTTTGGGTTTTGTAATAATTGCGACAGTAGCAACGGAAAAGTATATAAGCGGAGAACAATATGTGAAAAGCTCGTAGGCATTGGATCGGTGATGGAGAATTATGCCGGATGCGGTTCATCATGTAACAATCATAACATAGGATGACACAGAACTAGCTCCAATTGATCAATGTAATGTAGGCATGTATTCCGAATATAGTCATACGTGCTTATGGAAAAGAACTTGCATGACATCTTTTGTCCTACCCTCCCGTGGCAGCGGGGTCCTAACGGAAACTAAGGGATATTAAGGCCTCCTTTTAATAGAGTACCGGACCAAAGCATTAACACATAGTGAATACATGAACTCCTCAAACTATGGTCATCACCGGGAGTGGTCCCGATTATTTTCACTTCGGGGTTGCGGGATCATAACACATAGTAGGTGACTATAGACTTACAAGATAGGATCAAGAACTCACATATATTCATGAAAACATAATAGGTTCAGATCTGAAATCATGGCACTCGGGCCCTAGTGACAAGCATTAAGCATAGCAAAGTCATAGCAACATCAATCTCAGAACTTAGTGGATACTAGGGATCAAACCCTAACAAAACTAACTCGATTACATGATAAATCGCATCCAATCCATCACCGTCCAGCAAGCCTACGATGGAATTACTCACGCACGGCGGTGAGAATCATGAAATTGATGATGGAGGATGGTTGATGAAGACGACGGCGACGGATTCCCCTCTCCGGAGCCCCGAACGGACTCCAGATTAGCCCTCCCGAGAGAATTTAGGGCTTGGCGGCGGCTCCGTATCGTAAAATGTGATGAATCTTTCTCTCTTAATTTTTTTCTCCTCGAACACGAATATATGGAGTTGGAGTTGAGGTCGGTGGAGCTCCAGGGGGCCCACGAGGCAGGGGGCGCGCCCAGGGGGCAAGCGCCCCCCATCCTCATGGCAAGGGAGTGGGCCCCCTCGCCTTGATTCTTTCGCTAGTATTTTTTATTATTTCCAAAAATAATGTCCGTGGAGTTTCAGGTCATTCTGAGAACTTCTGTTTCTGCACATAAATAACACCAGGGCAATTCTGCTGAAAACAGCGTCAGTCCGGGTTAGTTCCATTCAAATCATGCATGTTAGAGTCCAAAACAAGGGCAAAAGTGTTTGGAAAAGTAGATACGACGGAGACGTATCAACTCTCCAAAGCTTAAACATGTGCTTGTCCTCAAGCAATTCAGTTGACAAACTGAAGTGATAAAGAAAAACTTTTACAAACTCTGTTTGCTCTTGTTGTTGTAAATATGTAAAGCCAGCATTCAAGTTTTCAGCAAAATTATGAACTAACCATATTCACAATAACTCTTAGGTCTCATGTTTACTCATATCAATGGCATAATCAACTAGCGAGCAATAATAATAAATCTCGGATGACAACACTTTCTCAAAACAATCATAATATGATACAACAAGATGGTATCTCGCTAGCCCTTTGTGAGACCGCAAAACATAAATGGAGAGCACCTTTAAAGATCAAGGACTGACTAGACATTGTAATTCATGGTAAAAGAGATACAGTCATAGTCATACCCAATATAAATTAATAGTAATGGATGCAAATGACAGCGGCGCTCTCCAGCTGGTGCTTTTTAATAAAAGGGTGATGACTCAACATAAAAGTAAATAGATAGGCCCTTCACAGAGGGAAGCATCACTACTAGGGAAAACCTTATACACAGAATCTTAGCAGCAACGCGGTACAAAAAGAAGCGCTACTGCTAATTAGCAGTAGCGCGGGTTTTTAACCCTCGCTACTACCAATATGATAGTAGTAGCGCGGGTTTTTAACCCTCGCTACTACTAAGCGGTCTCTACCGTGCCCACTGACACATGCCATAGTAGTAGCGAGGGGTATAAACCCGCGCTACTACTAAGTTGATAGTAGTAGCGCGGTTTTATACCCCTCGCTACTACTAAGTACGAGGTAGGTGAAGTCGCCATATCCTCGGCCGGATCCCCATCTCCTCCCCCTAATCCCTCCTCTCTTCCACCACTCTCTCCTCTCACTTTCCATACGCTCTCACATGGACCTCTTGCCCATGCACCTATCCTCCTCTATGGCGCCGAAAGAGGCCGCCGCCTCATGCCACCGGCGTCTAGGAGCTCGCCGGTCTTCCACCGACATCTAGGAGGCCGCCGCCCCACGCCACCACACCGGAGCACCTCGCCACCGGTGACTAGCTCCGTTGCTCCCTACATCACCTTCCTCTCTGCCTTGGTTTTCCTTTTCTCTCTCTCCCTCTGGTTTGACTCGCCCTCCCATGTCCATGCCCGTGCAGGTCGTCGCCATGGATGACCCGGAGTTATCTGGCATGGTCGGGAAGAGGAGCCCCACGCCTTGTGCCTCGGCTCGCCATAGAAACAGGCCCTCTCCAACAGCCACTGCTGGATCTGGTCTTCCGCTGTCCGTTCATGCCTCCGGCGACGCCAATCATCGCTAGATCTTACCATTGCTGCCATTGACAGCACGCATGGGATAGAGATTCTTTTTTGTTTTTGAAAGTGATAGCAGTAGCGCGGGGTATAAGACCCGCTACAGCTAATTAGCAGTAGCGCTGTTTGCAACGCACACTACAGCTAACTGAAAGCACAAGTGCTCCCTAGGTGGTTTTGGTAATTAATGACAACATATCTCTTGTTGGACTAACACTTTTATCTAGTATGTTTCAGATAAGTTCAACAATGGAGTGGCATGGACTAAAGGATGTGGGAACTCCTTCAAGATGCTAAAGACAAAGGATTGGCTCAAGCTTCAAGCTCAAGACTCTTCATTTTACATTTTAGTGATCCAAGATCACATTGAGTCTATAGGAAAAGCCAATACTATCAAGAAGGGATGAGGTGTTGCTTAATGAGCCTCTTGCTTCAAAGTGCTTAGTGATATGCTCCAAATACCCTCAACTACTTTCCCACTTCCACACATATGTCCTAAACCTAAAGTCAAACTCGGCCCCACTGATTCTTTCTATCCGGCGCCACCGAGTTTGGATGTCTTAGCCACTGCCACAAACCCTAGGCAAATCGGTCTCACCGATAGGGATCTCGGTCTCACCGAGATGGGATTGTAATCTCTCTGTGTATGTCCATTATCAAAATCGGTCTCACCGAGTTTGAGCAATCGGTACTACCGAGATTACAATGCAAACTCTCTGGTTAACTTATTATCAAAATCGGTCCCACCGAGTTTGATAATCGGTCAAACCGAGTTTGCCTGACCAACTCTCTGGAAAGCTTATTACCAAAATCGGTCCCACCGAGTTTGTGTAATCGGTCTTACCGAGATTACGTTATGCCCTAATCCTAACCGAATCGGTCCCACCGAGTTGCATTCCGGTCCCACCGAAAACCCTAACGGTCACATTATTTTCTATATTTAATGATTCGGTCCCACCGAGTTTGGTAGATTGTGTGTAGCGGTTAGATTTTGTGTGGAGGCTATATATACCCCTCCACCTCCTCTCCATTCGTGGAGAGAGCCATCGACCGAACCTACACTTCCAAAGCATCCTATTTCGAGAGAGAACTACCTACTCATGTGTTGAGGCCAAGATATTCCATTCCTACCATATGAATCTTGATCTCTAGCCTTCCCCAAGTTGCTTTCCATTCAAACCCTCTTTCCACCAGATCCAAATCCTATGAGAGAGAGTTGAGTGTTGGGGAGACTATCATTTGAAGCACAAGAGCAAGGAGTTCATCATCAACGCACCATTTGTTACTTCTTGGAGAGTGGTGTCTCCTAGATTGGCTAGGTGTCACTTGGGAGCCTCCGACAAGATTGTGGAGTTGAACCAAGGAGTTTGTAAGGGCAAGGAGATCGCCTACTTCGTGAAGAACTACCGCTAGTGAGGCAAGTCCTTCGTGGGCGACGGCCATGGTGGGATAGACAAGGTTGCTTCTTCGTGGACCCTTCGTGGGTGGAGCCCTCCGTGGACTCGCGCAACCGTTACCCTTCGTGGGTTGAAGTCTCCATCAACGTGGATGTACGATAGCACCACCTATCGGAACCACGCCAAAAACATCCGTGTCTCCAAATTGCGTTTGAATCCTCCAATCCCTTCCCTTTACATTCTTGCAAGTTGCATGCTTTATTTTCCGCTGCTCATATACTCTTTGCATGCTTGCTTGCTATATGTTGTGAATGTTAAACTTGTACCTAAACTCCACTCAAACTTTAAAGAAACTTAAAAACTACAACTTTGGTACCTAGTGTCTAATCACCCCCCCTCTAGAAACCTCTTCTCAAGGTCCTACAAGTGGTATCAGAGCATTGGTCTCCATTGCCTTGGTTTAATCACCATTGGAGGAAGATGGATGAGTCTACTTTGGGGAGTCTTAGTCATAGAGTGCCTATTCTTGATGGAGAGTATTTTCATGAGTGGAAAAATGAGATGCTTGTAATTTTCAATCAATATCATTTGAACAAGTATATTGCTAGCCGTTGTGCACCTTATGTTGATCCTATGCATCCAACCCATGATGAGTTAATTGACATGGTTAGAAATCTTAGAACTGCCGAACTTATCATTAGAGGATTGCCTAGAAACTTGATTGGATGTTTGCCTACTTTTAAGTGTGCCTACACCATATGGAAATTTCTTGAGGAACGATTTCTAGATTATTCCTTGAAAAATCTAGATGAAATTCTCCATAAGTCTATTGCTTTGAGCAAAATGAATACTAGTGATCCTATGTTTGGTGATCGTCTATTTGAGCTTACAAACCTTATGCGTGCCAAAGGAAATGTTGGTATTATCAGTGACATTATTTCGGAAGCTATAAGAATTCATAGACAAGATTATTGTCAAACTCATTCTAATGAATCACCCTCTCTTGGATTTGATCCACCACATGACGATGTTGAACATGGATACTATGACGATGATGATGATAGTGACTTCGATCTTGATGATGCAATGAGACATTTTGGTCTTATGGCAAATCTTCGGGGATATATGTCAGGAGGAAAGGAATGGGTTCTTGATAGTGGATGTACCGATCATATGACCGGAGATAAAGACATGTTTCGTGAGCTTGCTGATAATGACAGTCCTCGAAAGTATGTCACTTTCGGTGACAACTCAAAGGGTAAGGTGGTTGGCCTCGTTAAGGTGGCCATATCACATGATAGCTCCATACAAAATGTTATGCTCGTTGAATCTCTTGGTTACAACTTACTTTCGATATCTAGACTTGCTGATTTGGTTTCAATGTTCTATTTATGAAGTAGATTGCCAAGTGTTTCGTCGAGATAATCATAAAATGGTCTTTACCGGTGTGCGTAGAGGTGATCTATACATTGTTGATTTCACTAAAAGGCTCAACCTAAAACTTGCTTCATTGCTAAATCCTCAAAAGGCTGGTTATGGCATGAGCGATTAGGTCATTTTGGTAAGCGAAACCTTGACAAGCTTATTAAGGGAATCATATCCTTGGAGTTAATGATGTCATATTTGATAATGATAGACTTTGCGTGCTTGTCAAGCGGTAAACAGGTTGGAGGAAGGCATCCGTGAAGAACATCATGACCACGAAGAGGCCACTCGAGCTACTTCACATGGATCTCTTTGGTCCCAACTCATACAAGAGTCTCGGTGGAAATTCTTTTGGTCTAGTTATAGTTGATGATTTTTCCAGATTTACGTGGGTGTTCTTTCTCGATGATAAATCGCAGGTCCAAAATATCTTCAAAAACTTCGCTAGGAAGGCCCAAAACCAATTTGAAGTGAAGATCAAGAAGGTTCGCAGCGACAACGGAACGGAGTTCAAGAACGCAAATGTGGACACCTTTCTTGATGAAGAAGGGATTTTACACGAGTTCTCGGCTACGTACACACCTCAACAAAATGGAGTTGTTGAGAGGAAGAACCGGACGCTCATCGAAATGGCGAGAACGATGCTTGATGAGTACAAGGCGCGAAGCACTTTTGGGCGAAGCGGTTGAGACAGCTTGTCATGCAACAAATCGCTTGTATCTTCACAAGCTACTCGGCAAGACGGCATCTGAGCTACTCACCGTAACAAACCCCAAGTTGGATACTTTGGAGTATTCGGCTCAAAGTGCTACATTCTTGATAAGCATCGTCGTTCTAAATTTGCTCCTAAGTCTCATGAAGGTTTCCTACTAGGTTATGGCTCAAACTCTCACACTTACCGTGTCTACAACAATTTCACCGAAAGGTTGAAGAGGCGGTAGATGTGAAGTTTGATGAATCTAACGGCTCGCAAGTAGAGCAATTGCCAATTGATGTAGGAGACAAAGATCCTTGGAAGCAATCCAAGACTTGTCTATTGGCAAGGTCCGTCCAACGGAGGTGAAGGAGAGTACCTCGTCCGTCAAGTGGAAGTTTCTACTTCACGACAAGGTGAACCAAGAGTTGATACGGAAGCATCCACAAGTGGGACACACCAAGATGAAGAAAAGAGGAAGTGCATCAAGATGAGCGTCAACGACCTCCTTCTCCACCATGACAAGAGAACGACAACGCCAACAATGAAGAAGGCCAAGAAGAAGAACAAGATGAAGAAGATGTTCAACGAAGACCCAAGCAAAAGCTTTCACGAGCTCGAGCAAGAATTGCTAAAGACCATCCCGTTGAGCAAATCTACAATGATATTCAAACCGGGAGAATCACTCGCTCTAAAACTCGTTTAGCTAACTTTTGTGAAAACTATTCTTTCATCTCTAGCATTGAACCTATGAAGGTCGAAGAAGCATTGGAAGATCCGGATTGGATAAATGCTATGCATGAAGAGCTATACAACTTTGAGAGGAACCAAGTTTGGACATTGGTTGAGAAGCCCGACAACAACCACAACATCATCGGTACCAAATGGGTGTTTCGCAACAAGCAAGATGAAGATGGACAAGTAGTTCGCAACAAAGCACGTCTAAATCGCCCAAGGCTACACACAAGTCGAAGGTATGGACTATGGTGAGACTTACGCCCCCGTTGCTAGACTTGAGTCCATTCGCATCTTACTTGCCTATGCTAATCACCATGATATCACCTTGTACCAAATGGACATTAAAAGTGCTTTTCTAAATGGTGAAATAGAGGAGGAAGTTTATGTTAAACAACCTCCGGCTTTGTCAATCCTAAGAAACCCAATCATGTTTACAAACTTCACAAAGCTCTTTATGGACTTAAACAAGCTCCTAGAGCATGGTATAAATGCTTGACCAAGTTCCTTATTGAAAAAGGGTTTGAAATTGGGAAAATTGATTCTACTCTTTTACTAAAAGGGTTAATGGTGAACTCTTTGTGTGCCAAATTTATGTTGATGATATTATATTTGGTTCAACTAACCCTCATTTTAGTGAAAAGTTTGGGAAGCTAATGTCGGAGAAGTTTGAGATGTCTATGATGAGTGAACTCAAATTTTTCTTGGTTTGCAAATCAAGCAAACTAAGGAAGGTACTTTTGTCTCGCAAACAAAGTACACCAAGGACTTATTCAAGAAGTTCAATATGCAAGAATGCAAAGGTATGACTACACCCATGCCTACTAGTGGACATCTTGACTTAACCAAAGATGGTGAACCGGTTGATCAAAAGGTTTATCGCTCTATGATTGGTTCATTGTTATATCTATGTGCTTCACGTCCCGATATTATGCTAAGTGTGTGCATGTGTGCACGATATCAAGCTGCTCCTAAAGAATGTCATCTTAATCCATACACCAAATTTTGGCATTTGGTACCCTAAGAGGGCCTCTTTCGATCTTGTTGGCTATTCCGACTTGGACTATGCCGGACACAAGGTTGATAGAAAGTCCACTTCAGGTACTTGTCAATTTCTTGGTAGATCTCTTGTGTCTTGGTCCTCCAAGAAACAAAACTCGGTATCCTTATCCACCGCCGAAGCTGAATATATTGCCGCTGGTTCATGTTGTGCTCAATTACTTTGGATGACCCAAACTCTTAAAGATTATGGGATATATGCGAGACATGTTCCATTGCTTTGTGATAATGAAAGTGCTATCAAAGTTGGTCATAATCATGTGCAACATTCTCGAACTAAGCATATTGAAGTTCGTCATCATTTCATTCGAGATCATGTTGCTAAGGCTGACATTGATCTTAAGCATGTTCGCACCGAAAAGCAATTAGCGGATATATTCACTAAACCTCTTGATGAGAATGTGTTTTGCAGGTTAAGAGGAGAATTGAGCATCATTGATGCTTCAAACTTGGAGTAGAAACTCCATTGGATACATGCAAGACATGAGCTTATGACTAATCCTTGATATTTCTCTAATGAAGAAAAACTTATGTCTTGGATATATTTGTATCTTGCATGTTATCTAACCCATGTAGGTACTTGGTTGAATCAAATTCCATGAGGTTGAAACCTACTCATATCTTGAGCAATCTCTACATCACCAAGTCTCTACACAAGGTGGTTGAAGACAAGGAAGTACGAAACCATTCAAACATATCCTTTGACAAATTCTATGTTGAGTTTCATGATTGTCATTTTTTTATACAAGTGCTCTTCCTTGCAAGAACTAACCCATGTAGATAGATGGACTCAAATTCCAAGTGGTGCTCCAAATTCTTGATGAGCTACATCAACCTTGAGCAACCCACGCAAGTTCAACTACATGGACAACACCACCAACCAAGGTATGTTATTCCATCTTAGAGAAGCTTTACTCCGAGTCATGAGTTAAAGCAACTCGACAAGATGTGAATACATCAAGATGCTTAAACGAAAAATGGCAACCCCATTTTGAGCTTAAACGATGAGTATGGCCTATGATCAAGTGATTTCACTTGACTCCTAAGTCAATATACTCTAACATAGGTGACTTTGTCGCCGACCATCTCTAGATGAAGTTCTCCTGTGTTCTTTTCTGAGTTTTTGCATTTGTCTCATGCGTTTGTGTTTCCCCTTTCAAAAAAAACTTCATCTAGATTTCTTATTTTCGGTCCAACCGAATCTTTTCGGTACGACCGAAGCATACCACTCGGTGCCAACGATTTCATAACAAGAAAAACTCTTTGCCACATATTCTGAGTTTCTTCTGATCCAGCTCCACTCAATGAATCTTGTCCTCTACAAGCATCACATTTTCATCATTGCTTTGTTCTGTGTCTTAAGGACCAAACCCATTCGATGATTCAGAAGACCCTTCTTGGAAATTGATGTCAAAGGGGAGAGAAATAACATCAAAGCTTATCATTTGGAGATAGAGAGAGCATCAAAACTTATCACCTTTCTTCTTAAGGAGAGAGAGACCTTCTAGAGGAGAGACCCTCAAAAGGCGAGAGAGATCTCTCGGGGAGAGGATACTTAAGTAGAAAGTATTTCTCAAGGATCCCAGATGCTTGGTGTTCAAGAGGAGAGATGTCCACATGTCTTCTTGAGGGGAGAGACATGTTCATATGATCTGTTGTGCTCAATTTTGCATTAGCATACATTAGCTCTGAACTTTAGCTCTGATCATCATTCATATCTTTCAGCTCTGTTTTCCTTCAGCTCTGATTTTCTGTTCCCTATCTTCTCCCAGTATCCCATGTTAGATTCAGGGGGAGCAAGACATCTAAGGGAAAGAGATAATTAAAATCATTGCATATCTTTACTCTTGGGGACATGTCTAATCCATTGTGGTACTCAGTACTCACTCTCTACATGTCATCCCAGTCTTGGTATTCTTGTGGTTTCTTTTGTTTGCTCTGGCTAGTAGGTGCATCTGTGTTATCTAACCTTGTTTACGCAGGTTCATTCCATCCTAAGCCAACTCAAGACCACAAGGTAAGTATATGCATCACAATCATGTGTATGAGGAATTCTTGCTGATGTACATACTGTTTGCAAGAAGGACTCATGGGCATGAAGGTATTCTCTTTAATACGTTTTGCTCTGATGCATATAGCCAAGATACATGTAACACATTGCCTGCTCTATCATGGTTATGCTATCACATGCTTCTATATTTCATATTCACATGATTGCATACATGTAGGGGGAGCCTATGCTTGTTACATGTCTTTCCAAAGCTTTACTTGCTATTCTTTATATCTTTATCTAAAGCTTTGATGTATGTTGCCATCAATTACCAAAAAGGGGGAGATTGAAAGCACAAGTGCTCCCTAGGTGGTTTTGGTACTTAATGACAACATATCTCTGGTTGGACTAACACTTTTATCTAGTATGTTTCAGATAAGATCAACAATGGAGTGGCATGGACTAAAGGATGTGGGAACTCCTTCAAGATGCTAAGGACAAAGGATTGGCTCAAGCTTCAAGCTCAAGACTCTTCATTTTACATTTTAGTGATCCAAGATCACATTGAGTCTATAGGAAAAGCCAATACTATCAAGAAGGGATGAGGTGTTGCTTGATGAGCCTCTTGCTTCAAAGTGCTTAGTGATATGCTCCAAATACCCTCAACTACTTTCCCACTTTCACACATATGTCCTAAACCTAAAGTCAAACTCGGCCCCACTGATTCTTTCTATCCAGCGCCACCGAGTTTGGATGTCTTAGCCACTGCCACAAACCCTAGGCAAATCGGTCTCACCGATAGGGATCTCGGTCTCACCGAGATGGGATTGTAATCTCTCTGTGTATGTCCATTATCAAAATCGGTCTCACCGAGTTTGAGCAATTGGTACAACCGAGATTACAATGCAAACTCTCTGGTTAACTTATTATCAAAATCGGTCCCACCGAGTTTGATAATCGGTCAAACCGAGTTTGCCTGACCAACTCTCTGGAAAGCTTATTACCAAAATCGGTCCCACCGAGTTTGTGTAATCGGTCTTACCGATATTACGTTATGCCCTAATCCTAACCGAATCGGTCCCACCGAGTTGCATTCCGATCCCACCGAAAACCCTAACGGTCACATTGTTTGCTATATTTAACGATTCGGTCCCACCGAGTTTGGTAGATTGTGTGTAACTGTTAGATTTTGTGTGGAGGCTATATATACCCCTCCACCTCCTCTGCATTCGTGGAGAGAGCCATCAGACTGAACCTACACTTCCAGCATCCTATTTCTGAGAGAGAACTACCTACTCATGTGTTGAGGCCAAGATATTCCATTCCTACCATATGAATCTTGATCTCTAGCCTTCCCCAAGTTGCTTTCCATTCAAACCCTCATTCCACCAGATCCAAATCCTATGAGAGAGAGTTGAGTGTTGGGGAGACTATCATTTGAAGCACAAGAGCAAGGAGTTCATCATCAACGCACCATTTGTTACTTCTTGGAGAGTGGTGTCTCCTAGATTGGCTAGGTGTCACTTGGGAGCCTCCGACAAGATTGTGGAGTTGAACCAAGGAGTTTGTAAGGGCAAGGAGATCGCCTACTTCGTGAAGATCTACCGCTAGTGAGGCAAGTCCTTCGTGGGCGAAGGCCATGGTGGGATAGACAAGGTTGCTTCTTCGTGGACCCTTTGTGGGTGGAGCCCTCCGTGGACTCGCGCAACTGTTACCCTTCGTGGGTTGAAGTGTCCATCAACGTGGATGTACGATAGCACCACCTATCGGAAGCACGCCAAAAACATCCATGTCTCCAAATTGCGTTTGAATCCTCCAATCCCTTCCCTTTACATTCTTGCAAGTTGCATGCTTTATTTTCCTCTGCTCATATACTCTTTGCATGCTTGCTTGCTATATGTTGTGAATGTTAAACTTGTACCTAAACTCGACTCAAACTTTAAAGAAACTTAAAAACTGCAACTTTGGTACTTAGTGTCTAATCACCCCCCTCTGGACACCTCTTCTCAAGGTCCTACACTAACCATGTATAGCAGTAGCGTGTGTCAACATGCGCTACTGCTACAAGTTAAACTGTGGCGCCCGATCGCAGCCTGTGGCACCAGGCTCTTGATACACCTAAAACCCGCGCTGCTGCTAGGCTTTTCCCTAGTAGTGCTGGGATTTGTAGAGGTGCCAGAGCTCGGTCTTGAAATAGAGATGAATAATATTTTGAGTGGTACACTTTCATTGTCAACATAACAACCGAGAGATGGCGATATCTTCCATGCTACACACATTATAGGCGGTTCCCAAACAGAATGGTAAAGTTTTTACTCCCCCTCCACCAACAAGCATCAATCCATGGCTTGCTCGAAACAACGAGTGCCTCCAACTAACAACAGTCCCGGGGGAGTTTTGTTTGCAATTATTTTGATTTGATTTGCATAAAGCATGGGACCGGGCATCCCGGTGACCAGCCACTTTGTCGTGAGTGAGGAGCGGAGTCCACTCCTCTTGAGAATAACCTGCCTAACATGAAAGATATGGACAGCCCTAGTTGATACATGAGCTATTTGAGCATACAAACATAATTTCATTTGAAGGTTTAGAGTTTGGCACATACAAATTTACTTGGAACGGCAGGTAGATACCGCATATATAGGAAGGTATGGTGGACTCATATGGAATAACTTTGGGGTTTAAGGGATTGGATGCATAAGCAGTATTCCCGCTTAGTACAAGTGAAGGCTAGAAAAAGACTCGGAAGCGACCAACTAGAGAGCGACAACAGTCATGAAGATCCATTAAAATTAATAAACATTGAGCGCAAGCATGAGTAGGATATAGTCCACCATGAACATAAATATCGTGAAGGCTATGTTGATTTGTTTCAACTACATGTGTGAACATGTGCCAAGTCAAGTTACTTAAATCATTCAAAGGAGGAGACCACCCTATCATACCACATCACAACCATTTTAATAGCATGTTGGCACGCAAGGTAAACCATTATAAACTCCTAGCTAATTAAGCATGGCATAAGCAACTATAATCTCTAGTTGTCATTGCAGACATGTTTATTCATAATAGGCTGAATCAGGAACGATGAACTAATCATATTTACAAAAACAAGAGAGGTCGAGCTCATACCAGCTTCTCTTATCTCAGTCAGTCCATCATATATCGTCATAATTGTCTTTCACTTGCACGACCGAACGATGTGAATAATAATAATAGTGCACGTGCATTGGACTAAGCTGGAATCTACGAGCATTCAATAAACAGGAGAGGACAAGGCAATATGGGCTCTTGGTTAAATTAACAATAATGCATATAAGAGCCATTTTAACATTTTATCAAGGTCTTCTCCTATTGACCCCCAAAGAAAAGAAAAGAAATAAAAACTATTTACACGGGAAAGCTCCCAACAAGCAAAAAGAAGAACAGGAAATCTTTTTGGGTTTTCTTTTAAATTATTAATACTACAGAAAGAAAATAAACTAGCTAAAAGCTATTACTAATTTGATTGGTTTTTCTTAAGGTTTATGAATCACACAAGAAGAAAGCAAGAAAAAGAAAATAAACTAGCATGGATATTACAGTGAAAAAGTATGAGCATCGACATCTAGCAATGAGTGTGCGTACATGAATGTAATGTCGGTGAGAAATACGTACTCCCCCAAGCTTAGGCTTTTGGCCTAAGTTGGGCTATTGCCACGGATGGCCTAGCGGATATCCAAAGTTGTAGCTGGGGTCGTACTGAGAAGAAGAAGCCTCTGATCGCCACTGGTTGGCAATTGCCTCCGGATCCCACTGGTAATTAGACTGTCGTGGAGGATCAAATTGTGGTTCCGGCTCTGGCTCTGTGGCTGATGTAAGGTTCCGGTAGGCGTGAATGGCCACCAGCGGAACGAGATACTGGCATGCAGATAAATCAAACAAGAAAGGAGCAGGCAAGGTAATAGTCTCAGGGTGATGTTTATCAAAGAACAATTTGTATTTAAGCGCCCTTCCCTATTCTTAACAATAAAGTCATGCACTACCATACTATTATAATCTAAATAAACATTAGGCAGCAATTTTTCTTCCTTCTCATAGTGCCTAATAGGTATGTTATAGTATGCAGCGAGGCGTGAAGCATAGACACCTCCAAAGATGGGGCCCTTTGTACGGTTCAGACTTAACTGTTTGGCAATAATAGCGCCCATACTAACAGAGTCATCACGGAATAAAGCATGGAACAAAATGATAATATCAGGAACACTAAGGTTTCCACAGTTTCCACGACCAATTAAGCAACGACTAGCAAATACTGCAAAGTAGCGTAAAACAGGAAAGTGTATGCTAGTGATTCTTGCATCGAAAACCTTCCTAGTTTCCCCTACAGTAATAGTATCAATAAACCCATCCACATCTCTACGATGTGGTTCCTCTAAGCTACCCTCGAAAGGTACTTTGCAGACCCTGCAAAATTCATATAGTGATATCTTCTTAACCACATCATATAAATGAAACTCTACTGAAGGAGGTGATTCCTTAGGGTAATAGTAGAAGTTTTGCACAAAAGTATTGGTGAGTAAGTGTAACGCCCCGGATTCGATGCGCCAGGTGTCCGTCAGTTATTTGCCGTCGTTGCCATGTCATCTGCTTGCGTGTTGCACTTTTCCCATGTCATCATCTGCATTTCATATCATGTCATCATGCGCATTTCATTTTGCATACGTGTTCGTCTCATGCATCCGAGCATTTTCCCCGTTGTCCGTTTTGCAATCCGGCACTCCCATGTCTCCCGGCGCCCCCTTTTACCTCTTTTCATGTGCGGATGTTAAACGGTCTCGGAATGGACCGAGGTTTGTCAAGCGGCCTTGGTATAGCACCGGTAGACCGCCTGTCAAGTTTCGGATCATTTGGAGGTCGTTTGATATTCCAACGGTTAACCGGGTAACCGCAAAAGCCTCTTTGAGTTGCAGCCCAACACCCTTTCCAAACTGGCCCAAAACCCACCAAACTCCCCTCCATGCTCTCGGTCGTTCGATCACGATCGCGTGGCCGAAAACCGCACCTCATTTGGACTCTCCTAGCTCCCTCTACCTATAAATATGCCTCTCCCCCGAAATTCGCGGATCAAATATCAATTGAAACCCTAGCCCGCTCCGCCATGCGCGGACATGTCCAACCCCGCGGACATGTCCGCGCCACCCTCACCCAGCCAATCCCGTTGCGCCACGTCAGCAGCCGTCGCCTCGCCCAATCGCGTCGCCACCTCATCCCAGCTGGGCTCTCTCTCTCTCTCCTCCCATGGCTGGCTCTCAGCTCCGTCAAGGCCTCCCGGCCGAGCCGCCCGCCGCCGCAGCCGCGACCAGGCCCGCCCCGCGCCGCCTCGCTTGACCGTTGCCGCCGCCGCCGCCGCATCGCCTTGCATGGCCGGACCCGTCGCCGCCTCGCCCGCCGCGCCAGCTGGCGCTCGCCGCCGCTTGCCAGCAGCGGCGCTTCGCCGCCGCCCGCCCGGCCGGCGATCGCCACCGTCGCCGGACAGCGCCGCCGCCGTGCACCGTCGCCTTGGCAGATGCCTTGGCGTCGCCCGGCCTCCCACGCCTCCGGTTCCCTCCGCCGCCGTCTCCCACGCCTCCGGCGACCTCGCCGCTGCCGGCGGCCGCCCCGTCGTCCGATCCGGACGGGTGGGATGAGATCCACCCGTCCCGGAACCAAACGGCCCCCCCGATCCGGGTTCCCTCCGTCCCGGGTCCACCCCGTCCATTTTCCCCGAGGTGAAATCCACTAAGTCCCCAGATTTTCAACATTTTGTTCCATTTTTATTGCATCGTATCTCTGTCATCGTTGATCCGTTTTGCGCGTATAATATGTCAAAATGTTCGTCTCGAAGAGTAGATCATTTCATCTCATTGCATCATTTTCATTTGAGCTCATCTTGGTGCCCGAAATGCTGTTAGAAGAGTGCTATGTGATGTTAGTTTCTGATTTTTATCAGAACTTGCACTTTTGTCATTTTTGCCATGATTGATGTGTGCATCCTATGGACTTGGGTCCTACATGTGTTTTGCAATATGCCATGTATTCTTTCCAGTGGTGCTTGCTATGTATTTTTGTGATCTATGTGGTGACTATCACAAGCATGCAAACTAGGTGTCTTGTTGTTGCTGATTTCAGCCCTGTTTAGCTGTTATTTTGATGCCATGTTTACTTGATGCTACCAAGAGATCCATGCATATTTTGAGTTACTTCAGTAAGGATGTTTTGTTAAACATGTATTGCTCTATCCATCCATGTCCTTGCTTGCAATTTTGGAGTAGTATAGCTTGAGTCAATCGAGCTCTACTTTTGCTATCAAATGTTTCCTGGCAGATTGTTTACATGTTATTCAATTTTGCCAAGCTTGTTGTGGTTGATCCATGTATGCTATGTTATTGTTCTTGCCATGTATGTCTTCTATGCCATGTCTTCTTGATGTATGTATTCTTAGTTTATCATTTAAGGCTCTGTAGTGAGTGCACTGAGCTTGTAAACATGCCTACTCGTTATCAGTTTTTGACATGCCATGTTGCTGAATCTGTTAACGAAACTTTCAATATTGACATGGGTGTTACTATATTTTCTGATCCTTTTTGGCTCATTGTCACTAAAGGACTTTTGTTCTATGCAATTAGTAGATTCATGCCATGCCTTTGTTTGCCATGATAAGTTCCTGTAACATGTTGTTTGATAGCTCTAAACATTGCAACCTGATGTTAATTTCTGCTAAGTCTGAAACTGTTATTACTTGCAATCTTGCCATGTTATTTTGAGCGTGTTCTAGTTGTTTCTGGAGATAGCTCATTTCTCATGTTTTGTAATGCTTTACCTGTACATCATGCCCATGCCTTTTGTTTTCTTGTTGTGATGCTGTAGCTTATTGTTTTGATGCTTGCTATATGCCTAGTGGCTGTTTTGGACAGCTTGTCCTTTAAACTTGTATAGGGTGTATGTGTTGATCCGTTGCTCCGTTTTGAGTGTGCTATATATGAAACTTGCTTGATTTTGCATGTAGTTTCATATTATCATGTTGGATCCTTGTTTTGAGAGTGTTTGCTTGATGTTTGTATGCATTTTGCATCAATGCCATGTTTATCTTGTTTTGCTCATATCTTCTAGGCCGTAGCTCCGAATCTAATGAACTTTATATGTAACTTGACTAGAATTTCGTGTAGATCATCGTGGTGCATATTAAATTGCTGTTTAACAACTTGAACATAAGGTTTATCCAGATCTGGACCAATTTCGAAATTTGCATATGAGGACTTACCGGAATTGTTATATGTTGTTTCCGGCCTCATTTAAACTTGCTTTGATGTGTTCCTCTTGTTTGCATCATCTCTTGCTATGAGTAGCCTCATCTAGCTTTGTCATGCATCATGCTTGTTGTGCATCATATCTTGTTCATGTGTGGTGTGTTTACTATGTTGTGTGGTTCTTCTTGTTAGTTCCTGTTTCGTTGCGGTCGTGAGGATTCGTTCGTCTACGTTTGGTTCGGCTTCATCCGTTCATCTTCTTCATGGATCCGTTCATCTTCTTCATGGACTCGTTCTTCTTCCTTGCGGGATTTCAGGCAAGATGACCGCTACCCTGGATCTCACTACTATCATTGCTATGCTAGTTGCTTCGCTCTTTTCGCTATGCTGCGTTACCTATTACACATTTATCAAGCCATCCCAAATTGCCATGAACCTCTAACTCGTTGTCACCCTTCCTAGCAAACCATTGTTTGGCTATGTTACCGCTTTGCTCAGCCCCTCTTATAGCGTTGTTAGTTGCAGGTGAAGATGAAGTTTGTTCCTTGTTGGAACATGGAGATGTTGTTCCTTCTGGAACATGTTTACTTGTTGGGATATCACAATATTATCTTATTTAATTAATGCATCTATATACTTGGTAAAGGGTGGAAGGCTCGGCCTTATGCCTGGTGTTTTGTTCCACTCTTGCCGCCTAGTTTCCGTCATATCGGTATTATGTTCCCGGATTTTTGCGTCCCTAACGCGGTCGGGTGATTTATGGGACCCCTTGACAATTCGCTTTGAATAAGACTTTTCCAGCAAGGCCCAACATTGGTTTTACCATTTGCCTCACCACCACCTATATTTCCCTTGGGAGTAATTAACCCAAGGGTCATCTTTATTAGCCCCCGGACCAGTGCTTCTCTAAGTGCTGGCCGAACCGAGCTGACTGCATGGGCCACCTTGGGGCAACTTGAGGTTGGTTTTACTCGTAGCTAGTCTCATCCGGTGTTGCCACGAGAGCGAGATATGTGCAGCTCCTATCGGGATTGTCGGCGCATCGGGCGGCTTTGCTGGTCTTGTTTTATTGCTGTGAAATGTCTTGTAGCCGGATTCGAGACTGATCGGGCTTCCGGGAGAAGGTCTATTCTTCGTTGATCGCGAGAGCTTATCATGGGCTAATTTGGGACACCCTGCAGGGTTTGAACTTTCGAAAGCCGTGCCGCGGTTATGTGGCAGATGGGAATTTGTTAATGTCCGGTTGTAGAAAACCGAAGTTGATCTTAATTAAAATACACCAACCGTGTGCGTAATCGTGAGTGTCTCTTTTCGGGGTTGATCGAAAGGAGAACACGGTTTTCTTGGGTTATGTCTGACGTAAGTAGGTGTTTAGGATCACTTCTTGATCATTACTAGTTGACGACCGTTCCTTTGTCTCTCTTCTCGCTCTCATTTGCGTATGTTAGCCACCATATATGCTTAGTCGCTGCTGCAACCTCACCACTTTACCCCTTTCTTTCCCATTAAGCTTTGCTAGTCTTGATACCCATGGTAATGGGATTGCTGAGTCCTCGTGGCTCACAGATTACTACACCAACAGTTTCAGGTACAGGTTTCACGATGATCTTGACGCGAGAGCGATGTTTGCTTGTATTGGAGTTCTTCTTACGCTTCTTCTTGATCGGGGATAGGTTCGGTCGGCAGCCTGGGCTAGCAGTGGTGGATGTCGTTTGAGTTGTTGTTTATGTTTCATCCGTGGCGGATGTTGATCTTGTATATAGCGTTGATGTATCCTTGTGGCATTTGTGCCTTATGTATGTATCCCCACTATTATGTAATGTTGATGTAATGATATCCACCTTGCAAAAGCGTTTCCAATATGCGGGTCTATCCTTGGTGGGACCTTCGAGTTCCTTTTGGATAGGGTTCGCGTTGGTCGCAGAGGAAGTCAGTGAGGCCTGCATTCTCAGCCAATTCATAAAAATCATCATAAATCCCGGCTGCTCTCAAGAAATCATCACAAGGCCATTCACACGGCCGAACCTCCGCGGTACGAGGTAGATTATATTTGGGCCTCTCTTCTTCTTCACTTTGTTTTTCCTTCGAGCTTTGGCTCGAAGAGCCCCTCAAAATTCTCTTCATCATTTTCTGAAAATTTCTGAAATTTTTAGTAACTTCAAATAAAAGTAAACCGAACTCAACAAAATTGATAGCAACTACTCCTACAAGTGCATAGCGACTATACCATGCATTAGAACTACTTGGAACCATATAAATTTGACATGCAAGCTCAAGAACATGGTCACCTAGGCAGCACAAATTTGCAATGAATAAAGCACTGGAACAAAAACTAATTGGACCAATGGAGGAGTCACATACCAAGGAACAATCCCTCAAAGCTGTTTTGTGAGAGGTGCTTTGAGCAAGGAGATCGAAAATTGCAGCAAAATGAGCTAGAACTCGTGCTTGAGATGGTTGGTGATTTTTTTGGGAGGAAGAGGAAGTGTGTGGGTGCAGGAATAAGTGGAGGGGAGCCACCATGGGCCCACGAGGCAGGGGGGCGTGCCCTGGACCCTCGTGGCCAGGTGCCAGCTCCCCCTGCTGTGTTCTCAGTGCCAAATATTCTCAAATATTCCAGAAAAAATCATATTAAATTTGCAATGCATTTGGAGAACTTTTATTTTCGGGGTATTTTTATATTGCACGGATAATTCAGGAAACAGACACAAAAAATACTATTTTTACTTTATTTCAACTAAATAACAGAAAATAAAAAGAGAGTACAGAAGGTTGTGGTTTCTAATTTCATCCATCTCATGCTCATCAAAAGGAATCCACTAACAAGGTTGATCAAGTCTTGTTAACAAACTCATTCCGAATCGCATGAAACCAGAGAAATTTCGAATAACACTATGTTACCTCAACGGGGATATGCACATTCCCAATAATAAGAATATCATATTTCTTCTTGACAGTAGGTAGAGGAAATTCAAAACCTCCAATAATAATCGATGGAATTTTTCCAATAGAATTGATACTGTGGACTTGAGGTTGTTTCCTCGGAAAGTGTACCGTATGCTCATTACCATTAACATGAAAAGTGACATTGCCTTTGTTGCAATCAATAACAGCCTCTGCAGTATTCAAAAAGGGTCTTCCAAGAATAATAGACATACTATTGTCCTCGGGAATATCAAGAATAACAAAGTCCGTCAAAATAGTAACGTTTGCAACCACAACAGGCACATCCTCACAAATTCCGATAGGTATAGCAGTTGATTTATCGGCCATTTGCAAAGATATTTCAGTAGGTGTCAACTTATTCAAATCAAGTCTACGATATAAAGAGAGAGGCATAACACTAACATCGTCTCCAAGATCACATAAAGCAGTTTTAACATAATTTCTTTTAGTGGCGCATGGTATAGTGGGTACTCCTGGATCTCCTAGTTTCTTTGGTATTCCACCCTTAAAAGTATAATTAGCAAGCATGGTGGAAATTTCAGCTTCCGGTATCTTTCTTTTATTTGTAACAATTTCTTTCATATACTTAGCATAAGGATTCATTTTGAGCATATCGTTAATCGCATACATAAAAGATAGGTCTAATCATTTCAGCAAAGCGCTCAAAATCCTCATCATCCTTTTTCTTGGATGGTTTGAGAGGAAAAGGCATGGGTTTCTGAACCCATGGTTCTCTTTCTTTACCGTGCTTCCTAGCAACAAAGTCTCTCTTATCATAACATTGATTCTTTGATTGTGGGTTATCAAGATCAACATCAGGTTCAATTTCTACATCATTATCATTGCTAGGTTGAGTATCAACATGAACATTATCATTAACATTATCACTAGGTTCATGTTCATTACCAGATTGTGTTTCAGCATCAGAAATAGAAATGTCGTTTGGATTCTCAGGTGGTTCAGAAATAGGTTCACTAGAAGCATGCAAAGTCCTATCATTTTTCTTTTTCTTCTTTTTAGAAGGACTAGGTGCATCTACATTGTTTCTCTGAGAATCTTGCTCAATTCTCTTAGGATGGGCTTCATGATACAAAAGTTCCTGAGTCATTTTACCAGTTCTAGTAGCAACTCTAACAGCATAGTCATTATTCTTACTATTCAATTCATTGAGCAAATCATTTTGAGCTTTAAGTACTTGTTCTACTTGAGTGGTAACCATAGAAGGACGTTTACTAATGAGTTTTAGTTCACCTTTAACGTTAGCCATGTAATTACTCAAGTGTTCAATCATATAAGCATTTTGTTTCAATTGTCTACCAACATAAGCATTGAAGTATTCTTGCTTAACCATAAAGTTATCAAACTCATCCAAACATTGGCTAGCAAACTTAGTAGGAGGGAATTCAGCTTTATCATATCTATAGAGAGAATTTACCTTTACTACCTGTGTCGGGTTATCAAGACCATGTGTTTCTTCAATAGGTGATGAATTAAGACCATATATTTCTTCAACAGGCGGTAAATTAAGACCATGTATTTCTTCAATAGGAGGTAAATTCTTAACATCTCCAGCTTTAATACCTTTTTCTTTCATATATTTCTTTGCCTCTTGCATATCTTCAGGACTGAGAAATAGAACACCCCTCTTCTTTGGAGTTGGCTTAGGAGTTAGTTCAGGAAGTGTCCAATTATTTTCATTGGTTAACATATTATTCAATAGAATTTCAGCTTCATCCGACGTTCTTTCCCTGAAAACAGAACTAGCACAAGTATCCCGGTGGTCTCGGGAAGCATCGGTTAGTCCATTATAAAAGATATCAAGTATTTCATTTTTCTTAAGAGGATGATCAGGCAAAGCATTAAGTAATTGGAGAAGCCTCCCCCAAGCTTGTGGGAGACTCTCTTCTTCAATTTGCACAAAATTATATATATATCCCTTAAAGCAGCTTGTTTCTTATGAGTAGGGAAATATTTAGCAGAGAAGTAATAAACCATATCCTGGGGACTACGCACGCAACCAGGATCAAGAGAATTAAACCATATCTTGGCATCACCATTTAATGAGAACGTAAATATTTTAAGGATATAAAAGTAGCGAGCTCTCTCATCATTAGTGAACAGGGTGGCTATATCATTTAATTTTGTAAGATGTGCCACAACAGTTTCAGATTCATAGCCATAAAAAGGATCAGACTCAACCAAAGTAATTATATCAGGATCAATAGAGAATTCATAATCCTTATCAGTAACAAAGATAGGTGAAGTAGCATAAGCAGGATCATATTTCATTCTAGCATTCAGAGTTTTTTGTTGAAGCTTTGCTAATAATTTCTTAGATCACTTCTATCATTGCAAGCAAGAAAGTCTCTAGCAGTTTCTTCATCCATAATATAGCCTTCAGGCACAACAGGCAATTCATATTTATTAGGATAATCTTCATCATCACTTTCATCAATATTATCAGTTTCAATAATTTCATTCTCTCTAGCCCTAGCAAGTTGTTCATCAAGAAATTCACCAAGTGGCACGATAGTATCAAGCATAGAAGTAGTTTCATCATAAGTATCATGCATAGCAGAAGTGGCATCATCAATGACATGCGACATATCAGAATTAATAGCAGAAGCAGGTTTAGGTGTCGTAAGCTTACTCAAAACAAAAGGTGAATCAAGTGCAGAGCTAGATGGCAGTTCCTTACCTCCCCTCGTAGTTGAGGGATAAATTTTTGTTTTTGCGTCTTTCAAGTTCTTCATAGTGACCAGCAGATATAAATCCCAAGTGACTCAAAGCATATAGCTATGCTCCCCGGCAACGGCGCCAGAAAATAGTCTTGATAACCCACAAGTATAGGGGATCGCAACAGTTTTCGAGGGTAGAGTATTCAACCCAAATTTATTGATTCGACACAAGGGGAGACAAAGAATATTCTCAAGTATTAGCAGTTGAGTTGTCAATTCAACCACACCTGGATAACTTAATATCTGCAGCAAAGTATTTAGTAGCAAAGTAGTATGATAATGCTTGATAACAGTAGCAAAAGTAATATTTTTGGGTTTTGTAGTAATTGTAACAGTAGCAACGGAAAAGTAACAAGCGGAGAATAATATGTGAAAAGCTCGTAGGCATTGGATCGGTGATGGAGAATTATGCCGGATGTGGTTCATCATGTAACAATCATAACATAGGGTGACACAGAACTAGCTCCAATTCATCAATGTAATGTAGGCATGTATTCCGAATATAGTCATACGTGCTTATGGAAAAGAACTTGCATGACATCTTTTGTCCTACCTTCCCGTGGCAGCGGGGTCCTAAAGGAAACTAAGGGATATTAAGGCCTCCTTTTAATAGAGTACCGGACCAAAGCATTAATACATAGTGAATACTTCGGGGTTGAAGATATATATGGTCTTTTAATAGAGTACCAGACCAAAGCATTAACATGTACTGAACTCCTCAAACTATGTTCATCACCGGGAGTGGTCCCGATTATTGTCACTTCAGGGTTGCCGGATCATAACACATAGTAGGTGACTATAGACTTGCAAGATAGGATCAAGAACTCACATATATTCATGAAAACATAATAGGTTCAGATCTGAAATCATGGCACTCGGGCCCTAGTGACAAGCATTGAGCATAGCAAAGTCATAGCAACATCAATCTCAGAACATAGTGGATACTAAGGATCAAACCCTAACAAAACTAACTCGATTACATGATAAATCTCATCCAACCCATCACGTTCCAGCAAGCCTACGATGGAATTACTCACACACGGCGGTGAGCATCATGAAATTGGTGATGGAGAAGGTTTATGATGACGACAGCGACGGATTCCCCTCTCCGGAGCCCCGAACGGACTCCAGATCAGCCCTCCCGAGAGAGTTTAGGGCTTGTCGGCTGCTCCGTATCGTAAAACGCGATGAATCTTTCTCTCTTAATTTTTTTCTCCCCGAACACAAATATATGGAGTTGGAGTTGAGGTCGGTGGAGCTCCAGGGGGCCCACGAGGCAGGGGGCGCGCCCAGGGGGGCAGGCGCGCCCCCCACCCTCATGGCAAGGGTGTGGGCCCCCTGGCCTTGATTCTTTTGCCAGTATTTTTTATTATTTCCAAAAATAATCTCCCTGGAGTTTCTGGTAATTCCGAGAACTTTTGTTTCTGCACATAAATTACACCATGGCAATTCTGCTGAAAACAGCGTCAGTCCGGTTAGTTCCATTCAAATCATGCAAGTTAGAGTCCAAAACAAGGGCAAACGTGTTTGGAAAAGTAGATACGACGGAGACGTATCAGCGACCAGCCCCTTGGGCCTGGTGTGTTCCCTTTCTTGGCCCATATGGCCCATATCTTTGCCGGGGGTGCCCGAAACTCTTTTCCGGTGACCCGTACCCTTCGGAACACTTCCAGTGTCCGAATACCATTGTCCTATATATTGATCTTTACCTCTCAAACATTTCGAGACTCCTCGTCATGTCCAGGACTCCGAACAACATCCGGTCACCAAATCACATAACTCATATAATATTAAATCATCATCGAACATTAAGCATGCGGACCCTACGGGTTCGAGAACTATCTATACATGACCGAGACACCTCTCCGGTCAATAACCAATAGAGGAACTTGGATGCCCATATTGGCTCCTACATATTCTATGAAGATCTTTATCGGTCGAACCGTTATGACAACATACGTAATTCCCTTTGTCCATCGGTATGTTACTTGCCCAAGATTCGATCGTCGATATCTCTATACCTTGTTCAATATCATTATCAGCAAGTCTCTATACTCGTTCTGTAATACTACACCTCGTGACTAACTCCTTAGTCGTTTGCTTGCAAGCTTATGATGTGTATTACCGAGAGGGCCTAGAGATACCTTTCCGATACTCGGAGTGACAAATCCTAATCTCGATCTATTCCAACCCAACAAACACCTTCAGAGATACCTGAAGAGCATCTTTATGATCATCCAGTTACGTTGTGACGTTTCATAGCACACAAGTTATTCCTCCGGTATCTAGGAGTTGCATAATCTCATAGTCAAAGGAACATGTATTTGACATGAAGAAAGCAATAGCAATAAACTGAACGATCATTATGCTAAGCTAACGGATGGGTCTTGTCCATCACATCATTGTCCTAATGATGTGATCCCGTTATCAAATGACAACACATGTCTATGGTTAGGAAACGTTAACCATCTTTGATCAACGAGCTAGTCAAGTAGAGGCTCACTAGGGACACGGTATTTGTTTATGTATTCACACATGTATTTAAGTTGCCGATCAATACAATTCTAGCATGAATAACAAACCTTTATCATGAATAAGGAAATATAAAATAAAAACTTTGTTATTGCCTCTAGGGCTTGTTTCCTCCAGTCTCCCACTTGCACTAGAGTAAATAATCTAGTTCCCATCACCATGTGATTAACAATCATAGTTCACATCGCCATGTGACTAACACCCAAAGAGTTTACTAGAGTCAATAATCTAGTTTACATCGCTGTGCGATCAATACCCCAAAGAGTACTAAGGTGTGTTCATGTTTTGCTTGTGAGAGAGGTTTAGTCAACGGGCCTGCCATATTCAGATCCGTATGTATTTTGCAAATTTCTATGTCTACAATGCTCTGCCTAGTGCTACTCTAGATAATTGCTCCCACTATCAATATGTATCCAAATTGAGACTCAGAGTCATTTGGATCGATGTAAAAGCTTGCATCGACGTAACTCTTTACGACAAACTCTTTATTACCTCCATAACGGAGAAATATTTCATAAGTCCTCTAAGGATAATTTTGACAGCTCTCTAGTGATCTACTCCTGGATCACTATTGTACCTCCTTGCCAAACTCATGGAAAGGTACACAACAGGTTTGGTACATAGCGTGGCATACTTTATAGAATCTATGGCTGAGGCATAGGGAATGACTTTCATTCTCTCTGTATCTTCTGCCATGGTCGGGCTTTCAGTCTTACTCAACTTCACACCTTTCAATACAGGCTAGAACTCCTTTTTTCATCGATCCATTTTGAACTCCTTCAAAATCTTGTCAACGTATGTACTCATTGAAAATCTTATCAAGCGTCTTGATCTATCTATATAGATCTTGATGCCCAATATGTAAGCAGCTTCACCGATGTCTTTCATAGAAAAATTCTTATTCAAGTATCATTTTATGCTATCCAGAAATTCTATATCATTTCCAATCAGCAATATGTCATCCACATATAATATCAGAAATGCTACAGATCTCCCACTCACTTTCTTGTAAATACAGACTTCACCGTAATTCTGTATAAAACGATGCTTCGATCACCTCATCAAAGCGTATATTCCAACTCCGAGATGCTTGCACCAGTCCATAGATGGATCGCTGGAGCTTGCACACTTTGTTATCACCTTTAGGATCGACAAAACCTTCTAGTTGCATCATATACAACTCTTGTCGGTGTGGAACGACACCTATGGGATCACAAGAATCCCTACTACGGTTGCCGGGGCGCGGGGTTGCGAGAAGAGCAGGGCTAGTAGACAGCACAAGGATCGTTTACCCAGGTTCGGGCCGCGAGGATGCGTAAAACCCTAGTCCTGCTTTGGTGGGTGTATTTCAGAGAGTTCTTGAGCTCTCAAACTAGCTGTGGTCAGTGCGTGGTTCGAAAGTGCCGAATCCCTCTCCAGTATGCCATGGGCCTCCTTTTATAGTCGGAAGGGGCTGCCACAGTGGCACACAGGAGGTGGAAAGGCGTACAGTGCCCCGAGCTTATCGCTCGTATTACAGGACAAGACGCATTTAATGCGTAGCTTAGGTGTCCCCTTGCTTTATTGAGGATAGGGGGAGGCCCGTCCCGTCCGTCGCCGCTCCTCCTTGCTTCGACACGCGCCTTGGCCAGCGATGCATGCGGCGCCATGTAGGCAGGCAGGCAGCCGAGGTGGCGCGGTGGTGGAGCCTTCACGAAGATCTGCATGCCACCACGCAGGCGCTTGATGAGTTGGCTTGGGGGCTGCATGTTGCCACACAGGTGCCCGCCCAGCTGGTTGGGCTGGCAGCTACATGTGAACGGCGGTGGAATCTTGGTTGGCGTGGGCCTGGCGGTGGCCCTGCTGGCGTCCTTGGTGATGGCCTTGCCGGGTGGCCCGGCAAGGGTCTTGCCGTGGCGCGCTGTCGTCCCCGGCAAGGGCCTTGCCAGGGGTCTGGTGGCCTTCCTCGGCAAGGATCTTTGCCGAGGACCGTCCTCTTCTAATCCTCATATGATCTTGAATATGTCTTCACAAAGATCTCCATGCCACCACAGAGGTGCCTTCCCGAGCCCTAGCCCCACGTGGATGATGGTGTTGGGGACCGTGGTCTCATGGGTGGCTCGCTCTGTTGGTGTGGGGCGAGCTGCCCCGGCAAGGGTCTTGCCGGGGGAGCCTGGCGTCCCTCTGCTCCTTGTGGTCTCGGCCTTGGTGTTGCTCTGATTATCTTGGGCTTCGGTCTTACCTTGGCTCACCTCCCCTGTTCTTCTTGGTGTGACCGTGGGCGCGCTCCATTGCCGTGCAGGTAAAGGGTACAAAGCGTGCCCCTCTTTTTATACACCGACAGGAGCCCCCGGGCCTGGGCCACACATAAGTGCGACACGTTGTTGGGCCAGGCCCAAAACGGTGTGCGGGTAGGCGGGGCGGTTTTTACCGTGGTAAGACTTTTCACGAGCTTCACTTCCCACGACCCGCGCGCGGCGCGACATGGAGGGGTGTGCGTGACATGGGCAGCATGCGTGGGGCGGTTTCCACACGCATGCGTCATATCACAGTAAAGAGGCGGCTCGCGCCTTCCCGTAAAGAGAGGGCGTGGAGGCACGGCTCATTCTTGAAGCGGGCTGGGTTGCGGTCTTCAAAGCGTCCACTCCCCACGATCACGGGGTGGGGAGGCGTCGCTTCACCCGTCCCTCGATTCGCACGTCCGCCCGCGTCCTTCATGCGCTGGGGTGGCAGCGGTGGGGCGGAAACCAGGCCGCCCCTGGTTGGGACAGCGGGCAGTCCTGATTCCTTGCGCCTCCGGTGGCTGGATTGGCGGCCAGGGCGGCCGAGCCCGACCCGCCCTTTATAAAGAGGGGAAGGGGATGGCGTCCTGCACTCTTCATCATCTATCTCCTCTTGCTTCGCTTCTTCCTTTCACTCGCCATGGAGAAAGGGAACCGGGTCCCTCGGCGGGCGGCGGTCGCCACTCGACAGCGCGTCCCTCCTCCTGAGCCTGTGGTGGTGGAACCGGCCGCGAGGGGAAGGGGAAGGGGCCGAGGCCGGGGCAGAGGTCGTAGTGCTCGGGGAAGAGGACGACGGGGCGGCGCGCCCGGCGTCGCCCCCGCCAATGGTGCCTTTCCCGATGGAAGGCCATGTCGGAGACCAGCCCCGCGAGTTCTTCATCAGGCTGCGCGGCCTCCGCGTCACCGTCTCCGTCTTCCCGCCCCGTTTGCTCGGGTGATGGAGCGTGACCAGCCCCAGTCGCTCAGATTGCACATGAGGGGTTGTGGGAATGGGGGCACGCGGGTCGACCGCGACTACCCGGCTTCTCGGGTCATGTACCTCCGTCGTGGGTGGAAGACGTTCGCTCGCATCCACAGCCTGACGGCGGGGCTCGTTCTCTACTTCAAATTGATGGAGGACGGCCTGCTCTCCGTTAAGGTCTTCGGAGACTTCGGGACTCGCCGGAAGTGCTGCGTGGAGAGCTCCTCCGATGGAGATTCCGACGATGGAAGCTCTTCCTCGAGCGAGAGTGATGAGGAGGACAGTGGGGCGGATGACGAGGATGAGTCCGACTAGGCGTCGGACGCCCCGCACCTGGGCGGGTGCGGCAGCAGCAGCATCTGCACCTGGCCACTCCTCTGGCAGGGTTTTGTCGGGGGTGGGGCCAGCTCCTTGAACTTTTCGGGGCCGTCTCCTTGGGCGGCTGGCGTCGGGAGGCTGCAGAAGAGGAAGAGGGCGGGCGGCAAGGCCGTCAACTCGAATCTGTGCACCGGCGCCTTCGTCGCTCTTGCCGGTCCTGCCGCCTCGTCTTCCAGCTCCTTTCCCGGCACCGTCATCACCGGCCTACCCGGGGGCGGCCACCGAGGTGTTCTCTTGGTGCTTTCTGTTTCTCGTAGCTCGTCTAGGCGCCCCTTTTCTCCTCTCGCCTCCTTGACCTGCCTGCTGAGGAGAGGGACAAGAAAGGGATCACAGGCACTGTCGGTGTCAAAACCGGCGGATCTTGGGTAGGGGGTCCCGAACTGTGCGTCTAAGGCGGATGCTAACAGGAGGCAGGGGACACGATGTTTACCATGGTTCGGGCCCTCTCGATGGAGGTAATACCCTACTTCCTGCTTGATTGATCTTGATGATATGACTAGTACAAGAGTTGATCTACCACGAGATCGTGGAGGCTAAACCCTAGAAGCTAGCCTGTGGTATGATTGTTGTTGGTCCTACGGACTAAACCCTCCGGTTTATATAGACACCGGAGGGCTAGGAATTACAGAGTCGGTTACAATGGGAGGAGATCTACATATCCGTATCGCCAAGCTTGCCTTCCACGCCAAGGAGAGTCCCATCCGGACATGAGACAAAGTCTTTAATCTTGTATCTTCATAGTCCAACAGTCCGGCCAAAGGATATAGTCCGGCTGTCCGGATACCCCCAAATCCAGGACTCCCTCAGTAGCCCTGAACCAGGCTTCAATGATGATGAGTCCGTCGCGCAGATTGTCTTCGGCATTGCAAGGCGGGTTCCTTCCTCCGAATATTCTGTACAAGATTTTGAATACAAGGATAGTGTCCGGCTCTGCAAAACAAGTCCCACATACCACCGTAGAGAGAATAATATTTCCACAAATCTAATCTACCGACACACGTGATATCATGACATCATACCATGGCCCGGTCATTATCTGAACCGTTTTTCTCAACCAGCCTTGGCGCATATTGCGAGGCGGTTTCCTTGGCACGTCTTGTCGAAGCAAAGATAGTGTCCCCTTATCGCGGGATTCTCATCAATACGGGCGTGGGTAACCCAATCATGCCCGTTGGTATGACTCCTCGATTGTAGGCAAGTCCCAAACGGTCACGAGGAGGACGCTTGGTATTCGCCCTCTTTATAAAGAGACCAAGGCCTATCCTTTTTATTCCTTGAACTCAATCGAATCCTTCCCCCGCCTCGAGTTCCAACACCTGAAGCTCAGGTCACGCGCTTCGGACCTTCAACCATGTCCGGATCCTACCTTCAAGATCGGTGGATGCCTTCAACGTCAAAAAGTTAAGAGAGGCCAGGTTTCTGACCGGCGAGATCCCGCACTGGCTGCCTGCTCGAGGGCAGGTCATTCCCACTCCCAAACCCGGCGAGAGCGTTGTGTTCGTATCTCACTTCCTCTGAGGGCTAGGCCTTTTCCTAGATCCATTCGTGAGGGGGCTCATGTTTTACTATGGGCTGGATTTCCATGATCCGGCTCTGGATTCTGTCCTCCATATCTCGTCGTTCATCGTCGTGTGTGAAGCTTTCCTCCGTATTACCCCTCACGTCGGCCTGTGTCTCAAGACCTTCACGGTGGAGCCGAAGATGATCAAAGGCGTACACTTGAGTGCAGGCGCGATAATAAGTAAAAGTGCTGGCGCCCCATGGCCAGAGGGTTCTTTCCAGGAGGTGTCCAGCTTATGGCAACGAGAATGGTTTTATATCACAGCTCCCAGGGGTACCAAGTTGGTGGCTCCCCTGTTTTTCGCTCGGGCCCCGCCACAACTAGCGTCATGGGTCAACAAGGGCACGGGTGGGGGCGATAAAGGATGTGCCAATATTGCAGAGCCGCATACAGGATCTCCTAGAGAGAGACATCAGTCTAATCACGCTAATGCAAGTCATGTTAATTCATCGAGTCCTGCCCTGCAAACGTCGTCCTCTCCGCATGTAGAAGTTCAACCTGGAGGGACCGCGAGCTATCCATCATTTCCTTGGAATGACGCCTAAGGAGATGTATACATTGTTCTTCGGACCACAAATAATATGTCCGGACACCACCGAGGATGCGGGTTTGAACTGCAATCGTCCAGATACCCAAGTAAGTAGTCTTGTAACCGAACATGCTATATCTTTATTTATCACGACATCATTCTGAAAAGTCGCTCTCTGACCAGGACTGGGTAACAAAGGCGAAGATGATCAGGTGTCCTGCCCCCCTCCCTGAGGTCTCACCGGATTCTGTACTAGCAAGGATGCTGGAGCCCGCGCCTTATCAAGCGCCCTTAGGGGAAGACAAAGGGGGGGGGGGGAGAAATAGGCTAGCGCCTCTGCGAAGGAGGATAATCGGGGGGAAGAAACTGAAATTCCCCTTCCCAAGGAAGGAAGAGGACCGCCTCTGAAGACCCGAAGACAATGGTCTCCAAACGGGGGAAGGAATCTTCACCAGAGGGTCCTGCCCCGGGGGATACCTTGGACACACAATGCCCGCAAGGGGGTCAGCCCCCAGCTGAGCTGTAAGTAGAAAGGGGACTTAATAGTAAAAAATGTCCTGCTTTGCTTCTGAGGAAAATAACCGAAACACTTATCTTGTAGTCCGGATCATAGCCATACTCGGCAGAGCTCGTCTTCGGGGGATCTTCTTCCGGAGATGATGGAGAGCGAGACGCCTCCCCATGCCCTCCCACCTTACGAGGCGGGCGACCCCGAGGTGTCGTCGCGGAGGGCTTCTCCTGATCCAGCAAGGCCAGAGGGTAATCCTTTGGCCACCCAAAGTCCTCAGTATCCGGCTCTTGAAGAGAGCAGCCGGAAGAGTCCAGCACCGTCTGTTATGCGTTCGGACGCACTGAAGGATCTGCTAGAGCAGGCGGCTATCTCAGAAGCGCATCGTACACTTATGTGTACGGTGGTGGAGAGGATTTCATCTGCCGAAATACGGTAGCATGAAGCCTTTATGAGTTTGCTGAAAGGTTTTGAGGTACGTGAAATAGTGTGTATTTTTGTCAGTACCGCAGACGTTAAGGTGTGTCATGTGCAGATAGTAGCCCCTGAGACTCTGATTGCTGTTGAAAACGACGGCAAATAGAGGATCATAGTCCCAGGTAACAATCCGGCCGTCCTCATATGCAGGTGGCGGAAGGTCCGATGGCTATCCGGACTGGTGAGTTTGCCGAGCTGAAGCAGCAACTTGATGCGGCAGATGCCGACATCGTGCTTGTCAACAAGCGTCTTGACGAGGCACAGGGTATGTGATTTCTCCAGTGATCGGTACGTAGTAAGAGGAGCATGATGCCAGTATCTTTAATATGTTGCATTGTAGATGGAGCTACGACCGTGGAGACCCTTGGCGGAACTTGCGGGCCAAAGAACAAGCGGGAAAAGTGATCGACCCTACAAAGCGGTCGAGGCTGAGCGAAAAGGCTGGTCATTGCCAAAGCAAGGAGGAAATAGCCAAGATGGCTATTGAATTGAAGGATGCCGCCGGCCGTTACGAGCTTCTCAAAAAGGAAGATCGAGCGAAGATGACAGACCTGGAGAAAGCCACGGTGGTGGCCAAGGACGCCCACTCTACAATTAGAGCGATGAAGGAGGAGCTGCGTCACGTCGGGGATATCGCGGCTGGGAAGCCCTTTATGCTGCGGATGAAGTTCGTAGATCCTCAGTACGCTCCGCTGGATCGGCTGTGGAGTTCTGCGGACGCTTATCTGGTTTGGCAGCAAGTGCCGCTGATGCGGCCGAATACTTCAAAGATCAAAAAGATCGTGAAGTGGAGAAGCTGTTCTGGTCACAATTTAACGTTCCAGCGCGTCCGCTTCCTTTGAATGAGCGGATGGCCGAATGGGCCGAGCTCCATAGGTTGTCCGGGCTCGCCATGAGGTCTGTTGTGGATTATCTATGGCCGGAAGGGCCAATGCCGAAGAGTTATTTTAGTTTGGTGCAACAACTCCTTGGTACTGTGCCGCGCATCGATGCTATGAAGAGGTCAGCGCGCATCGAGGGTGCGCGGATGGCGCTTGCCCGTGTCAAGACATACTGGGCGGAGATGGAAGCCACCGCAATTGCAACCCTGAGTTTGGCTGTTAGCCGAGTAGCTGTCGAGCACTACTTTGATAAAGTCCTTGAAGGTGCTCGTTCAATAGAAGCTCAGTGCTCAAAGAATATTATGTTCTAGTGACATGTATTCCCATTGAAAAACAATGTTTTACTGAATTGTAAAGGCTATTTTATACTTTTGCACGAAAGTATGATGATGCCTCTGTGCGGCCGTTTATGTATATATGTATATAACCTGAAAGTTTGCGTCGTCGGCTTCATTTACAGCGTATAATGCGGGGTGTTAAGTGAAAACAGCGTGTTCACATGATCCTCGTCTTGTTCCATTAAGGAGGTGATAGCGCGAAAGCGAGGCAACGGACTATATTGCCTTAACACTTCCACTTAGCCATAGGAGTTTGGCGATTGGGGCTACTATATAGCCCTGGTGGCTCTGCGCTCATCCGAATCTGGTAGCGTACATGCCTGGCCGAAGCGGCCCTTCGTTATCGGAGGAATCCGAAGATTCCCTTAGGTCATTGAGTGGTTGACCAGTCTCGCTTTATCATGACGGTCGGTTTTGGCTTTCTCTCTTGAGGTGCTCGTCCGGCGAACCGAGGCAGAATGGCGATAGTTCTCTGGTGCCGCCTTAGCGATAGAGCGGAACATAAGGTAGCAAAACACAGGAGCCGGGCAAACCCAACATTTGACCAAAGACATGATTCGGAGCTGATGCATATAAGGCCAAACTCACGATGCCGAACACTCCCTAAGGTATTCGGTCTTTGAGATATATACCGGGCTAATTGATGCCCTTAGATAATGAGCCCCTAGTGTCCGGGTGCGAGCAATATTCTGACATGGACACATGCCAAGAACGTCAGCATCCTTCTCGATTGTATTGAGAATCCGGAGGATGTGAACAACAAAAGACAGTAAAAAAGGTTTACATAGGGTCTTAATCTAAAGAGAAACCTTTGAACGGGTCCCTGCTGCATGTCTGCGCCTGTGTCTCCGTTGTGCCGTATCCTGGACGGGTGTAGTATGATTGTCATCTGTAAAAGAGTGGAACTTAGTTGAAAGTTATCATGCAAAAATTGGCTATTATAGATAAACCATTAAAAGTTAAGATGGGTAAAGTTGAGCCGAACTATTGCTGAGAAGCCCCTGGTACCGTCTACAAGGGTATAACCATCAAACCAAACTCTATCCAATGATTAGTCGGACTCGTCTAAACGTGTCCATGGTCTTAACGACCGGTCATCTGTTCTGGTGGTGAGGCCGTCTAGTGTTTGGCTGTTAAAGCAGCCGTACATTCTTCTGCTCGTAAGGAGCGCTCAACATTTTCCATGTACTGTGATGATGCCATGCAGACCGGGAATTTTAAGCTTAAGAAAAGTGTAATGCGGTATTGCATTAAAATGAGCGAAAGCCGCTCGTCCGAGTAGTGCTTGATAGCCACTTCGTAATGGAGCAATGACGAAGGTTAACTTTTCGCTTCGGAAGTTGTCGGGCGAGCCGAACACAACGTCTAGTATTAGAGAGCCCGTGCAACGAGCCTCTGTGTCTGGTATTACTCCCTTGAAGGTAGTATTACTGTGGCTGATTTTTGTTGGGTTTATCCCCATTTTGCGGATGGTGTCCTGATATATCAGATTTAGACTACTGCCGACGTCCATAAGGACTCGTGTGAGATGGTATCCGTTTATTTTTGGGTCCAGCACCAAGGCGGCTGATCCTTCATGCCGGTTGCTTATTAGGTGATCCTTGTGATCAAAAGTGACCGGGCAGGCCGACCAGAGGTAGAACTCAGGGGTGACGGGCTCTACGGCTTGTGCATTTCGGAGTACATATTTGTTTGTCCTCTTTGTCACGTGGATCACGTTAACTATCTTGACTTCTGGTGGGAATTTTTCTGTCCCCCAGTGCCTTGCTGGCGAGGCTCATCCTTGTTTTTGCTCGGTGTGTCCTCCCCTTGTGTTCGGCGTTTAGCTTGCCGGCCTGCTTGAAGACCCAGCATTCTCTGTGGGTATGATTTGCAGGTTTATTAGGGGTGCCGTGGATCTGGCATAGTTTGTCTAGAATCTTGTTTAGGCTGGTCGGTCCATCTCTGTTGCCTTTAAAGGGCTTTTTCCGCTGACCCGGTCGAGAGCCCCTGAATCCGGCGTTTACCGCCGTGTTATCTGGGCTATCTTCTTTGTTCCTGCATTTGTTTTTATTGCGTCGTGATTTTCCATTAACATCCCTGACTTCGGATGTGCTTGGGTCGCTGGTGCTGCTTCGAGCTAACCAGCTGTCCTCACCCGCGCAAAAGCGGGTCATAAGGCTTGTTAGGGCTGCCATTGGTCTTGGTTTTTCTTGGCCGAGGTGTCTGGCAAGCCATTCGTCTCGGACGCTGTGCTTGAAAGCTGCTAAGGCTTCGGCGTCCGGACAGTCGACAATTTTGTTCTTCTTAGTGAGAAACCTATTCCAAAGCTTTCGGGATGACTCTCCGGGCTGTTGAATTGTATGACTCAAATCGTCTGTGTCTGGAGGTCGGACATAAGTCCCTTGAAAATTAGCCTGAAAAGCATCATCGAGCTCCTCCCAACTTTCGATGGAGTTTTCGGGGAGGCTTTTTAGCCAGTGCCGAGCTGGTCCTTTGAGCTTGAGGGGCAAGTATTTGATGGCATGAAGATCGTCTCCACGAGCCATATGAATATGGAGGATAAAGTCCTCAATCCGGACCCCCGGGTCTGTTGCCCCGTCGTACGCCTCTATGTTCACTGGTTTGAATCCTACTGGAAATTCACGGTCTAATACCACATTGGTGAAACATAGGGGGTGTGCGGCACCCCTGTATTTAGCTGCACCATGGCGTTCGGACGGTCGTGATATTTGGTGTTGGTTGATTGCTGGAGCGCGTTTCCTTGATCCATAGATGGATCTGGTTGCGCCGCTCCTTTGATGCGAGTCCTCGTGCGGGTCATGTACTGACTTATGTGCGGCCACGAGGTCATCGGTCCGACCGGTCGGCGGTTTTATTTTTTGGCTGTGGGGGCTCTAAGGCCTCATCATCGAATTCAGGCAACAACTTTCGCTTTGGGTAGCTCTTCGTGTGGCGACTGCCACCATACTTTTCTGCCGTATCGAGCACCTTGTTCCATCTACTGTTGAGTGTGTTTTGTGCGGCCTTGAGCCTTTATACGCTTCTTGGACTCCTCGCGATGGCGATAAGCCTTCTATGGAGGTTCTCTTGCTCCAGCTGCCTTTCCGGGATGATGTGTTCATCGTCATCCGGACTGTTCTCTTCTCCGGAGACGGGTTGGTTAGCTTGACGCTTGGCGTCGCCGTGTTCGGTCAGTGGCTCCATACTTTGTTCGTCGTCCGCTGGCTCACCCTGCTCTATCGCTGGGTCTATTTGGTCGTCGTTTCCTCCGGAGTCGACCGTGGTATTGTTTTTTCTTGCGCTGTTATCGCTGTTTTTGCTGAGGCGGGGTTTGGAGCGGCACCTAGGGCGCCGCTTTGATTGCTTCTCGAGGGAGCTATCTTTCGCTGCATCTTTCCGTTCCTCGTCGTCATTTTCTTTGGGTGTATCCACCATGTATATGTCATGTGATGAAGTGGCGGTCCAGCGCCCAGTTAGCGGTGGTTCCTGTTCGTCTCCTGCATCGTTGTCCATACCATCGATGTCTTCGGAGTCGAAGTCGAACATGTCGGTTAAATCATCGACAATGGCTACTAAGTGGGTGGTGGGTGGGGGTGAATTTCTTCGTCATCCGCATCCCGTTCTAGCCGAACATGGTTCGGCCAAGGTTCTCCTGACAGGGAGAGAGACCTTAATGAGTTTAGTACATCACCGAAGGGAGAGTGCTGAAAGATATCCGCGGAGGTGAACTCCATGATCGGCGCCCAATCGGATTCGATAGGCATGGGCGCAGGCGGTTCGGAGTCCGTGGCCGGAGACTAGTCCAGCGGTTCAGAGTCCGTGGCCGAAGACGAGTCCAGCAGTTCGGCGTCACGGTTCTCGTGAGGGGTAAGGTCAGTATTCGGCTCTATCGCCACTGAGGGTGCAGCCTCCAAGGCGGGGTCTATCCGCCCGTCTTCGGATGGCGCAGTACGTTCCTGATTGAAGGCTGGACTGGTTGCTAGCGTGATTTCCCGAACACTGTCTGACAGCAGAGCTACATCGTGCTCGTCGTGATCGTGCAGCACACCTGGCATGGGCTCGATTCCGTCGAAGATTAAGTCTCCGCGGACATCGACAATGTAATTCAAGTTTCCAAACCTAACCTGGTGGCCATGGGCGTAGCTCTCGATCTGCTCCAGATGGCCAAGCAAGTTGGCCCGCAGTGCGAAGCCGCCGAATACGAAGATCTGTCCGCGGAGGAAAACCTCACCATGAACCGCATCGTTATCGATGATCGGAGGAGCCATCCAGTTTTACGGTGACGGCATAGTGGAACTCCCAATGAAAGCACCAATGTCGGTGTCAAAACCGGCGGATCTCGGGTAGGGGGTCCCGAACTGTGCGTCCAAGGCGAGTGGTAACAGGAGGCAGGGGACACGATATTTACCCAGGTTCGGGCCCTCTCGATGGAGGTAATACCCTACTTCCTGCTTGATTGATCTTGATGATATGAGTAGTACAAGAGTTGATCTACCACGAGATCATGGAGGCTAAACCCTACAAGCTAGCCTATGGTATGATTGTTGTTGGTCCTACGGACTAAACCCTCCGGTTTATATAGACACCGGAGGGGGCTAGGGTTACACAGAGTCGGTTACAATGGGAGGAGATCTACATATCCGTATCGCCAAGCTTGCCTTCCACGCCAAGGAGAGTCCCATCCGGACACGAGACGAAGTCTTCAATCTTGTATATTCATTGTCCAATAGTCCGGCCAAAGGATATAGTCCGGCTGTCCGGATACCCCCTAATCCAGGACTCCCTCAGGCACCTTATCTCTTTTTTAATCTGTAAGCCTTCGGGCCTTGTTAAATTTAGAAGTTGTAATCCCCTTGCTCATGTTTTTCATTTCGTATGAAGGGTACCTGTATGGGATGTTTTTTAATGAAAAAGGGGTGCTTGTTGTGTTTTTCGTTCATGGGTAAACCCCGCGACAAGGAGCGAATCCTTGTTATTGTTTAAGATAAACGTTTTTCGCCCGGCAACAGGCCTTGCCGTCCCCCCACTACACTCGACCGTTCTCACGCTCTTGGCGGAGGCAAGGATGAAGTGGGCTTTAGTCTCCTTGTTCTACCTCCTTGCCGCCGCGGCTACAACCAAATCCGGACCCAGGAAATAATACTTAGGTATAGGACAAAGGGGAGCACGGCAGCCTAGAGATAAAAATGAGGTTTCACATGCCCCAGTCCTGTTCCGAAATGCATGACAGAGGATAAAAGACTTATCTGGATCTGCAGCCCCCGGCAATCTCATCTTGCCGTGGTTGGATCCTTGTGCTTGCAGCCCCCGGCAACTCTGGTTTGCCGGGGTCGGGACGCCGGTCCGTTTTCTTTCTTCCAAGTAGCACGGCAGAAGTGCTCATGTGCCCTGCGAACCAAAGGAGGACAGAAGAGAAACAGATAGACGAGTACTCGACCTCTAAGCTAGGGGCTAGTCGCTACTGAGCACTATCAACCGTAACCAAGGAAGCGACTCGACCTAGCATGCATGCTATGACATAGGGTGCCAGCGCTTCATTTATTTATGCTCAGGGTCTGCGCCTGGCTTTGTACGAAGGGTTACATGCCTTGCCAGCAAAGCTTGTACAAAACGTGGTTTGCCGGGAGGCCCGGCAAGCCGCGCCTTATGGGTAAAACTTGCGAAGATGCTCGATGTTCCAGGAGTTGCTCACTGGGACGGTATCTTCGGTCTCCAGGCGGACTGCGCCAGGCCTGGTGACTCGTATTTCCCGATAAGGGCCTTCCCACTTCGGCGTCAACTTGTTGGCATTCTTGGCCGACTGAATGCACCGAAGAACAAGGTCGCCTTCCTCAAAGCTTCGGGCATGAACCTTGCGGCTATGGTAGCGGCGCAAGGCTTGTTGGTAGCACGCTGCTCTCACAGCCGCCCGAAGACGATCTTCCTCAAGGAGCGTCGTGTCATCTTGGCGCAACTGCTCTTGCTCAAACTCATCATAAGCGAGCACTCGAGGCGACACGTATATGAGTTCCGTGGGGAGAACTGCTTCTTGATACGTCTCCAACGTATCTATAATTTTTTATTGCTCCATGCTATATTATCTATTGTTTTGGACTATATTGGGATTTATTTTCCACTTTTATATTACTTTTGGGACTAACCTATTAACCGGAGGCCCAGCCCAAAATTGCTATTTTTGCCTATTTCAGTGTTTGAAGAAGCGGAATATCAACGAGTCCAAGCGGAATGAAATCTTGAGAGCGTGATTTTCTCATCGAGATAAGATCCGGAGACTTGGACCCTCGGTCAAGAAAGGAGGGAGGCGGCCACAAGGGTGGAGGGCGCCCCCCTGCCTCGTGGGCCCCTCGAAGCTCCACCGATGTACTCCTTCCTCCTATATATACCTACGTACCCCCAACAGATCAAATACGGAGCCAAAAACCTAATTTCACCGCCGCAACTTTCTGTATCCACGAGATCCCATCTCGGGGCCTGTTCCGGAGCTCCGCCGGAAGGGGAATCCACCACGAAGGGCTTCTACATCATCATCATAGCCTCTCCGATGAAGTGTGAGTAGTTTACTTTAGACCTTCGGGTCCATAGTTAGTAGCTACATGGCTTCTTCTCTCTTTTTGGATCTCAATACAATGTTCTCCCCCTCTCTCGTGGAGATCTATTCGATGTAATCTTCTTTTTGCGGTGTGTTTGTTGAGAACGATGAATTGTGGGTTTATGATCAAGATTATCTATGAGCAATATCTGAATCTTCTCTGAATTATTTTATGTATGATTGGTTATCTTTGCAAGTCTCTTCGAATTATCCGTTTGGTTTGGCCAACTAGATTGGTCGTTCTTGCAATGGGACAAGTGTTTAGCTTTGGGTTCAATCTTGCGGTGTCCTTTCCCAGTGACAGTAGGGGCAGCAAGGCTCGTATTGTATTGTTGCCATCGAGGATAACAAGATGGGGTTTTTTCATCATATTGCATGAATTTATCCCTCTACATCATGTCATCTTGCTTAAGGCGTTACTCTGTTTTCATTAACTTAATACTCTAGATGCATGCTGGATAGTGGTCGATGAGTGGAGTAATAGTAGTAGATGCAGGCAGGAGTCGGTCTACTTGTCTCGGACGTGATGCCTATATACATGATCATACCTAGATACTCTCATAACTATGCTCAATTCTGTCAATTGCTCAACAATAATTCGTTCACCCGCCGTAGAATACTTATGCTCTTGAGAGAAGCCACTAGTGAAATCTATGGCCCCCGGGTCTATTCTCATCATATTAATCTTCCTACGCTTTATTATTGCTTTGCTTTTTTACTTTGATTTTTATTTTACTTTGCATCTTTATACCAAAAATACCAAAAATATTATCTATCATCTCTATCAGTTCTCACTCTCGTAAGTGACCGTGAAGGGATTGACAACCCCTATTCACGTTGGTTGCGAGGAGTTATTTGCTTTGTGTAGGTACGAGGGACTTGCGCGTGGCCTCCTACTAGATTGATACCTTGGTTCTCAAAAACTGAGGGAAATACTTACACTACTCTGCTGCATCATCCTCTCCTCTTCGGGGAAAACCAATGCAAGCTCAAGACGTAGCAAGAAGGATTTTTGGCGCCGTTGCCGGGGAGGTCTTCACAAAAGTCAACATACCAAGTACCCATCACAATCCCTTATCTCCCGCATTACATTATTTGCCATTTGCCTCTCGTTTTTCTCTCCCCCACTTCACCTTTGCCGTTTTATTCGCCCTCTCTTTTCCGTTCGTCTTTTCGTTTGCCTTGATGTCTTGGCTCGTTTGCTTGTTTGGTTGAAATAGTTTGAGTATTTATTCCTAAACAGAGAAGCTAATATCTATGGATCCTCATCCTCTTGCCAATCTTTTTAAGAGATCCAATTATGATGAACCAATTCCTAGTGATTTGGATGCACTAGATTATCTTTATAAGCTTTTGCCTGAAATCCGTAAATCTGGAAATTGTGATGAAGTGCTTCTCGATAGATCTTTGAATAAAAAGCATGATAACAATGATTTTATTATAAATTCTATTAATGTAAATTATGCTAATAATATGCAAAACCCTAAGCTTGGGGATGCAAGTTTTGCTATGTCCAATAGTCATGATTGCGGAGATTCTTCTTATGATCTTGAAAATTTATTTAAGCCCCATGATGAATATAAGATTGATAGTAGTGTTTGCAATAATATTGAAAGTGGGTTTGGAAGTGTGTCAACTTTGGATCCCACATATTTGGATAACATTCAATCTTATGAAATTTTTGATAAAAGTGGGCTTGGAGAAATCATGACTTTAGTTAATGATAATCCCACTATTTTGGAAGAGTGTCAACTTAGCATGCATGTGGATCGTGTTGAGAATATGTTATGTGATAGCTATATTGTTGAATTTTCTTATGATCCTACATGTAACTATTATGAGAGAGGAAAATATGGTTATAGAAATTCTCATGTTACTAAATTACCTCTCGTTATGTTGAGATTGCTATTGTTCCTTTCCGCTTCCTTGCATATGCTCGTTTTTTCTTGCTACGATAATTTGTTTGCCTATAATATGCCTATGCATAGGAAGTATGTTAGACTTAAGTGTGTTTGTCACCTGTTTCTGATGCTCTCTTTGTGCTTCAATTCTTGTCTTTCTTGTGAGCATCATTGAAATCTCAATGCCTAGCTAGGGCGTTGAGCGATAGCGTTTTTGGGAGGCAACCCAATTTTATTTTTAGTTTTTTTGTTTGTGTTTAGGAATAAATAATCCATCTACCTTCTGTTTAGATGTGGTTTTATGTTTTAATGAGTGTTTGTGTCAAGTTAAACCTATAGGATCTTCTCGGATAATAGTTATTTGATCTTGCTGTAATTTCCAGAAACTTTCTGTTCACGAAAACAATAGTTAAAAATCACCAGAACTTGATAAAATAGTGATTCTAATTGCTGCTGATCAATAAACAAATTTCCTAGGTCATCCTATTTCGGATGAATTTTGGAGTTCAGAAGTTTGCATTAGTTACAGATTACTACAGACTGTTCTGTTTTGACAGATTCTGTTTTTCATGTGTTGTTTCCTTATTTTGATGAATCTATGGCTAGTAAAATAGTTTATATTCCATAGAGAAGTTGGAATACAGTAGGTTTAACACCAAAAGAAATAAATAATGAGTTCATTACAGTACCTTGAAGTGGTCTTTTGTTTTCTTTTCGCTAACAGACTTACGAGATTTCTGTTGAGTTTTGTGTTGTGAAGTTTTCAAGTTATGGGTGAAATCTTTTGATGGATTATGGAACAAGGAGTGGCAAGAGCCTAAGCTTGGGGATGCCCATGGCACCCCAAGATAATCAAGAACACTAAAATTCAAAGCTTGGGGATGCCGGAAGGCATCCCTCTTTAAATCCACTTCCATTGGTAACTTTACTTGGAGCTATATTTTTATTCACGACATGATATGTGTTTTGCTTGGGCGTCTTGTATGATTTGAGTCTTTGCTTGGTAGTTTACCACAATCATCCTTGCTGTACACACCTTTTGAGAGAGCCATAAATGGATTGGAATTTGTTAGAATACTCTATGTGCTTCACTTATATCTTTTGAGCTTTATAGTTTTGCTCTATGTGCTTCACTTATATCTTCTGAGCTTTATATATTTGCTCTAGTACTTCACTTATATCTTTTAGAGCACTGTGGTGGATTTGTTTTGGAGAAACTATTGATCTCTCATGCTTCACTTAGATTATTTTGAGAGTCTTAAATAGCATGGTAATTTGCTTAAAATAATAATATTCTTGGTATTCAAGATTTGTAAAACTTTCTTTTGAGTGTGTTGAATACTAAGAAAAGATTGATGCTTGATAATTGTTTTGAGATATGAAGGTAGTAATTTTAGAGTTATGCTAGTTGAGTAGTTTTGAATTTGAGAAATACTTGTGTTAAAGTTTGTGATTCCGTAGCATGCATTATGGTGAACCGTTATGTGATGAAGTCGGAGCATGATTTATTTATTGATTGTCTTCCTTATGAGTGGCGGTCGGGACGAGTGATGGTCTTTTCCTACCAATCTATCCCCTAGGAGCATGCGTAATACTTTGCTTTGATAACTTGTAGATTTTGCAATAAGTATATGAGTTCTTTATGAATAATGTTGAGTCCATGGATTATCGCACTTTTCTCACCCTTCCACCATTGCTAGCCTCTCTAATACCGCGCACTTTTCGCCGGTATCATACACCCACCATATACCTTCCTCAAAACAGCCACCATACCTACCTATCATGGAATTTCCATAGCCATTCCGAGATATATTGCCATGCAACTTTCCACCGTTCCGTTTATTAAGACATGCTTCATCATTGTCATATTGCTTAGCATGATCATTTAGTTGACATCGTATTTGTGGCAAAGCCACCGTTCATAATTCTTTCATACATGTCACTTATGAATGATTGCATATCCCGGTACACCGCCGGAGGCATTCACATAGGGTCATATTTTGTTCTAACTATCGAGTTGTAATCATTGAGTTGTAAGAAAAATAAAAGTGTGATGATCATCATTTTTGGAGCATTGTCCCAAGTGAGGATAGGATGATGGAGACTATGATTCCCCCATAAGTCGGGATGAGACTCGGACGAAAAAGAAAAGAAAGAAAAGAGGCCAAAAAAAGAGAGAAAAGGCCCAAATAAAAAATGAATGAGAGAAAAGCGAGAGAAGGGACAATGTTAATATCCTTTTACCACACTTGTGCTTCAAAGTAGCACCATGATCTTCATAATAGAGAGTCTCTCGTTTTTTCACTTTCATATACTAGTGGGAATTTTTCATTATAGAACTTGGCTTGTATATTCCAATGATGGGCTTCCTCAAATTGCCCTAGGTCTTCGTGAGCAAGCGAGTTGGATGCACACCCACTTAGTTTCATTTGTTGAGCTTTCATATACTTATAGCTCTAGTGCATCCGTTGCATGGAAATCCCTACTCATTCACATTGATATCTATTGATGGGCATCTTCATAGCCCGTTGATACGCCTAGTTGATGTGAGACTATCTTCCCTCTTTTTGTATTCTCCACAACCACCATTCTATTCCACATATAGTGCTATATCCACGGCTCAAGCTCATGTATTGCGTGAAGATTGAAAAAGTTTTGAGAATGTCAAAAGTATGAAACAATTGCTTGGCTTGTCATCGGGGTTGTGCATGATTTAAATACTTTGTGTGGTGAAGATAGAGCATAGCCAGACTATATGATTTTGTAGGGATAACTTTCTTTGGCCATGTTATTTTGAGAAGACATAATTGCTTTGTTAGTATGCTTGAAGTATTATTATTTTTATGTCAATATTAAACCTTTGTCTTGAATCTTTCGAATCTGAATATTCATACCACAATTAAGAAGAATTACATTGAAATTATGCCAAGTAGCACTCCGCATCAAAATTCTCTTTTATCATTTACCTACTCGAGGGCGAGCAGGAATTAAGCTTGGGGATGCGATCGTCTCCAACGTATCTATAATTTTGATTGCTCCATGCTATATTATCTATTGTTTTGGACTATATTGGGCTTTATTTTCCACTTTTATATTAATTTTGGGACTAACCTATTAACGGAGGCCCAACCCGAATTGCTGTTTTTTGCCTATTTGGTGTTTGAAGAAAGCGGAATATCAAGCGGAGTCCAAGCGGAATGAAATCTTTGGGAGCGTGATTTTCTCATCGAGATAAGATCCGGAGACTTGGACCCTCGGTCAAGAAAGGAGGGAGGCGGCCAAGAGGGTGGAGGGCGCGCCCCCCCTAGGGTGCGCCCCTGCCTCGTGGGCCCCCCGAAGCTCCACCGACGTACTCCTTCCTCCTATGTATACCTACGTACCCCCCAACAGATCAGATACGGAGCCAAAAACCTAATTTCACCACCGCAACTTTATGTATCCACGAGATCCCATCTTGGGGCCTGTTCCGAAGCTCCGACGGAAAGGGAATCCACCACGGAGGCTTCTACATCATCATCATAGCCTCTCCAATGAAGTGTGAGTAGTTTAGTTCAGACCTTGGGTCCATAGTTAGTAGCTAGATGGCTTCTTCTCTCTTTTTGGATCTCAATACAATGTTCTCCCCCTCTCTCGTGGAGATCTATTCGATGTAATCTTCTTTTTGTGGTGTGTTTGTTGAGACCGATGAATTGTGGGTTTATGATCAAGATTATCTATGAGCAATATTTGAATCTTCTCTGAATTCTTTTATGCATGATTGGTTATCTTTGTGTCGATTGTACTAGAGTAGGGTTACCCTAGTATCCCGAACTCGTGCAAGGCGATTGCAGCACCCAGCAGCAAGTCTTGTCTAGTGACGCCAAGGTCCTCCATGGTTCCTTTGGAGCCATTCAAGAACAAAGTATTTAAGCCAAGGAGACAAGGCCCGGCAAGAGGAGCTTGCGGGAAGAATACTCAAGGCACTGAAGACAAGACCCGGCAAGAGGAGCTTGCCGAGAAGGCCCGGAGCGACAAGCTTCCGGACGTGACAAGATTCAGCAGCGGCAAAGCGCTTGCAGCGGCGAGCAACCACTCTTCATCTCCGCTCCAGCTCATCCACCAGCGTGTCGCCATGGGACCATTCGGTAGCGCATGTCAAGAGGCTGTCTTGGCCAGCGGAGAGCAGTGATGGCGGCGCCGACAAGATTGCCATCGTGGCAAGCGGTGGCGCTCTGACGGTCCTGTTGCCTTTGTTTAGGCGACATGGGCCGGGCATTTAATGCTTTGTCCCTTGCCGTCGAGTTAGGTAGAATACACTGTACAAAGTAGCTGTACCAACCACAACTCATTTTCCGTTTTTGTCCTTGTTTACGTTGCCACCTGTTGGTGACCCCTTGAGCATATAAAAGGAGGCCCATGCGCAACGTAGAAGGGGTTCGACTCATTCGAAACCAGAGACACTCACGCTAGGTCTTGTAGCTCTCATCGCTCTCTAGCAAGAACACAACATAATCAGACAAGCAGCAGTAGGAGTATTATCTCTCCGGAGAGCTCCGAAGCTGGGTAAACTGCTCGTGTGCTTCGCTTAGATCTGCTCTTCGTGCGACCTCCGCCTCCCACCGAACCGAAAGGGGCTCGGTCCGCCGGTCCCATAGGTGTTCGTGGGTTACGATCAGCTTCCCCGACATCTTTGGCGCGCCAGGTAGGGGGCGTCGAGGCTGTGTGAACCTGATCCAGCGTTCACACGAGCAACATGTTCATCATCTTCATTAGCATGCCACCGAAGAAGAAGGCTTCGGCGGCAGCGGAGCCATCCACGTCGATCCCGCCACCACCGGAGCAAACGGATGGCGGGGTAGACGCTAAGCGGAAAAACGGGCATCGACGAGGAGCTCATGGCGCTGCCAAGTCCAAGGACAAGGCAGCGCGAGACCTCGGCGTCCGTACCGCACCGCGCCCATCTCGGGAGGCGGGACCGACAGCGTCATGGTATTCATAGTACCATCGCTCGTTGGATCAAGATCGAGCTGGTGGATCCGAGGCCCTCAAGACCAGCGTGCGCGCCGACATCTTGCACGGCGGGATCTGATCGCTGGGCGGGATGCTGCTCCTTCTAACATAGTCGAAGTCGAGCATATCCGCTCCTCGCACCGTTCGCCATTGCCACCCACCACTCCAGCGGAAGCCTTGGCGAGCTCAACTGCTCCTAGATTATCCTCCAACAGGCGACAAAGGTCGGCGAATGGAGGCCACCATCCAGTCTCGCCGGCTTTGCCAGCGGCGCGCGCATGCAACCAACTACGCCGCTGCGCGGCAAGGCGACAAAGGCACGAGCGGTGGCGGCAAAACCTGTGGGGTGCAACCACCATGCACTCTCCACTCGGAAGGCCAAGATCACCAACTCGTCGGATCCACCTCGGCGGCGACTCCACGCGTCATTGGATCCACGAGCTCGCCGTGATCAACGCCAAGTTCTTGAGAGCGGCAACAAGAAGGCGCTCGAACTTCGCATCGGCGGCCAAGAGAAGCGGCGTCAATCCGACCAGCGCTGGGCCCTCTGTCGATATGCATGCGCCCGAGAGAACCAGGCGACTTGCCGTCTGTGATAGGTTGCCCTGCGTTCACTCGTGAGCTGCGGCAAGTCCAGTGGCCCAGCAAGAAGAATTTCAAGCCAGACATTCCAGAGAAGTACGATGGCGGGACGCATCCGTCGGAGTTCCTCAGCATCTACACCATCGCGGTGCTAGCTGCAGGGGGACAAGACGACAAGATCCTCGCCAAATACTTCCCGCTGGTACTCAAGCCCAATGTCAGATCTTGGCTCATGCATTTGCCGGACAGCTCCATATCCTCTTGGGCAGATCTATGTCATCAGTTTGTCGGCGCCTTCACAGGCGGCCACAAGCCTCATGGCCAAGAGAGCGACCTTCATCTGCTCGCCCAGAAGGAAGGAGAGTCCCTGCGCAAGTTCATTTAGAGATTTAGCCGTGTGCATTACAACATCCGAGATGTCCACCCTGCCGCGGTGATCAGCGCGTTTCATCAAAACGTGCGGAACCGTAGAATGAGGAAGAGATGGCGATGTGCAAAGTCAGGGCGTCGATGAACTGTATGCCTTGGCGACAAGTGTGCGTCTTTGAGGAAGGAGGAGACTCCGGAGATAATCTGAAGCGAGGATCGATAGTGAGGAGACCGCCCGGCGAAGAAGAGTCGGCGAAGGAACAACAGAAGGAAGAAGGGCAAAGAGGTGCTGGTTGTCGAGCAGTCCGACAGCGGTGGTGCCGCCAAGAAAGCCAAAGCTGGTGGCTCCGGCAAGGAGGTTGCGGCGGCACCGACCGCCCGACTGTGGCGACGCCGACAAGCGGGATAGCTCCAACAAACAATCTTGCAAGATCCACCGCACCAAGGGCCATGACCTCGAGCTGCAAGAAGGTCGAGCAGCTTGTTGAACAACGAAGGCTGAGTCTGGCGCCGCGACAAGGAGAAGGCCCAGGAAGGTCTTTGGAGAGGTTAGCAAGAAGAGACCGGCGGGGGAGGATGCAGCAAGGCCAAGCAGCGGCAAGGAGACAGACCTCCCAGCGGCGCGATAAGGATGAAAGCGGCGGCGATGATGAAGATATGGAAGATGATGAGACCGATGAGCAGGAGTTTGAGAAAGCCACAGAGGTCCTCTGCGTTGGCGGCGGTGCTTCTCGCATACTTCACACCGCCAACTCAAGCGGTGGATGCGGGGAAGTTAATGCAGCGAGAACCATCCGTAGAGTCACGCAAGCCTCGAAATGGTCGGCACACCTATCATCTTTGATATTGAGGACCACCACGATCGCATGACTCGGTCGGTGCTTGCCGATGTTGGTCTCACCAACTATCCGCAACCTCAAGGTCACCAAGATGCTAGTTGACGGAGGGGCGGTTTAAACTGATCTCCTCGCGGTGCTCCAAAAGCTTCAGATCCACGACAGCGAGCTCGAAGAGGCGGCACATTCAAGGAATCAATCCGGGAAGGAGCAAGCGAAGGGAAGATCACGTTGCGGTAACGTTTGGCGCGAACTAAACTTCAGGACTGAGAGGGTCACATTCGGCGTTGCTGATTTTCCATTGCCTTACAATGGGATACTTGGCCGTCCGGCACTTTCGCCAAGTTCATGGCAGCCTCTCATTATGCATACAACTTACTCAAGATGCCAGGCCGATAAGTGTCATTTCTGTCCATGGCGACAAGAAGGATGCTCTTATCTGCGGCCGCAAAATTACCGGAGGCGGCGGCTGCAGCAGATAGCAAGTCACTTGCGCTGAAGCTCCCGGGGGGAAGAAGAAAGCCAAGACCAAGTCCGGCAAGAGCTTTGATGCCCACTCCGGCAAGTGCACCTTTTCGGAGTGCTGCACTACCGTCGAGGATGCACCATCGAGCTCCACCGGCAAGTGTAAGAAGACGATGGCAGCTCCACCGAAGACCAAGAAAGTGCCCGCCAAGGAGGACGGCAATGGTGGTACCTTCACCATCAGTGCCACTCTCGACCCTAAATAGGAAGGCGCGCTCATTGCTTTCCTGCGGGCGAACGTCGACGTGTTTGCATGGCAACCGTCTGACATCCCCGGTGTTCCCAGGAAAGTAATTGAGCATCACTTAGCTGTATGTCCTCATGCACGGCCCGTCAAGCAGAAAGTCAGGAAGCAGGCAGTGGAGCACCAAGAATTCATTGCAGAAGAGATCAAGAAATTGGAAGCAGCAGGCCTCGTCAGAGGAGTGCTCCATCCTACGTGGTTGGCCAATCCTGTAGTTGTACGCAAGACAAATGGGAAATGGAGACTTTGTATCGACTTCACAGATGTTAATAAAGCTTGTCCCAAAGACCCATTTCCCTTGCCGCGCATCGACCAGATTGTTGACTCCACGGCTGGATGTGATTTGCTTTCATTTCTTGATGCATACTCAGGATATCATCAGATCTTCATGGCAGAAGAGGATGAAGAGAAAACCGCATTCATCACTCCATGTGGCACATACTGTTTTGTACGGATGCCTTTTGGGCTAAAAAATGCTGGTTCAACGTTTGCAAGAGTAGTCCATGATGCTTTTGAGCCGCAAATGCACAGAAATGTAGAAGCCTACATGGATGACATAGTGGTCAAGAGCAAGGACAAAGCAACTCTGGTTCAAGATTTAGATGAGCCTTTGCGAATCTGTGCCAGATCAACCTCAAGCTCAACCCCGAGAAGTGCGTGTTTGGAGTCCCTTCCGGCAAGCTTCTCGGGTTCTTCGTGTGTCAGCGGGGAATTGAAGCCAATCCCGACAAGATTAAGGCCATTGAGCAGATTGAAGCACCAAAGCGCGTCAAGGATGTACGAAGACTTGCCGGTTGCGTGGCTGCTCTCGGCAGGTTTATCTCTAGGTGCGGGCGCACCCTGCCATTTTCAAGATTTTGAAAAGGCAGGTCAATGAAATGGACTCCCGAAGCGGAGGCTGCGCTGCAGGACTTAAAGAGGTACCTGTCCTCCACTCCAGTACTTGTCGCACCTAAGCCACAAGAGAAGTTGCTGCTGTATATAGCGGCAACCAATCAAGTGGTTAGTGTTGCGTTAGTAGTAGAAAGGGAGGCAGACGATGAGCCGACAACCAAGGCAGATGCATCCAGCGACAAACAAGGGGCTTCACCGACAAGCTCTGGTCCCGACAAGGACGGATCTGCGAGAAGATACAGAAAAGGATGGTGCAGCGCCCAGTTTACTTTGTCAGTTCCCTTCTACAGGGGGCTAGGTCAAGGTACTCTGGTGTGCAGAAATTGCTTTTCGGCCTCCTCATGGCCTCGAGAAAACTGCGCCATTACTTCCAAGCACATGAGATAACAATCGTCACTCGCTTTCCCTGAAGAGAATATTGCAAAATCCGAAGCAGCAGGCAGGATTGTCGGTGGGCCTTTGGAACTATCAAGCTTTGGCCTAAAGTTTGAAAGCACTTCGACTATCCAAAGCGAGCATTGGCGAGTTTATAGCAGAATGGGCGCCAGCGAGATGAAGAAATTCGAGCGAGCATCCCGTCAAGGAGGCAAGCAAAGAGTGGCTGATGTACTTTGATGGTGCCTTCTCGCTGCAAAGCGCCCGGTCTTGGCGTCTTGCTTGTCGCGCCCACGGAGAGCACCTCAAGTACATAGTCCAAATGCACTTTCCCAAGGAGCAAGCAACAAACAATCTGCAGAGTATGAAGGTTTGCTTGCGGTCTCGAAGTGCGGTAGACCTTGGGATCAAGAAGCTCATTATCGGGGGTGACTCGCGGCTTGTCGTCCGTCAAGTGAACAAAGATTACGAGTCCGTTGATGGAAGCCTACGTTGATGAAGTGAGAAAGCTAGAAGAGCACTTTGACGGCTGCAGATGGAACATGTTCCAAGAGCTCGAATGATATTCTTGACGGTGCATCAAAGTCGCCGCACTCAAGTTACAATGGAACCAGGGATTTTTGTGCTCAAGCTGACTCAACCGGTATAACGCCATCAAGCTGGACAGAACAAGAAGAGGAAGTTGATTTCGGTGACTATTTTCGGCAGAGCTCCCGAAGCCGCCGCCAAGAAGGTCCCAGGATCAACACCAAAGTCTTGAGGCGTCTGCTCCGACAAGCCCTAGGGTTTGTTTCGTTGAAGCAGACGCTCCCGACAAGTTTTGCTCCGGCAAGCTTGCCGGGGGACGTCAAGCTCCGGCAGAACCGCAGGTTCTCGCCGTAGAAGCTGATGTTCCCGCAGCAGCAGATGTGCCTTTAATCCTTGTTGTCGAGCCACAGGCTCCAGCATGGGCGCAGCGGATTGTCCATTTCCTTCAGACAATACAACTTCCCGAAGAGCAAGAAGAAGCGGAAAGAGTAGCCCGGCAGTCAAGTATGTACCAGTTTGTCGACAGCACACTGTATAGAAGAAGACTCAACGGTGTGAAATTGAAGTGTATTCACCGGGAAGATGGACAGAAGCTGTTGGCAGAGATACACGGAGGCTTATGTGGTCACCACATTGGCGCAAGAGCACTTGCCGGCAAAGCTTTCCAGCAAGGTTTCTTCGGCCGACAGCCCTCCGGGATGCAAGCTGCACAAGTAACCAAGTGTGAAGCGTGCGGTTCCATTCCAAGCAGATACACCAGCCAGCTCAAGCTATCGGGCGATCCCTTTATCCTGCCCATTTTCGGTGCGGGGCTCGACATTCTCGGCCCCTTTCCCGAGCTGTCGGGGCTTTGAGTACTTATGCGTCGCAATCGACAAGTTCACAAAGTGGCGGAAGTGGAAGCGATGAGAAGGTGACATCACGATCAGCGATCAAGTTCTTCACTCGATTGTTTGCCGTTTGGGATTCGAACAGGGTCATCACCGACAATGGCACACAGTTCCTGAGCCGCACCTTCATCAATATGTCCAAGATCTTGGCGCCAAGGTCTGCTTTGCTTCATTGCTCATCCAGAAGCAGCGGTCAGCGAGAGAGGCAAATGCTAAAGTGCTCGCGGGCTCAAGACCAGAACTTTCGACGAGGCTGCACAAGTGCGGAAGAAAGCTGGATTGATGAGCTGCGGTGGTTCTTTGGTCGATCGGGGCGGCGCCAAATCGAGCCCTCGGCGGACACCTTCGCTCTAGTCTATGGGCGAGAGGCAGTTCTCCCCACGGAACTTCGTATCACGGGTCACCTCGAGTACTCGCTTATGATGAGCTTGAGCAAGAGCAGATGCGACAAGATGGCCGCTGCTCCTTGAGGAGGACCGTCTTGAGCCGCTGTGTCGAGCCGCTCGTTACCAGCAAGCTTTGCGCGCTACCATAGCCGCAAAGTTAACGCCAGAAGTCTCGAGGAAAGCGACCTTGTTCTTGGCGCGTTCAGTCCGCCAAAATTCCAACAAGTTGGCCTTGAAGTGGGAAGGCCCTTATCGGGTGAAAGCGAGTCACTAGGCCCGGCGCTGTCATGCTTTGAGACCGAAGATGGCATTCGGTGAGCAACTCTGGAACATTGAACATCTTCGTAAGTTTTACCGTGAGGCGCGGTTCTTGGAAACTGTTCCGGCAACCACCTTTATACAAGTCTTGCCGATGTTGCATGTAATCCTTTGTACAAAGCCGGGCGCAGACCCCGTGCATAATTAAAGCTCATGTGTTGCGCACAACTTGTTAACTACATGCTTTCATCATCCTTTTTGCATGTGTTATCTAACATTTTGTGCAGCATCCACACCCGGTAAGCAATAACGAACCACAAGGCTCCATAACTTTATTTTCTCTTCTTTCTCTTTCTCAAAGAAAGCAAGGTTCCCTCGCACACAAGTTAACCAAGGGGGAAGGAGAAGATAATGCCATGGACCAAGCGTTGCTCGAGGAAGTTTCACTTTATCGGGAAGCAAACGACAGAAAAGCTAAGTTGCCAAAGTTTTGAGCAATCAGTTTTTTTTAAATCTTTAAGTTATCTACCTCGAACGATAGTACTTTGTATGGAAAACCTGCGGCGGAGGAACCAACTCGTAGCTAATCGGCGCCCTTACTTTGTTTGAGTCCGCTCAACAACTTAAGTGAGCTGCAACTAGTTGCGACAAGGTTGCTTATCGGGCGGCACCGCCCGCGAGCTCTCGACATTCCGCACTCAGCGCTCATGACAAAGGTGCCCGCACCGCAGAGTTCCCTAAAAGCGTGAGGCACAAACATACAAAGGAAGGAATCAAGTAAAGGAAATAACATTGCAATCATTGCCTAAGATAGAGTTATATTACAAAATAGCTTGTCGCGGGTCTAATAAATTGTTCTCCTAAGCGTGATCAGCAGCGACAAGGGAAAGATAAAACTGGCGGCCTAATCTACGCGGTCGCCATCAACCCGCTTGATCTTGCCCACCTTGTCCACAATGGGTGCGACAAGGGCTTTGAGCACCTCCACGTCGACATCCGGCGGCAAGGATCGAGGGCGCCGGTGAGTTGAGGCCTGGATTGCGGAAGGCCACCTTCATCAACACCTTACGGAAGCTCCCTTACAGATCTGGCGCGATTCCTCGGCCAGCTGCTTTGGGATCTCTTCCGGAGTCATGGAGAGCCGTCACGCCCTTGAAGAACAAGCTGAGCTTGGCGCTGGGTTGGGCGCTCGTCGGAAAAGTACCAAGATCCACCATCCCAGCTCCGTCGACTCCGTGTCAATGGCGGCGGCGATATTCACAAGACCTTGATCCGATGCTCACATTCTCCCTGAAGGTGCTACGGGCGATAAAGCACTTCGCCCAGCGCATCGTCGGCCTTGATCTTCTCCAACAGGCCCACCTCCGCTCCTTGGCACCGTCCAACGTCTGCATCGGGGTGGTCGACTTCAGCTCAAGATCTGCTTTGGAGTCCTTGGCGGTCTTGAGCTCCTTGCTCCTCTCGGCGAGGCAGCCTGCAGCTTCGCCAAGAGTGTGGCGTCCTTCTCGCTCGTGCTTGAGTGCAGCAAGCTCCTCGCCGCTCTTACGGAGATTAGCCTCTAGCTGCGTCACCTTCGTCTCCAACTCTTTCTTGGCGGTCTCGGCGGCTGCGGCAGCATCCTTTGCTTCCTTAAGAGCCCCTTAAGTGACTCCTCGCAGTGACAAGCTCTTCCTCATAGCTGTCAAGATTGATCTTCCGCTGCGCCAACTCACCTTCTTCGCGAGACAGCTTCTCGGCAGCAAGCCGCTGCTGCTCTCGACCTCAGCCTTCTCAAGAATGAAGGCTGTGCGCTCTTCGGTGATCGCTCCGCTCTTACGCTACGTTAGGAGAGCTTCTTGGTTGGCGCCCGGAGCTCTTTGCAGCGCTTCTCCATGTCTGCTCCGCCCTCGCGACAAGCGCTTCGGGATTCAGCTTGACTTGTCGGCGTGGTAAGCGGCAGCGGCTTCTGCTTGCTGCTCCTCCTCAGACTTCGCTTCTGCTGCCAGCACGTCAACCAGCGACAGCCCAGCGGAAGCGAGCAGCTCTTCATCAAGGTCTCCCCTTGACCGCGCCACGGAGCTTGATGCCGGGGAGCTTGATGAAAACGCCATCGCCCGACCTTGAGATAGGCGCGGCGAGGCTCTTGAACGATCTGCACCGATGGCGGAGGGATCGGCGGTCGGCGTGGCGCTGGCGCTCCTGCGGCCTCGAAGTCGTCGGTCGATCGCCGGACCCTCGCCCGACCTTTGCGGCGGCAGCCTGGCGGCCTCTTCGCGGCCGGATCCGCCGGCGCAGACCTCTTCCTCCATGGTGGCGGCGTCGTCGGTGTTGCCGCAGCGTCCTCCTCGCCCGGCGACCTCGGTCTCCATCCGCTCTCGGCGGATGGATCGGCGACCAGAAAAAGAAAAAACGATCAAGCAAATGTTCAAAAAGAAAAAGCAGAAGAAAAAGAACCCAAGGGAAATTTTCACGCCAAGAGGATTACTGCGATGGGATCTGCGGCCATGGTCTCGACCACGGAGGATCCTTTGGTGCTGTCCCTTGCGGAGAAGTCTCCTTGCGGGAAACAACTCCCTTGCGGGGAATCCTCCCTTGGCGGCGTGGTCGAAGCAGATGGTATTTGGGGCGGCTTGGGCACTCTGATGAGGCTGCTCTGCTCCTACACAAACCAACGATCGAGATATCAACAAAGAAGGAGCACCCATGCCGCCTAACGGAGGGAAGTAAACCATATACTTCTGCTGGGGGCTGTCTTTGAGGGCTGCTGCTGAGAAGGGGTTGCGGGTCCGGCAAGGGGGTCTCGAGCCAGCGCCTCCGGTTGCCACGGGGGATCGTCCTCGATGGCGACCACGGGGTCTTAGCTCTCTTCGGCGCTCTGGGCCAGCGTCACGAAAGGAAAGAGTTCAGAATGAAACCAAGTCGGACACAAGACAAAGCAACAAATTGAAGAATTACAAGTCTGCGACAAGATCTTACTCTTCTTCTTCCTCGGAGCTGGCGCGGAGAGGTCGGTGTGGTTCACCTCCGGTGCGGCAGCTGGAAAAGTAGGCTCCCTCGGGCGCTTGGCGGGTGCAGGGCTGTGGCCCCGAAGGCCCGCTCCGGTTGCTGCTGGCGGCGTGAGGTGCTCCAGCAACTTGATGCTTGCCGCGGTGGGAAGCGTCGCGCGGCGGCTGTTGGCCCGTCTGCCACCCCGCCACTTCCCCGGCCTTGCGGAGATGCCTTCTTGATGGAGTTGTGGGCTCCGCTCGCGGCAAGCTACTTGAAGGTGTGGAGGAGGCGCCCTCGGCAGGCTCGCTCGGCTCAACTTCGGGCTCGGCCTGCTCCTCCTCGCCGGCAAGTTCCTGTCGATCGACAAAGCTTGCCGCCTCTGCTGCCTCTGCCTCCTCCACGGTGAACCCAATTCGCCCGGTAGCGGCTGCTGCCGCCTCCTCCAGCCCAGTGGCGTCGCTGCATCTCGTGCGTTGGTGGTGTCGCGGTGAGCCTCTTACGCTTTCGTCGGGCGGATCGGCACTTCTTCAAGCTGTCGAAGAACTGCGCCGCGGCGTCATCCATGAGCTCTTGCGATTTGGAGCGATCCCATGCGAATCGCTGGCAGCATCATTACGCAGGTGCGGTCGGCGAAGTTGTTGCACAATGGGGCGACTCCCTCGGCAACCTAAACCACTCGGGGTGATCGGGTCGTGCTTGAACAGCTCGGCAGACATCGCATCCAACTCCAAGGCAGTGAAATTGAAGTTGAGGCCAGGCGCAGCCTCATGATGTCCGCGCATTTTGAAACTCCCAAGCAGGTCTCCTCCTCTCCTGCAAGGGAAGCGTCGCGGCGAAGCGAAATCTGCGCCAATGGCGCCCTCTTGTGAGTCCGGCAAGCACGAGGCGCAGGATCCGAATAATGGCGATCTTCAATCTAGCATCCTCCGGTAACAAGTTAATCAATCGTTGCCACGTACTATTGGGGTTTAGGCTGGGCGGTGAATGGCTGGGTTCTCCTCTACGATCCGGCACCGGTCAGCCCTCCACTCCTCCCACTTGCTCACTGAGCTCTCCTTCGGAGATAGGCCTCCTTCTTGCCGATTCTTGAGATCCGAGCGATCCCTCCGGCAAGAGGCTCTCCTCTCTCTACTCGAGGCATGAAGAAATGGCGGAAGAGGGCTACGATTGGGTGGACTCCGACAATGTTTTTCGCGAAATGTGCGAAAACTGCCATGGTCGAGACAACATTGGGGGTGAAATCGGGAGGCGAAACCCGTAGGTGTTCATGATATCTGAAGAATTCAGAGAGAAGGCGGTGAGCCCCGCAATAGAAAAAGCGAAGAAGGGTACCCGCTCGGAACCAACTCGATCGTGGTGAGAGTACCTTCGATGCGGCGGATGCGCTCGCGTCTCCGTCGACCGAAGAGGTAGTACCATTCCCTCGGCTCCTTGGCGGCGGTGAGGGGAAGATGGCCCCTCCTTCCCGCGGCGCCCATGAACGCTGCGCCTCGGCCGACTTCCGCCCTTCCCTTATCGGCTTCCGAACCATGGCGAAGTGGGGAGACCGGCGGCGTTGGTGGCTTGGTGGCGATGAGGCGGGCGCTGCTCTCTGAGACTAGGGAAGAGGAGGGAGCAGCGGTGGTTTCGAGATTAGACAACAAATGGCGAGGTGGGCGACCTGCCCTGTTTCCCCTGCTTATAAGGAGGGAGAGAGGCGGACGTTCCGCTTTCAAATAAAGAAAAATCCCCACGATCTCTCCCCGGCGCCACGTTAACGCGTGCTGTTAAGTGGGGGCGTGGTGGGACCGGAGCAGGTTCTGGCGTGATCTAGGCAGCGTGCGTGTCTGCTGCTTTTTGGGCTGGCCCAACAGCGCTCGGCACCGTGTGTAGCCCAGGCCGGGGGCTCTGTCGGTGTACTAGGTAGGGTACCCTAGTATCCCGAACTTCGTGCCCAGGCGATTCTGGCACCCCATGCAAGTCTTGTCTAGTGACCGCCAAGGTCCTCCATGGTTACTGGAGCCATTCAAGAACAAAGTATTTAAGCCAAGGAGACAAGGCCCGACAAGAGGAGCTTGCGGGAAGGCCACTCAAGGCACACGAAGACAAGACCCGGCAAGAGGAGCTTGTCGGGAAGGCCCGGAAGGCGACAAGCTTCCCGGACGCGACAAGATTCAGCAGCGGCAAGGCACTTGCCGCGCGAGCAACTCACTCTTCATCTCCGCTCCAGCTCATCCACCAGCGTGTCGCCATGGGACCATTCCGAGCGGTAGCGTGTCAAGAAACTGTCGCGGCCAGCGGAAGCAGTGATGGCGGCGGCGACAAGATTGCCATCGTGCATGGCGGTGGCGCTCTGACGATCCTGTTGCCTTTGTTTAGGCGACATGGGCCGGGCATTTAATCTTTGTCCCTTGCCGTCGAGTTAGGTAGAATATCTTTGTACAAAGTAGCTGTACCAACCACAACTCATTTTCCGTTTTTGCCCTTGTTTACGTTGCCACTGTTGGTGACCCCTTGAGCATATAAAAGGAGGCCCATGCATAGCGTAGAAGGGGTTCGACTCATTGAAACCAGAGACACTCACGCTAGGTCTTGTAGCTCTCATCTCTCTCTATCAAGAACACAACATAATCAGACAAGCAGCAGTAGGAGTATTATCTCTCGGAGAGCTCGAAGCTGGATAAACTGCTCGTGTGCGCCGCGATCTGCTCTTGATGCGACCTCCGCCTCCCACCGAACCGAAGGGGCTCGGTCTGCCGGTCCCATAGGTGTTCGTGGGTTCTGATCAACTTCCCGACACTTTGCAAGTCTTTTGAATTATCCGTTTGGTTTGGCCAACAAGATTGGTAGTTCTTGCAATGGGAGAATTGTTTAGCTTTGGGTTCAATCTTGCGGTGTCCTTTCCCAGTGACAGTAGGAGCAGCAAGGCACGTATTATATTGTTGCCATCGAGGATAACAAGATGGTTTTTTATCATATTGCATCAATTTACCCTCTACATCATGTCATCTTGCTTAAGGTGTTACTCTATTTTCATTAACTTAATACTCTAGATGCATCTTTGGATAGCGATCGATGAGTGGCGTAAAAGTAGTAGATGCGCAGAGTCGGCCGCTTGTCTCGGACGTGATGCCTATATACATGATCATACCTAGATACTCTCATAACTATGTGCTACCTCTTGAGCACTGCGTTGGATTTCCCCGAAGAGGAGAGGATGATGCAGCAAAGTAGCGTAAGTATTTCCCTCCGTTTTGAGAACCAAGGTATCAATCCGGAGGAGGCCACACAAGTCCCTCGTACCTGCACAAAACGATAGCTACTCGCAACCAACGCGATTAGGGGTTGTCAATCCCTTCACGGTCACTTACGAGAGTGAGATCTGATAGAGATGATAGATAATATTTTTGGTATTTTTGGTGTATAGTTGCAAAGTGAGAAGTAAAAGGCAAGTAAAAACAAAGCAAGTATTAAAGTGATGGAGATTGATATGATGAGAATAGACCCGGGGGCCATAGGTTTCACTAGTGGCTTCTCTCAAGAGCATATATATTCTACGGTGGGTGAACAAATTACTGTTGAGCAATTGACAGAATTGAGCATAGTTATGAGTATATCTAGGTATGATCATGTATATAGGCATCACGTCCGTGACAAGTAGACGAAGCGATTACGCATCTACTACTATTACTCCACTCATC